>CM045462.1:28852670-28928523 GCA_024666655.1 Dascyllus trimaculatus | reverse complement strand
AAATGGAAGCGCTGACGGAGAGCACCGTCTTCGAACTAGAGATGGAAAACACGTCCGAACCACCAGCGCAAATGACAGCTGAGCCGCAGACAGACAGCACCGCCTCTGAAACACTGTCTGCAAAGGACCGGCGTGAAGCACCGACTGAAGAACAGTTTGAACAGCCGATGGACGGAACCAGCTGTGGAGAACTGACCACATTGGACCAGATTGAGCTGCGGAGACAAAACACTGTCTGCATGTCCAAAAGAGACATCTATCCCATCGTGAGCCGATCTCTGGGCAGAATCTCGGAGCTACAGTGGAACCTGTTGGCTGCAGGGACTCTGGACTCTGCAACATTCGGAGCTCTGACTGATGTCGTGACCGACATCCTTCAGGCTCTCTCTGCAGAGATCTTCAGAACCCTAGTCCACTCTATCGCTGAGCTCAGAGCTGCATCGCCGACTGACAGGGAGGACCTTAAAGTTTGCCTGGGAGACTCCATCTCTGCCAGCATTGCAGAGTCTCTTGACCTCCCAGAGCGCAAATCCAAGGGCTCCAAACGGCTGACAGAGCTCATTGAAACGGAGGTTTCACAGCGGGTGAACTCTGCTGTGTCTCTGGCCGTCAGCAGTCCTGTTCTGCCCTCGGAACCGGCCATCTATATTAGCGGCTCCACATCCAGGGTTGGAACCCTCCGTCGGTTGGTGCTTCAGATGTCTGCATGTCTGCAAAGATGTGCAAGGAAGCTGAAGACCGCCTGCAGTGGACGGCTGGATGACTCCAGTGAGTCAGAAGACAGTGTGGAAAGTCTCAAATCCCACATCTCCGTCTCTTCAGCGACGGAATCTGTTAAGGACATTCTGGACAAATGGTCCTCCAAGTCTTTGAATGTCCCAGAAGAGGCTGAGAGTGTTTCCCTTCCAACCAGAAACACTCCTGAATCTGAGCAAGTCGCTTCTGACATTGTCAGAACCATAATCAGCGACTTGCATTATTGTGAGTCTGGAAGTAAAGCTTCCTCTAAAAAGTCCCCCAGACCTCACTTCAGTATGGGCCTGATCCTTACAAAGGTCAGGAACTTTCTATCCTCAAAGGCCTCGACTTCAAAAGATGAAGCAGCTCACAGTCAAAAGGTTCGTGAACGCAGCCGATTTTTCAAGGCTGCCAAAGGACAGTTCGAAAAAATGGGAACAGAACTGAAAAAGATATTTAAGAAGAAACATCCAGAGTTCCTCGTGGATCTGGAACAAGATTCTGATCAGCCTCTGCTCGGAAGCACAGAAGGTGAAAGTTCTTCACCCAGGAGTCTTCGGGAGTCTGTATCATCACCGAAGCTGATCAGCTCCAGAAAGAGTCAGCAGATAGTTGACTTTCATTACATTGAACCTGACGTTGAGGACTTGTTCGACATGTTAACCCAGTCAGAGGAAGCTGGAGAACATGTCAGAGAGTCTCTGGAAAACATCACGTCCAGAATCGAAATCAAGCAGTTTTCAAGGGAACTGACCGATAAGATGTACGGTCATCTGATGATCGGTCGTACGTATCAGCTTCCCGTTGTTCCACCTGGAAGAAGTCTGTCAGACTCCATCCTGTCAAAGGCCAGGAAGTCTCGGCTTCAGTCTTCCCCTGAAGTCCTGTATGCGATCACGGAGGACGCAGTGGGAAAGTTCCTGCAGAACCTGCTGCTTTGTGCCGAGGAGCCACTGGACGCTCAGAATGAGGATGTTTCTGGGGCTCTGGCAGACATTGAAGGCCTCATCACGAAGATCGTGACCACGTCTGAAGAAAACATCGTGGAGCCGAAGGTCCCGGCAGCCGAACAGAAACGTTCGTCACCTGATATATTTTCTTCGCCGGTTGTCGTCCTCACACAGTCAGAGTGTTTCTGCTATTTGGCGTCAGTCCACGAAGAGACTGAGCCCGATAAGTCCTCTACTCAAGAACCCACGACTGAACTCGTCTCTGCTCCTGAACCCGAAGAAAGCTTCATCATGGAGCCGGAGGTTCCTGCAGTCATGGAGAAAAGTTCTCCGACTGAACTCATCGCTGCTCCTGAACCCGAAGAAAGCTTCATCATGGAGCCGAAGGTTTCTACAGTCACGAGGAAAAGTTCTCCGACTGAACTCATCGCTGTTCCTGAACCCGAAGAAAGCTTCATCATGGAGCCGAAGGTTTCTACAGTCACGAGGAAAAGTTCTCCAGCTGGACTCATCTCTAGTCACGTAACACCAGAGTTTGACACCAGGACGTCCATCAGCGCTCTGCTACTGAAGGTGATGTCAGCATCCCTTCCACAACGCAACGCACGCGTCACCATGAAGGACTTCGAGGCCGTCCTGGATCGTCTGTCGAACCTGCCGCTGGGTGACATCGACACCCCAGGGGACAAAATCACCAAGAAGATCGACAAGTTATCAAAGTCCATGGTGACGGACCTTCACAGGGTGTTTGGCTCTGCAGAAAACCTGCTGTTGGCAGCAATGAATGCAGAAGATTCATCTTTTGAAGAGGCCGTGTTGATGGTTTTGAAAGTGAATTTGAAAATCATCCCTCGGCCAGACAATCTGAAGTGTTGCTTGGGGAGGTTCTTCTCACGGCTGGGAAGAGCCTTCAACAACACCTTCCGGCGACAACACTAACGTCGCACCTTCACCTTTTTTATTTTTATTCTTTAAGGGTTGACTCATCTCGACGTAAACAAAGAAAACATCTTCCTACAAGATGAACGAATCATTAGATTAACAAACCTTAATAATTAGAGTAACAGACGGAACGTGTAAACATGTTCCTTTCAGGTGAGTCACCTGAATCCAGCACACCTCTGCTGGACGAGTCAACGAAAAAAAAAAAAGATAATCAAATTTAAAAATGTAATTTAAGAAGAACAAAAGTGTCTCAAATTCAAAATACAATTCGGCAAGTAAAAAAAAAATCTTTAAAAAAGTAAATTTAAAATATGTAGTTAAAAAAATCAAAACAATTAAACTCAAATTTGGAAAATAAAATAATACAAAATATAATTACAACAGAATCTATTCTCAGCATGAAATAATTGAGGTTCTCTATATATTCCTGATCACACTCTGACATGTGGTTCTGGATGCTGATATTTCTGTCTATAATGATGCTGCGTCGGACTTCACAGACAGAAGTAACAGCATCAGGAACCATGAAGTCGTTTGTGTTTGTATTTATGTATATTCATGTGTGTTTTCTAGCTTCACAGAGCTCTTTGTCTGAACCAACATCAGCTCTGATTCTAAAAAACAAATGTTCAGGATTTTAACCCGTTAGTTTGTTGACATGACGCCACTGTAGTTTTTATGGGGGACAAAGCACACTGACATACACTGAAACACATTAAAACACAGTGAAATACACTAAAACACATTAAAACACATTAAAATACATTAAAACACACTAAACACATTAGAACACACACTGAAATACACTAAATCACATTAAAACACAGTGAAACACACTAAAACACACTGAAACACACTAAAACACATTAAAACACATTAAAACACATTAAAACACACACTGAAATACACTAATAAACACAGTAAAATACATTAAAATACATTAAAACACACTAAAACACATTAAAACACACACTGAAATACACTAAAACACACTAAAACACATTAAAACACACACTGAAATCACTATAAACACACTAAAACACATTAAAACACACACTGAAATACACTAAAACACACTAAAACACATTAAAACACACACTGAAATCACTATAAACACACTAAAACACATTAAAACACACACTGAAATACACTAAAACACATTAAAACACAGTGAAATACACTAATAAACACAGTAAAATACATTAAAATACATTAAAACACACTAAAACACATTAAAACACACACTGAAATACACTAAAACACATTAAAACACAGTGAAACACACTAAAACACACTGAAACACACTAAAACACATTAAAACACATTAAAACACACACTGAAATACACTAATAAACACAGTAAAACACATTAAAATACATTAAAACACACACTGAAATTCACTAATAAACACACTAAAACAGACACTTCAGGATTTTCATCCTTTCGTTTGTTTACATGTTGTAAACTACTGTTGTTTTTATGGGGGAAACAAACAACGAAGGATTGTTATTTCACACTATTAATCATCTTCTGCTGAAAACAACACATTTACCTTCAGTAAAGCGTCATGTCTTGTGTCTAAACTCACCGTGGACTCGTCCTGAACCGTACCTGACGCCTCTGTTACCTGCAGAGACTCTTCTAGAACCTTCACTTGGCTCTGTGACATCACACCGTGTGAACCGTGGCCGTGTCGCCTAGCAACAAGAGAAGCACAGAAAGAATCCAAAGATGGCCGCCGCTCATCCGTTCTTCTGCCAACTAATGATGAATTTTTATAAAATAAATAGATAAGAAGAAGCTGCTTTTACATCTTTGAAGTAATTCATCAACTGAAACACACAAAAACACATGAAAACACACTAAAATACACTAAAACACTCTGAAATACACTAAAATACACTGAATCATACTGTCTTTTTATCTCTTTTGTAATGGTTTTGTATATTATGTTCATCTTTTGTCTCTTTGCGGTCATTTTGTGTGTTTTTAGCCATTATGTGTGAAGCCATTGTTGCCCAGTGCTAAAAACACAAGCAAATATGTATAAATATTGATTACATATCTTATTCCACAATGAGATTAAAAAATAATAAATTACAGTTAAATTAGAGTTAAAAATGTGTTCATAAATACGTTCACAAATATATATAAATAGTGTTAGAAATCTGTAAAAACTGCGTGATATTCCTTTAGTAAATGTTTTGGTGATGGACTGAACAACCAATAGCTGTTATGGTCTGATTTCACATGAGCCAATAAGGTTAATTGTCCCGCCCACCCACTGTCCAATGAGGGGATGCTGCTCAGATTGCATCAGACAGCTTGAGAGGGAGTCATGCTACTGTATGGGGGCATTATTGTAGCAAAATTATTTGTCAATTCGAATGGAGAGTTGTCTATCTGTATTTCAATCCGTGTGTCCGAAGAGAGATTTGTCAATGTGTAAAAGAATTTGTCTATGCGAACTGAGATTTGTCTGTCTGTAATTAGGTTTTCAAATGTGTAAAAAAAAATGCTAATCTCTATTAAAAGTTGTACATGTAATAAGATTTGTCCATGCATACAAAGAGTTGTCAATGTGTACAAAGATATTCGTAGCTGAAAAGTTTCTATTCGGCTTCACATCTGCAGGAAATACAGACAAATCCCCAGTTACGAGTCGTTCGGCTTCACAATTGGCTCTCATTTTTACACGTGATTTTTGCTACACTTCTGCCGTGAGAGAGATTCGTATCTGAAAAACGTCAGGGTTTCTGCTCCCTGACCTCAGGCTCACAGGCTCACAGGCTCGTTCATGCTGGCTGCGTTCGGCTCTGCTGCCCTGTACCAGCAGTTCCCGTCGTCTGCAGGCCATCAGGGGGCCGCGATCCGCCAGAGTCTGAGAGGCACCTGGCTGCAGACCTCCACTGTCAGGACAGGACGTAACGGGTAAAAAACAAAAAAGTACATTTAAGGCGTCCAGTCCGGTAGGTGGCGGTGACGCATGTGAAGTTGGTTTGGTAACCGCTAATTAAATCAAAAGAAGAAGCAGCCGTTTAACGCCAGTGTTTGTGGCTGTTTCTCAATATACGCACTTGTCCACGGTACTACCTTGACTGTGACACAAAATGTAGTTTTAAGATTATTTGAGGCAATAAAGTGGTTGTATAAACATCAAATCTGTGGTCAGTTTATCAGGATAAATTCTGCTTAAAAATTTACTCCAACGATGTCGGAGATGTGAGTGTCCCCATTAGACAGCTACTACCAGGTGGTCAGCGCTCACAGCTCCCCGCTGACAGCAGCCTTAGCTCGGATAGACTTTCTGAAATCTGTCGCTGGCTCTGACGGTTCTGTAGCAGGATAGAAGTAGTTTTACGGGAATCTAACGGTCACACTTCTGTTATTTAATGTCCCCGGTTGCCGACTTTGTCATTATATTAGTAATTATTGTGTTGTCTTCATGACCTGTAGCACGTCTTTGTTCTATTCTTATGACTGTAACTGTGCATTAAAAATAACATTTAAGGATTATTCTGTCAGCAGACATAAAAACTCACAAAGGGGCTCATTCTCAAAATAATCACAAGTTTAATATATAAATTAAAGCGATATATACTATAGACCAGTGGTCGAGTAGATTATACGTTGTTTACTACGTGATTTTATTTTGTTTTCCCGTGCATTTACTGTCCTCACAGTGGAGGTCTGCAGCCAGGTGCCTCTCAGACTCTGGCGGATCGCGGCCCCCTGATGGCCTGCAGACGACGGGAACTGCTGGGTACAGGGCAGCAGAGCCGAACGCAGCCAGCATGAACGAGCCTGTGAGCCTGAGGTCAGGGAGCAGAAACCCTGATGTTTTTCAGATACGAATCTCTCTCACGGCAGAAGTGTAGCAAAAATCACGTGTAAAAATGAGAGCCAATTGTGAAGCCGAACGCCTCGTAACTGGGGATTTGTCTGTATTTCCTGCAGATGTGAAGCCGAATAGAAACTTTTCAGCTACGAATATCTTTGTACGCATTGACAACTCTTTGTACACATGGACAAATCTTATTACATGTACAACTTTTAATAGAGATTAGCATTTTTTTTACACATTTGAAAACCTAATTACAGACAGACAAATCTCAGTTCGCATAGACAAATTCTTTTACACATTGACAAATCTCTCTTCGGACACACGGATTGAAATACAGATAGACAACTCTCCATTTGAATTGACAAATAGTTTTGCTACAATAACGCCCTCATACTACTGGTTGCTTCAGCCGTTGGCCTTTGACAGCTCGCTAACTGGCTTGAGAAACTTGGAAATCGGTGAGAAGAAACAACCCTAAAATCGTTCTGCATTTTATAGTGATCAAAATAGTAATTCCATGTTCATTAAACTCTAAAGTGCTTTTGCTGTGAGCAGACTGGACTCTGGAAATCTCCATTCTAGCCTTGTGTGGCATCAGTGTGCTCCGTTAGCATGCTAGCCGCGATGTTAGCTAGCGTTAGCATTTTATGACCAAAAATGTCCTGAAAGTGGCTAAAATCATTAGTAATTGCTAAAATTCAGTAAAAATATAACAGCACTTGAAGGGTTGTGTTTGAATATTGTTGTGTATGTGATATTTTCAATGGTACTTGCACTTATTGTTATAGTAGCGCATGTTTTAGTACTTTAAATTGTGCTAATATGGTTTATAGTGCTGTTGTAAACGTCAAGTGGCTTTTATTAGCTCTTTGCTAGCATTTTTATTAAGCTAGAACTAATGTGTTCTTCCAGTCCACATTCTAATGCAAGACTGCTGTGTTGTGAACGTGTATTTCATTAGCATTGTAAAAAAATAAAGAAATTATAATTTTATATCATCACATGTAGGCTAATTCTTTTGCTTTTATTAATGTGTTGGTGATATGTAACTGTGATAACTAGAACTATAATGTTGTAGAACGTGATATATTTGACAAATGTAGAACCACTTTGACTTGTAGCTTTAAGCTAATGGGTATTAGTTTACTGTATTTCAAACCACTTTACTCTTTCCTTGTTCTAGGTCAGGGTTTTTTATGTTTTTATTGAAAATTTCATATATTTAAAGAAAATCTGTAAAATAAAAGTAAAAAATCCATAAAATCAGAGAATTTTTTAGTTCACATCGCACATTTATCTTTAATTTAGATCATATTTTAAATATCATTTCACATCAGACATGCAAACTAATTATTTTTGTAATTGTATTTGATATTTTTGTATAGTTAAAAAGGTTTTTAAATGTACCATAATGAAACTCCTAAGAACAGAATATCATGTGTCTGTTCAGAACTGAAGCAGCAGATGGAAGTGTGTGTGTGTGTGTGTGTGTGTGTGTGTGTGTGTGTGTGTGTGTGTGTGACATCACAAAGTCTGTGACATCACAAAGTCTTTGTGTCATTACAGAGACCACTATGCATTTTGAATGTATTGAACCTTTGTGATGTCATCAGTGATGTCACATGATGGTCAGAAAAGTTTTTAAATATGCGATGGGTAGAGTCCGGATTTCCACCCACGGACTTTACCCAAGATTTCCAGCGATTTCCTGCGATTTCCTGCGATCTCCTGCGATTTGACAGCTCACCTGACTTTAGCATCTGTGACATAAGAACCGTCCACTCCAAAGCTAACCATGCGTACCACCGATCCACTGGAAGAACAGACGGACAACACCTTTGAACAAGCGATGGCCAGCACGTCTTGGGACGACTCCCCCCCACAAAACCAAACAGACGAATGGGAAACTCTGATGAACAGCATCGTTGAATCAGAACAAACGACGAACGATGAAATGGAAGCACTGATGGAGAGCATTGTTCCATCACAACCGATGACCGATGAAATGGAAGCGCTGACGGAGAGCACCGTCTTCGAACTAGAGATGGAAAACACGTCCGAACCACCAGCGCAAATGACAGCTGAGCCGCAGACAGACAGCACCGCCTCTGAAACACTGTCTGCAAAGGACCGGCGTGAAGCACCGACTGAAGAACAGTTTGAACAGCCGATGGACGGAACCAGCTGTGGAGAACTGACCACAGTGGACCAGATTGAGCTGCGGAGACAAAACACTGTCTGCATGTCCAAAAGAGACATCTATCCCATCGTGAGCCGATCTCTGGGCAGAATCTCGGAGCTACAGTGGAACATGTTGGCTGCAGGGACTCTGGACTCTGCAACATTCGGAGCTCTGACTGATGTCGTGACCGACATCCTTCAGGCTCTCTCTGCGGAGATCTTCAGAACCCTAGTCCACTCTATCGCTGAGCTCAGAGCTGCATCGCCGACTGACAGGGAGGACTTTAAAGTTTGCCTGGGAGACTCCATCTCTGCCAGCATTGCAGAGTCTCTTGACCTCCCAGAGCGCAAATCCAAGGGCTCCAAACGGCTGACAGAGCTCATTGAAACGGAGGTTTCACAGCGGGTGAACTCTGCTGTGTCTCTGGCCGTCAGCAGTCCTGTTCTGCCCTCGGAACCGGCCATCTATATTAGCGGCTCCACATCCAGGGTTGGAACCCTCCGTCGGTTGGTGCTTCAGATGTCTGCATGTCTGCAAAGATGTGCAAGGAAGCTGAAGACCGCCTGCAGTGGACGGCTGGATGACTCCAGTGAGTCAGAAGACAGTGTGGAAAGTCTCAAATCCCACATCTCCGTCTCTTCAGCGACGGAATCTGTTAAGGACATTCTGGACAAATGGTCCTCCAAGTCTTTGAATGTCCCAGAAGAGGCTGAGAGTGTTTCCCTTCCAACCAGAAACACTCCTGAATCTGAGCAAGTCGCTTCTGACATTGTCAGAACTATAATCAGCGACTTGCATTATTGTGAGTCTGGAAGTAAAGCTTCCTCTAAAAAGTCCCCCAGACCTCACTTCAGTATGGGCCTGATCCTTACGAAGGTCAGGAACTTTCTATCCTCAAAGGCCTCGACTTCAAAAGATGAAGCAGCTCACAGTCAAAAGGTTCGTGAACGCAGCCGATTTTTCAAGGCTGCCAAAGGACAGTTCGAAAAAATGGGAACAGAACTGAAAAAGATATTTAAGAAGAAACATCCAGAGTTCCTCGTGGATCTGGAACAAGATTCTGATCAGCCTCTGCTCGGAAGCACAGAAGGTGAAAGTTCTTCACCCAGGAGTCTTCGGGAGTCTGTATCATCACCGAAGCTGATCAGCTCCAGAAAGAGTCAGCAGATAGTTGACTTTCATTACATTGAACCTGACGTTGAGGACTTGTTCGACATGTTAACCCAGTCAGAGGAAGCTGGAGAACATGTCAGAGAGTCTCTGGAAAACATCACGTCCAGAATCGAAATCAAGCAGTTTTCAAGGGAACTGACCGATAAGATGTACGGTCATCTGATGATCGGTCGTACATATCAGCTTCCCGTTATTCCACCTGGAAGAAGTCTGTCAGACTCCATCCTGTCAAAGGCCAGGAAGTCTCGGCTTCAGTCTTCCCCTGAAGTCCTCTATGCGATCACGGAGGACGCAGTGGGAAAGTTCCTGCAGAACCTGCTGCTTTGTGCCGAGGAGCCACTGGACGCTCAGAATGAGGATGTTTCTGGGGCTCTGGCAGACATTGAAGGCCTCATCACGAAGATCGTGACCACGTCTGAAGAAAACATCGTGGAGCCGAAGGTCTCGGCAGCCGAACAGAAACGTTCTCCAGCACGGAGTTCTGTTCCGACTCCTACTGGTGCAGTTTCCAAGTCTATCAGCAGGGATGATGAGGGTTTTCACAAGTCGTCACCTGATATATTTTCTTCGCCGGTTGTCGTCCTCACACAGTCAGAGTGTTTCTGCTATTTGGCGTCAGTCCACGAAGAGACTGAACCCGATAAGTCCTCTACTCAAGAACCCACGACTGAACTTGTCTCTGCTCCTGAACCCGAAGAAAGCTTCATCATGGAGCCGGAGGTTTCTACAGTCATGGAGAAAAGTTCTCCGACTGAACTCATCGCTGCTCCTGAACCAGAAGAAAGCTTCATCATGGAGCCGAAGGTTTCTACAGTCACGAGGAAAAGTTCTCCAGCTGGACTCGTCTCTAGTCACGTAACACCAGAGTTTGACACCAGGACGTCCATCAGCGCTCTGCTACTGAAGGTGATGTCAGCATCCCTTCCACAACGCAACGCACGCGTCACCATGAAGGACTTCGAGGCCGTCCTGGATCGTCTGTCGAACCTGCCGCTGGGTGACATCGACACCCCAGGGGACAAAATCACCAAGAAGATCGACAAGTTATCAAAGTCCATGGTGACAGACCTTCACAGGGTGTTTGGCTCTGCAGAAAAGCTGCTGTTGGCAGCAATGAATGCAGAAGATTCATCTTTTGAAGAGGCCGTGTTGATGGTTTTGAAAGTGAATTTGAAAATCATCCCTCGGCCAGACAATCTGAAGTGTTGCTTGGGGAGGTTCTTCTCACGGCTGGGAAGAGCCTTCAACAACACCTTCCGGCGACACAACTAACGTCGCACCTTCACCTTTTTTATTTTTATTCTATAAGGGTTGACTCATCTCGACGTAAACAAAGAAAACATCTTCCTACAAGATGAACGAATCATTAGATTAACAAACCTTAATAATTAGAGTAACAGACGGAACGTGTAAACATGTTCCTTTCAGGTGAGTCACCTGAATCCAGCACACCTCTGCTGGACGAGTCAACGAAAAAAAAAAGATAATCAAATTTAAAAATGTAATTTAAGAAGAACAAAAATGTCTCAAATTCAAAATACAATTCGGCAAGTAAAAAAAAATCTTTAAAAAAGTAAATTTAAAATATGTAGTTAAAAAAATCAAAACAATTAAACTCAAATTTGGAAAATAAAATAATACAAAATATAATTACAACAGAATCTATTCTCAGCATGAAATAATTGAGGTTCTCTGTATATTTATCATTATTATTTTCATGATCGCACTCTGACATGTGGTTCTGGATGCTGATATTTCTGTCTATAATGATGCTGCGTTGGACTTCACAGACAGAAGTATCAGCATCAGGAACCATGAAGTCGTTTGTGTTTGTATTTATGTATATTCATGTGTGTTTTCTAGCTTCACAGAGCTCTTTGTCTGAACCAACATCAGCTCTGATTCTAAAAAACAAATGCTCATGTTCAGGATTTTAACCCGTTAGTTTGTTGACATGACGCCACTGTAGTTTTTATGGGGGACAAAGGACACTGACATACTTTGAAACACATTAAAACACACACTGAAATCACTATAAACACATTAAAACACAGTGAAACACACTAAAACACACTAAAATACATTAAAACACACTATAAATACACTAAAACACACTAAAATACATTAAAACACACACTGAAATCACTATAAACACACTAAAACACATTAAAACACACACTAAAACACACTAAAACACATTAAAACACACACTGAAATACACTAAAACACACTAAAACACACTGAAATTCAGTAATAAACACACTAAAACAGACACTTCAGGATTTTGACCCTTTTGTTTGTTTACATTTTGTAAACTACTGTTGTTTTTATGGGGAAAACAAACAACAAAGGATTGTTATTTCACACTATTAATCATCTTTTGCTGAAAACAACACATTTACCTTCAGTAAAGCGTCATGTCTTGTGTCTAAACTCACCGTGGACTCGTCCTGAACCGTACCTGACGCCTCTGTTACCTGCAGAGGCTCTTCTAGAACCTTCACTTGGCTCTGTGACATCACACCGTGTGAACCGTGGCCGCGTTGCCTAGCAACAAGAGAAGCACAGAAAGAATCCAAAGATGGCCGCCGCTCATCCGTTCTTCTGCCAACTAATGATGAATTTTTATAAAATAAATAGATAAGAAGAAGCTGCTTTTACATCTTTGAAGTAATTCATCAACTGAAACACACAAAAACTAATAAAAACACACTAAAATACACTAAAACACTCTTAATCTCAGTTTTTTTAATCTCTTTTGTAATGGTTGTGTATATTATGTTCATCTTTTGTCTCTTTGCGGTCATTTTGTGTGTTTTTAGCCATTATGTGTGAAGTGATTGTTGCCCAGTGCTAAAAACACAAGCAAATATGTATAAATATTGATTACATATCTTTTCCACAATGAAATTAAAAAGTAATAAATTACAGTTAAATTAGAGTTAAAACTATGTTCATAAATACGTTCAAAAATATATATAAATAGTGTTAGAAATCTTTAAAAACTGCGTGATATTCCTTTAGTAAATGTTTTGGTGATGGACTGAACAACCAATAGCTGTTATGGTCTGATTGCACATGAGCCAATAAGGTTAATTGTCCCGCCCACCCACTGTCCAATGAGGGGATGCTGCTCAGATTGCATCAGACAGCTTGAGAGGGAGTCATGCTACTGTATGGGGGCGTTATTGTAGCAAAATTATTTGTCAATTCAAATGGAGAGTTGTCTATCTGTATTTCAATCCGTGTGTCCGAAGAGAGATTTGTCAATGTGTAAAAGAATTTGTCTATGCGAACTGAGATTTGTCTGTCTGTAATTAGGTTTTCAAATGTGTAAAAAAATGCTAATCTCTATTAAAAGTTGTACATGTAATAAGATTTGTCCATGCGTACAAAGAGTTGTCAACGCGTACAAAGATATTCGTAGCTGAAAAGTTTCTATTCGGCTTCACATCTGCAGGAAATACAGACAAATCCCCAGTTACGAGTCGTTCGGCTTCACAATTGGCTCTCATTTTTACACGTGATTTTTGCTACACTTCTGCCGTGAGAGAGATTCGTATCTGAAAAACATCAGGGTTTCTGCTCCCTGACCTCAGGCTCACAGGCTCACAGGCTCGTTCATGCTGGCTGCGTTCGGCTCTGCTGCCCTGTACCCAGCAGTTCCCGTCGTCTGCAGGCCATCAGGGGGCCGCGATCCGCCAGAGTCTTGGAGCGTTCGTGACATTGTGAGGCAGGGTGTGGACAAGATGGAGCCCCGATCGCAGACGGTGAGTACATGTTAATGTTTTGAGAGGCACCTGGCTGCAGACCTCCACTGTGAGGACACCTCCACTGTCAGGACGGGACGTAACGGGTAAAAAACAGAAAAGTACATTTAAGGCGTCCAGTCCGGTAGGTGGCGGTGACGCATGTGAAGTTGGTTTGGTAACCGCTAATTAAATCAAAAGAAGAAGCAGCCATTTAACGCGAGTGTTTGTGGCTGTTTCTCAATATACGCACTTGTCCACGGTACTACCTTGACTGTGACACAAAATGTAGTTTTAAGATTATTTGAGGCAATAAAGTGGTTGTATAAACATCAAATCTGTGGTCAGTTTATCAGATAAATTCTGCTTAATAATGTACTCCAACGATGTCGGAGATGTGAGTGTCCCCGTTAGACAGCTACTACCGGGCGGTCAGCGCTCACAGCTCCCCGCTGACAGCAGCCTTAGCTCGGATAGACTTTCTGAAATCTGCCGCTGGCTCTGACGGTTCTGTAGCAGGATAGAAGTAGTTTTACGGGAATCTAACGGTCACACTTCTGTTATTTAATGTCCCCGGTCGCCGACTTTGTCATTATGTTAGTAATTATTGTGTTGTCTTCATCACCTGTAGCACGTCTTAGTTCTATTCTTATGACTGTAACTGTTCATTAAAAATAACATTTAAGGATTATTCTGTCAGCAGGCATAAAAACTCACAATGGGGCTCATTCTCAAAATAATCACAAGTTTAATATATAAATTAAAACGATATATACTATAGACCAGTGGTCGAGTAGATTATACGTTGTTTACTACGTGATTTTATTTTGTTTTCCCGTGCATTTACTGTCCTCACAGTGGAGGTCTGCAGCCAGGTGCCTCTCAGACTCTGGCGGATCGCGGCCCCCTGATGGCCTGCAGACGACGGGAACTGCTGGGTACAGGGCAGCAGAGCCGAACGCAGCCAGCATGAACGAGCCTGTGAGCCTGTGAGCCTGAGGTCAGGGAGCAGAAACCCTGATGTTTTTCAGATACGAATCTCTCTCACGGCAGAAGTGTAGCAAAAATCACGTGTAAAAATGAGAGCCAATTGTGAAGCCGAACGACTCGTAACTGGGGATTTGTCTGTATTTCCTGCAGATGTGAAGCCGAATAGAAACTTTTCAGCTACGAATATCTTTGTACGCATTGACAACTCTTTGTACACATGGACAAATCTTATTACATGTACAACTTTTAATAGAGATTAGTATTTTTTTTACACATTTGAAAACCTAATTACAGACAGACAAATCTCAGTTCGCATAGACAAATTCTTTTACACATTGACAAATCTCTCTTCGGACACACGGATTGAAATACAGATAGACAACTCTCCATTTGAATTGACAAATAGTTTTGCTACAATAATGCCCTCATACTACTGGTTGCTTCAGCCGTTGGCCTTGACAGCTCGCTAACTGGCTTGAGAAACTTGGAAATCGGTGAGAAGAAACAACCCTAAAATCGCTCTGCATTTTATAGTGATCAAAATAGTAATTCCATGTTCATTAAACTCTAAAGTGCTTTTGCTGTGAGCAGACTGGACTCTGGAAATGTCCATTCTAGCCTGGTGTGGCATCAGTGTGCTCCGTTAGCATGCTAGCGCTAGCCGCGATGTTAGCTAGCGTTCGCATTTTATGACCAAAAATGTCCTGAAAGTGGCTAAAATCATTAGTAATTGCTAGAATTCAGTAAAAATATAACAGCACTTGAAGGCTTGTGTTTAAATAGTGTTGTGTATGTGATATTTTCAATGGTACTTGCACTTATTGTTATAGTAGCGCATGTTTTAGTACTTTAAATTGTGCTAATATGGTTTATAGTGCTGTTGTAAACGTCAAGTGGCTTTTATTAGCTCTTTGCTAGCATTTTTATTAAGCTAGAACTAATGTGTTCTTCCAGTCCACATTCTAATGCAAGACTGCTGTGTTGTGAACGTGTATTTCATTGGCATTGTAAAAAAATAAAGAAATAATAATTTTATATCATCACATGTAGGCTAATTCTTTTGGTTTTATTAATGTGTTGGTGATATTTAACTGTTATAACTAGAACTATATTGTTGTAGAATGTGATATATTTGACAAATGTAGAACCACTTTGACTTGTAGCTTTAAGCTAATGGGTATTAGTTTACTGTATTTCAAACCACTTTACTCTTTCCTTGTTCTAGGTCAGGGTTTTTCATGTTTTTATTGAAAATTTCATATATTTAAAGAAAATCTGTAAAATAAAAGTAAAAAATCCATAAAATCAGAGAATTTTTTAGTTCACATCGTACATTTATCTTTAATTTTGATCATATTTTAAATATCATTTCACATCAGACATGCAAACTAATTATTTTTGTAATTGTATTTGATATTTTTGTATAGTTAAAAAGGTTTTTAAATGTACCATAATGAAACTCCCAAGAACAGAATATTATGTGTTTGTTCAGATTCTCAGAACTGAAGCAGCAGATGGAATTGTGTGTGTGTGTGTGTGTGTGTGTGTGTGTGTGTGCATGCATGTGTGTGTGTGTGTGTGTGTGTGTGTATGTGTGTGTGCATGTGTGTGTGTGTGTGTGACATCACAAAGTCTGTGACATCACAAAGTCTTTGTGTCATTACAGAGACCACTATGCATTTTGAATGTATTGGACCTTTGTGATGTCATCAGTGATGTCACATGATGGTCAGAAAAGTTTTTAAATATGCGATGGGTAGAGTCCGGATGACACCCACGATTTCCAGCGATTTCCTGCGATCTCCTGCGATTTGACAGCTCACCTGACTTTAGCATCTGTGACATAAGAACCGTCCACTCCAAAGCTAACCATGCG
The DNA here is from genome assembly GCA_024666655.1 of Dascyllus trimaculatus. Classification (NCBI taxonomy): domain Eukaryota; kingdom Metazoa; phylum Chordata; class Actinopteri; family Pomacentridae; genus Dascyllus; species Dascyllus trimaculatus. Next base: position 28,912,076 of record CM045462.1, on the reverse strand, counting down.
TACCACCGATCCACTGGAAGAACAGACGGACAACACCTTTGAACAAGCGATGGCCAGCACGTCTTGGGACAACTCCCCCCAACAAAACCAAACAGACGAATGGGAAACTCTGATGAACAGCATCGTTGAATCAGAACAAACGACGAACGATGAAATGGAAGCACTGATGGAGAGCATTGTTCCATCACAAACGATGACCGATGAAATGGAAGCGGTGACGGAGAGCACCGTCTTCGAACTAGAGATGGAAAACACGTCCGAACCACCAGCGCAAATGACAGCTGAGCCGCAGACAGACAGCACCGCCTCTGAAACACTGTCTGCAAAGGACCGGCGTGAAGCACCGACTGAAGAACAGCTTGAACAGCCGATGGACGGAACCAGCTGTGGAGAACTGACCACAGTGGACCAGATTGAGCTGCGGAGACAAAACACTGTCTGCATGTCCAAAAGAGACATCTATCCCATTGTGAGCCGATCTCTGGGCAGAATCTCGGAGCTACAGTGGAACCTGTTGGCTGCAGGGACTCTGGACTCTGCAACATTCGGAGCTCTGACTGATGTCGTGACCGACATCCTTCAGGCTCTCTCTGCGGAGATCTTCAGAACCCTAGTCCACTCTATCGCTGAGCTCAGAGCTGCATCGCCGACTGACAGGGAGGACTTTAAAGTTTGCCTGGGAGACTCCATCTCTGCCAGCATTGCAGAGTCTCTTGACCTCCCAGAGCGCAAATCCAAGGGCTCCAAACGGCTGACAGAGCTCATTGAAACGGAGGTTTCACAGCGGGTGAACTCTGCTGTGTCTCTGGCCGTCAGCAGTCCTGTTCTGCCCTCGGAACCGGCCATCTATATTAGCGGCTCCACATCCAGGGTTGGAACCCTCCGTCGGTTGGTGCTTCAGATGTCTGCATGTCTGCAAAGATGTGCAAGGAAGCTGAAGACCGCCTGCAGTGGACGGCTGGATGACTCCAGTGAGTCAGAAGACAGTGTGGAAAGCCTCAAATCCCACATCTCCGTCTCTTCAGCGACGGAATCTGTTAAGGACATTCTGGACAAATGGTCCTCCAAGTCTTTGAATGTCCCAGAAGAGGCTGAGAGTGTTTCCCTTCCAACCAGAAACACTCCTGAATCTGAGCAAGTCGCTTCTGACATTGTCAGAACCATAATCAGCGACTTGCATTATTGTGAGTCTGGAAGTAAAGCTTCCTCTAAAAAGTCCCCCAGACCTCACTTCAGTATGGGCCTGATCCTTACAAAGGTCAGGAACTTTCTATCCTCAAAGGCCTCGACTTCAAAAGATGAAGCAGCTCACAGTCAAAAGGTTCGTGAACGCAGCCGATTTTTCAAGGCTGCCAAAGGACAGTTCGAAAAAATGGGAACAGAACTGAAAAAGATATTTAAGAAGAAACATCCAGAGTTCCTCGTGGATCTGGAACAAGATTCTGATCAGCCTCTGCTCGGAAGCACAGAAGCTGAAAGTTCTTCACCCAGGAGTCTTCGGGAGTCTGTATCATCACCGAAGCTGATCAGCTCCAGAAAGAGTCAGCAGATAGTTGACTTTCATTACATTGAACCTGACGTTGAGGACTTGTTCGACATGTTAACCCAGTCAGAGGAAGCTGGAGAACATGTCAGAGAATCTCTGGAAAACATCACGTCCAGAATCGAAATCAAGCAGTTTTCAAGGGAACTGACCGATAAGATGTACGGTCATCTGATGATCGGTCGTACGTATCAGCTTCCCGTTGTTCCACCTGGAAGAAGTCTGTCAGACTCCATCCTGTCAAAGGCCAGGAAGTCTCGGCTTCAGTCTTCCCCTGAAGTCCTGTATGCGATCACGGAGGACGCAGTGGGAAAGTTCCTGCAGAACCTGCTGCTTTGTGCCAAACAGCCACTGGACGCTCAGAATGAGGATGTTTCTGGGGCTCTGGCAGACATTGAAGGCCTCATCACGAAGATCGTGACCACGTCTGAAGAAAACATCGTGGAGCCGAAGGTCCCGGCAGCCGAACAGAAACGTTTGGCACCTGATATATTTTCTTCGCCGGTTGTCGTCCTCACACAGTCAGAGTGTTTCTGCTATTTGGCGTCAGTCCACGAAGAGACTGAGCCCGATAAGTCCTCTACTCAAGAACCCACGACTGAACTCGTCTCTGCTCCTGAACCCGAAGAAAGCTTCATCATGGAGCCGGAGGTTTCTACAGTCACGAGGAAAAGTTCTCCGACTGAACTCATCGCTGCTCCTGAACCCGAAGAAAGCTTCATCATGGAGCCGAAGGTTTCTACAGTCACGAGGAAAAGTTCTCCGACTGAACTCATCGCTGCTCCTGAACCAGAAGAAAGCTTCATCATGGAGCCGAAGGTTTCTACAGTCACGAGGAAAAGTTCTCCAGCTGGACTCGTCTCTAGTCACGTAACACCAGAGTTTGACACCAGGACGTCCATCAGCGCTCTGCTACTGAAGGTGATGTCAGCATCCCTTCCACAACGCAACGCACGCGTCACCATGAAGGACTTCGAGGCCGTCCTGGATCGTCTGTCGAACCTGCCGCTGGGTGACATCGACACCCCAGGGGACAAAATCACCAAGAAGATCGACAAGTTATCAAAGTCCATGGTGACGGACCTTCACAGGGTGTTTGGCTCTGCAGAAAACCTGCTGTTGGCAGCAATGAATGCAGAAGATTCATCTTTTGAAGAGGCCGTGTTGATGGTTTTGAAAGTGAATTTGAAAATCATCCCTCGGCCAGACAATCTGAAGTGTTGCTTGGGGAGGTTCTTCTCACGGCTGGGAAGAGCCTTCAACAACACCTTCCGGCGACACCACTAACGTCGCACCTTCACCTTTTTTATTTTTATTCTTTAAGGGTTGACTCATCTCGACATAAACAAAGAAAACATCTTCCTACAAGATGAACGAATCATTAGATTAACAAACCTTAATAATTAGAGTAACAGACGGAACGTGTAAACATGTTCCTTTCAGGTGAGTCACCTGAATCCAGCACACCTCTGCTGGACGAGTCAACGAAAAAAAAAAGATAATCAAATTTAAAAATGTAATTTAAGAAGAACAAAAATGTCTCAAATTCAAAATACAATTTGGCAAGTAAAAGAAAAATCTTTAAAAAAGTAAATTTAAAATATGTAGTTAAAAAAAATCAAAAACAATTAAACTCAAATTTGGAAAATAAAATAATACAAAATATAATTACAACAGAATCTATTCTCAGCATGAAATAATTGAGGTTCTCTGTATATTTATCATTATTATTTTCATGATCGCACTCTGACATGTGGTTCTGGATGCTGATATTTCTGTCTATAATGATGCTGCGTTGGACTTCACAGACAGAAGTATCAGCATCAGGAACCATGAAGTCGTTTGTGTTTGTATTTATGTATATTCATGTGTGTTTTCTAGCTTCACAGAGCTCTTTGTCTGAACCAACATCAGCTCTGATTCTAAAAAACAAATGTTCAGGATTTTAACCCGTTAGTTTGTTGACATGACGCCACTGTAGTTTTTATGGGGGACAAAGCACACTGACACACACTGAAACACACTAAAATATACTGAAACACATTAAAACACATTAAAACACAGTGAAACACACTAAAATACACTAAAACACATTAAAACACACACTATAAATACACTGAAATACACTAAAACACATTAAAACACATTAAAATACATTATAAACACACTAAAACACATTAAAACACACTAAAATACATTAAAACACACTAAAACACACTGAAATTCACTAATAAACACACTAAAACAGACACTTCAGGATTTTGACCCTTTTGTTTGTTTACATTTTGTAAACTACTGTTGTTTTTATGGGGAAAACAAACAACAAAGGATTGTTATTTCACACTATTAATCATCTTCTGCTGAAAACAACACATTTCCCTTCAGTAAAGCGTCATGTCTTGTGTCTAAACTCACCGTGGACTCGTCCTGAACCGTACCTGACGCCTCTGTTACCTGCAGAGACTCTTCTAGAAACTTCACTTGGCTCTGTGACATCACACCGTGTGAACTGTGGCCGTGTCGCCTAGCAACAAGAGAAGCACAGAAAGAATCCAAAGATGGCCGCCGCTCATCCGTTCTTCTGCCAACTAATGATGAATCTTTATAAAATAAATAGATAAGAAGAAGCTGCTTTTACATCTTTGAAGTAATTGATCAACTGAAACACACAAAAACACATGAAAACACACTAAAATACACTAAAATACACTAAAACACACTGAATCATACTGTCTTTTTATCTCTTTTGTAATGGTTTTGTATATTATGTTCATCTTTTGTCTCTTTGCGGTCATTTTGTGTGTTTTTAGCCATTATGTGTGAAGCGATTGTTGCCCAGTGCTAAAAACACAAGCAAAGATGTATAAATATTGATTACATCCCTTTTCCCCAATGAGATTAAAAAATAATAAATTACAGTTAAATTAGAGTTAAAAATGTGTTCATAAATACGTTCACAAATATATATAAATAGTGTTAGAAATCTTTAAAAACTGCGTGATATTCCTTTAGTAAATGTTTTGGTGATGGACTGAACAACCAATAGCTGTTATGGTCTGATTGCACATGAGCCAATAAGGTTAATTGTCCCGCCCACCCACTGTCCAATGAGGGGATGCTGCTCAGATTGCATCAGACAGCTTGAGAGGGAGTCATGCTACTGGTTGCTTCAGCCGTTGGCCTTTGACAGCTCGCTAACTAGCCTGAGAAACTTTGAAATCAGTAAGAAGAAAGAACCCTAAAATCGCTCTGCATATTATATTGTTCAAAATAGTAATTACATGTTCATTAAACTCTAAAGAGCTTTTGCTGTGAGCAGACTGGACTCTGGAAATGTCCATTCTAGCCTTGTGTAGCATCAGTGTGCTCCGTTAGCATGCTAGCCGCGATGTTAGCTAGCGTTAGCATTTTATGACTAAAAATGTCCTGAAAGTGGCTAAAATCATTAGTAATTGCTAGAATTCAGTAAAAATATAACAGCACTTGAAGGCTTGTGTTTAAATATTGCTGTGTATGTGATATTTTCAATGGTACTTGCACTTATTGTTATAGTAGCGCATGTTTTAGATAGATAGATAGATAGATAGATACTTTATTCATCTCAAGGAGAAATTCACAGTTCCAGCAGCTTGCAGTATAAAGAATAGTAATAATAATAAAAGTACAAATAATATAAGTAGTAGAATTAGAATAATGGTAATAAAATAAAAATATAAGCTAGAGAGCCATGCGTTGAGTGGTATTAAGAGTCACATCACAGTCTGTAAATATAAATGTGTGTGCGCATGTGGTAAAGTGCATGAGTGCTTGTGTGCGTGTGTGTGTGAGAATGTGTGCGTGTGTGTCTGTGCCTCAGTGCTTGTGTGAGTGTGCAACAAGTCCAGGGTTTATTGTCTTTCTATTGTCTCCCCCGAGAAGTGTTGAAGAGCCGCATGGCGTGAGGGAGGAATGATTTCCTCAGTCTATCAGTGGAGCAGGGCAGTGACAGCAGTCTGTCACTGAAGCTGCTCCTCTGTCTGGAGATGGTGTTGTGCAGTGGATGCTGTGGATTGTCTATGATGGACAGGAGCCTGTTCAACGTCCGTCGCTCTGCCACAGATGTTAGGCTGTCCAGCTCTGAGCCAACTACAGAGCCTGCCTTCCTCACCAGTTTGTCCAGGCGTGCGGCGTCCCTCTTCTTGAGGCTGCCCCCCCAACACACCACAGCATACAGGAGGGCGCTCGCTACCACAGACTGGTAGAAAATCTGTAGCAGCTTCTTACAGACTTTGAAGGACGCCAGCCGTCTGAGGAAGTACAGACGGCTCTGTCCTTTCTTGCACAGGGCATCCGTGTTGGCAGTCCAATCCAGTTTGTCATCCAGCTGCACTCCCAGGTATTTGTAGGTGTGTACCACCTCCACACATTCTCCCCTAATCTGAACGGGTTCAGGCCGTGTCCCGATTCTCCTAAAGTCTATCACCATCTCCTTGGTCTTGCTGGAGTTGATGAGCAGGTGGTTGGAGTCACACCATGCGATGAAGTCCTGGATCAGTTCTCTGTACTCACCCTCCTGCCCACCCCTAACACATCCAACGATCGCCGTGTCATCCGCGAACTTCTGTACATGGCAAAGCTCCGAATTGTACTGGAAGTCAGACGTGTATAGGGTGAACAGGACCGGAGAGAGCACAGTACCCTGCGGTGCTCCAGTGCTGCTGACCACAGTGTTGGACCTGCAGTCCCCCAGTCGTACATACTGAGGTCTGTGTGTCAGGTAGTCGGTGATCCATGCCACCAGGTGTGATTCTACCCCCATCTCTGACAGTTTGTCTCTAAGGAGCAGAGGCTGGATGGTGTTAAAGGCGCTGGAGAAGTCCAAGAAAGTAATCCTCACAGCACCCCTGCCTCTGTCCAGGTGAGAGAGAGATCTGTGGAGCAAGAAGGTGATTGCATCCTCTACTCCCACCTTTTCCCTGTAGGCAAACTGCAGAGGGTCCATAGCATGTTGAGTCTGTGGCCTCAGGTGATGGAGCAGCAGCCTTTCCATGGTCTTCATCACATGTGACGTCAGGGCAACCGGCCTGAAGTCGTTCAGCTCCCCAGGATGTGGTTTCTTCGGGACTGGAATGATGCAGGATGTCTTCCATGACTGAGGAACCCTCCCCTGTCCCAGACTCAGGTTGTAGATGCGCTGTAGAGGGTGACCCAGCTCCCGCGCACAGGCCTTCAGTAGTCTGGGGGATACTCCATCTGGACCTGCAGCTTTGCTGGGGCGCAGCCTCCTCAGCTCTCCATAAACCTGAGCTGCTGTGATCGTGGGTGGTGCGGTGGGGGTAGGGGGGGTGTCCTCTTCTGTGCTGGTGATGGCTTGTGGAGGTGGGTGGGTGGGGATTGCTGCACTTCTAGGTGTGAATGGGATGGGCTGATCAAACCTGTTAAAAAACTGGTTCAGCTGGTTTGCCTTTCCCACCTCCCCCTCAATGGGGGGCCTCCTCTTTGATGTGCAGCCGGTGATGGTCCTCATCCCCTCCCACACCTCCCTCATGCTGTTGTTCTGCATTCTTTGCTCAAGTCTCCTTCCATACTTCTCCTTCGCCACCCTGAGCTGGACTCTGAGCTCTTTCTGTACCCGCTTGAGCTCCTGGGTGTCACCATCTTTAAAGGCCTTCTTCTTCTGGTTCAGAAGGCCTTTGATGTCACTGGTGATCCAGGGCTTGTTGTTTGCAAAGCAGCGTACAGTTCTTACTGGAACAACAGCATCCATACAGAAATTTATATATTCCGTAGTGCAGTCAACCATCTCCTCCATGTTCTGAGACTCCTGCAGTGCATCCCAGTCCGTGGTTTCGAAGCAGTCTTGTAGAGCCTGCTCAGCTTCGACAGACCACTTCCTGAACGAACGCGTGGATGTTGGTTGTCTCCTCACTCTTGGTGTGTAGTGAGGTTTGAGCAGTACCAGGTTGTGATCTGCTTTCCCCAGTGCAGGCAGGGGGGTGGCCCTGTATGCGTCCTTGACATTTGCATACATCAGGTCTAAAGTCTTATTCCCCCTGGTGATACAGTCCACATACTGGTAGAAAGCAGTTAGATTATTGTTCAGAGTGACGTGATTAAAGTCCCCAGAGATTAGCACAAGAGCCTCAGGATGCTGTGTTTGTAGTTTGGCTGCCGCGCTTTGGATGACGTCACCCGCAGCCTCTGCATCGGCGCGCGGGGGAATGTAAACAATGAGAACAATGGTGTGGCTGAACTCTCTGGGCAAGTAGTAGGGACGTAAACTCACTGCCAAAAGTTCGATGTCCCTGCTGCATGTGGAGATCTTGATGTTCACATGTCCAGGATTACACCACCGTTTGTTCACATAAAGCGCGAGTCCCCCTCCTTTGCGCTTTCCACAGGCTCTTGCTTCTCTGTCCGCTCTGACTGTGCTGAAGTTCGGTAGCTCCACGTTAGCATCTGGGATGCTAGCTGTTAGCCACGTTTCAGTGAAGCACAGTAAACTGCACTCCCTGAAGGTCTTTACATTCTTCATCAGCGCAGCCAGTTCGTCGATCTTATTCGGTAGTGAGTTCACGTTCCCCATGATCATCGACGGTACCGGAGGCTTGAATCTCCACTTCTTTGCTAGCCGTCTAGCTTTTAGCATAGCGCCGGCTCTGCAGCCCCGGTATGGCTTCCTTACGTCGCCAGGCAACCACGGAATCACACCAAAGCGGGACTTTGCTCTCATAGCGTGCAAAAAGTTCCTCGTGTATACGAGTCTCCCTGTAGAGGGGTCCTTATCCATAGGATAAAATAATAAGTTTTCCAGAGAAAACCGAGAGAAAAAAGTAAGAGAAAAAGTAGAAGAGGTACGTGAACGCACGGAGCTGCTAGAGAGGCTGCCACCCGCGTCGGCGCCGGAAGTAGAATCTTTTAGTACTTTAAATTGTGCTAATATGGTTTATAGTGCTGTTGTAAACGTCAAGTGGCTTTTATTAGCTCTTTGCTAGCATTTTTATTAAGCTAGAGCTAATGTGTTCTTCCAGTCCACATTCTAATGCAAGACTGCTGTGTTGTGAACGTGTATTTCATTGACATTGTAAAAAAAAAAAAAAATTATTATAATTTTATATCATCACATGTAGGCTAATTCTTTTGGTTTTATTAATGTGTTGGTGATATGTAACTGTGATAACTTGAACTATATTGTTGTAGAATGTGATATATTTGACAAATGTAGAACCACTTTGACTTGTAGCTTTAAGCTAATGGGTATTAGTTTACTGTATTTCAAACCACTTTGCTCTGGCCTTGTTTAGGTCAGGGTTTTTTATGTGTGTGGAATCACTATCGACCCACGGTGCTGCAGAGAAGAAAGGATCATCTGTCCAGGACTGGATGATGAGCCCCAGCCCAAGGAATCCAACACACTGGTAGATAATGACCCGACTGGTCACAACCAATGTGACACTGAATGAACATTTATCCGACATATTGAAAAGGACTAGAAGAACTATACAGGACTGGGTTATTTTATGTCTTTTATAAGACAAGGTACTAATTTAATAATCAGTACCCTAATTATTAAAGAGTACTAGAAGGCACCTACGTATAGGTTACACAATGGTCATTTTATAGTAATTTATATATGTTTTTGGTAAATTTGTGTTTGTGATCATTTTGTGTATGTTTGTGGTCGTTTTATGTGTGTTTGTGGTCATTTTGTGTGTGTTTGTGGTCATTTTGTGTGTGTTTGTGGTCATTTTATGTGTGTTTATGGTAAATTTGTGTTTGCTTGTGATCATTTTGTGTATGTTTGTGGTCGTTTTATGTGTGTTTGTGGTCGTTTTGTGCCTATTTACTGTCATTTTATGTATGTTTGTGGTCATTTTATGTATGTATGTGATTATTTTATGTATGTTTGCGGTCATTTTATGTATGTTTGTGGTCATTTTGTGTGTGTTTGTGGTCATTTTGTGAGTTTGTGATTGTTTTGTGCCTATTTAAGGTCATCTTATGTGTGTTTGTGCTAATTTTTTGTGTGTTTATAGCAATTTTGTGCATATTTACAGTCATTTTATGTATGTATACGATTATTTTATGTATCTTTGCGGTCATTTTGTGTATGTTTGTGATCATTTGATGTGTGTTTGTTGTCCTTTTGTATGTTTTTGTGATCATTTTGTGTGTGTTTATGGCCATTCTGTGTGTTTGTGGTCATTTTGTGCCTGTTTAAGGCTATTTTATGTATAATTGTGGTCATTTTCAGACCACAATTCAGTTTGGTGTCTCTTCGTGGTGATTTTGTTTGTATTTGTGGTGATTTTGTGTGTTTGTGGTCATTTTTTGCCTATTTAAGGTCATTTTAAGTGTAATTGTGATCATTTTCAGACACCTTTTGGGCATTTTGTGCAGGTTTATGGACATTGTGTCTGCTTCTTTGTGTTTGCGGTGGTTTTGTGGTTTTTACGTTAGGTTTGGTGTCTCTTCGTGGTAATTTTGTTCATATTTGTGGTCATTTTGCATGATTTTCTTTTCTTTCCTCACATCCATTCTTGACTTTAGATTAAAAAGGAAGGTTTCCTGAGCCCTTCAGTAATCCACCATCACACACAGACACACAAAGACACACAACCCGCCGGCAGTCCGTCCATCTGTCCTGTGAGAAGTCGAGTGTGTGTCTGTATGTGTGATTTTAGGCCTTTGTGGGCGACACTTTTGAAGAACATTGATTTTAAAAAACGGATATGAAACAAAAGACACACACACGGACACACACAGTCATTTCAAACACAAAGCGACACTCGGGGCTAGGTGCTAATTAGCAGTCGAGGTTCTGACCTGAACCTTCAGCACTTTAACTGAGGTTCATTAACTGCAAACTGCCACCTGCAGCAGACGGATTATTTCCTCTTATTTCTGGTTTTTAGGACGTATAATTTATTAAATGACAGGAGCAGCGCAGCGATGGCAAATAAACATGTCAGCGAGCATCACGTCTGCAGGAATCTGTGACACTTTTATGTAAATAAACGTTCGCTTTGCATCTCTCTGTCCGTGAATGACGACAGGCTGAGTTGAAAATGTGAAAACAGAAATTAGACTGAGCACAGGTTCAGTCAGCAGCTGATAATAAAGCAGATAAATTAAATTAAAAGGGTTGAATCCTTGTGAACGTGAAGGAGCAAACAGCTTCAGATCACACAGGATTAATGTGTGACTTATACAAGATAAATACACAAAACTACTGAAGCTACCGTGAAGAGACACAGTGACTTCAACAAGGGAAGGTTAAAGGTGCTTTGTGGTCATTTTGTCTTTGTGTGTGTTCAGTTTCCATCTTGTTCAGTGAGTTTGTGTCTCTTTGTTGTCATATTGCGTCTTTTTTGTTTCTTTGTTGTCATTTTGTGTCTTTTTTTGGTCATTTTTTGTTTCTTTGTTGTCATTTTGTATCTTTTTTGGTCATTTTTTGTATCTTTGTGGTCATTTTGTGTCTCTTTGTAGTCATTTTGTGTCTTTTTTGGTGATTTTTTGTATCTTTGTGGTCATTTTGTTTCTCTTTGTGGTCATTTTGTGTCTTTTTTGGTCATTTTTTGTATCTTTGTGGTCATTTTGTGTCTCTTTGTAGTCATTTTGTGTCTTTTTTGGTCATTTTTTGTATCTTTGTGGTCATTTTGTGTCTTTTTTGGTCATTTTTTGTATCTTTGTGGTCGTTTTGTGTCTCTTTGTGGCCATTTTTGTCTCTTTGTAGTCATTTTGTGTCTTTTTTGGTCATTTTTTTGTATCTTTGTGGTCATTTTGTGTCTTTTTGTTGTCATTTTGTGTCGCTTTGTAGTTGTTTTGTGTTTCTTTTGGTCATTTTTTGTATCTTTGTTGTCATTTTTGTCTCTTTGTGGTCATTTTGTGTCTTTTTTTGGTCATTTTTTGTATCTTTGTTGTCATTTTGTGTCTTTTTGTTGTCATTTTTTGTTTCTTTGTGGTCATTTTGTGTCTTTTTTGGTCATTTTTTGTGTCTTTTTTGGTCAGTTTTTGTATCTTTGTTGTCATTTTGTGTATCTTTGTGGTCATATTGTGTCTCTTTGTTGTCATCTTTTGAATCTTTGTTGTCATATTGTGTTTTTTTGTGGTCACTTTGCATCTCTATGAGGTTATTTTTTGTCTCTTTGTGGGCTTTTTTGCATCATTTTGTTTCTGTTCGTGTCTCTGTTGTTATTTTATGTCTTTTTTTGCAGTTCTGTACTTTTTGCATCACTGAGGTTATTTTTGTGTCTCTTTGTGGGGATATTTTGTGTCTTTTGTGATCATTTTGCACCTTTTCGTGTCTCTTCGTGGTCATTTTATTATCATTCTGTATCAAGCTGTGGTCTCGTAAGACGACAGTCATTTTGCAGCTCTTTGTTGTTATTTAGAGTCTCTCTGTGGTAACTTTACATCTTTATGTAGTCATTTTATATGTCTTTGTGTCTGTTTGTGTCTCATTGCGATCATTTTGTTGTCATTTAGTGTCAGGTTGTGGTCAGATAGAAGATTCCAGTCACTGTGCTTGTCTTTTGGTGAGTTTGTGTCTCTCTGGTTGTTTTGTGACACATTTCCGACGTGACCTCAGACTTTTGGACTCTACTGTATTATTATAAAACCTCAAATAGTTTCTGTTCAGAAACACGTGAACCTTAACCACTGAGGTGGCAGAAAACAGCCATAAGAATATGTTTTTATCAAATGATTTCAGTGAGAGGTGAGAAAACACATGACAAACACCATGTTGTCGTTTGTTTGTTGACATTTTTACATGTGGAAAGCAGCGTGCATCATCCTTCCAGCTTTTTAAATCAGCATTTTAGTAAAAAAATAAGGAAATGAGAGAAAAAATCCTTATAAATAATAAAAAAGTAAATAATAAATTATCCAAAAATCTGATTTTTACTACAGTCATACATATATTTATGTAGCGGCTCTTCTTCAGAATATCATTTACATTTTTATTCCACTTTTTATTAGGATTTTCTACAGTAATGAAAAGAGACAACAAGAAAACTACAGTGATCAGCATCTTTATAGAGACAGAAACGACAAGACTGGGGCAGGAAATGTGGGTTAGAATGAAAATGTACAGCAGGAAAAGAAAGAAATTAAGTTTTAAGAAAGGAAAGAACAACAAAAGGAAAGGTAAGAATGGGATAAGAAAAGTAAAGGACATAGAAGGAAATGTTGTCTGTTTGTGAGCATTTTGTCGATATTTGTAGTCGTGTGTCTTTAGAGAATGTTTGTGTCTCCTTTCAGTCATTTTATGTCTTTTTGTCGTCATTTCATCTCATTTAGACGTCGTTTTGTATCCTATTATGTTCATTTTTGGTTGTTTTGCGTCTCTTTGTTGTTGTTTTGTGCGGCTTTGTGGTAATTTTGTGTCTCTTTGTGGTCATTTTGTGTCTCTTTGGGGTCATTTTGTGTCTGTTTGTGGTCTTTTTGTGTCTCTTTGGGGTCATTTTGTGTCTCTTTGGGGTCATTTTGTGTCTTTTGGGGTCATTTTGTGTCTCTTTGGAGTCATTTTGTGCGTCTTCGTGGTCATTTTGTGCGTCTTCGTGGTCATTTTGTGCGGCTTTGTGGTCTTTTTGTGTCTCTTTGGGGTCATTTTGTGTCTTTTTGTGGTCATTTTGTGTCTTTTGGGGTCATTTTGTGTGTCTTTGTGGTCATTTTTTGTCTCTTTGTGGTCATTTTGTGTCTCTTTCTGGTCGTTTTGTGTCTCTTTCTGGTTGTTTTGTGTCTCTTTCTGGTTGTTTTGTGTCTCTTTGTTGTCATTTTGTGTCTCTTTGTGGTGATTTTGCGTCTCTGTGGTCATTTTGTGTCTCTTTGGGGTCATTCTGTGTCTTTTGGGGTCATTTTGTGTCTCTTTGGGGTCATTTTGTGTCTGTTTGAGGTCATTTTGTGCGGCTTTGGGGTCATTTTCTGTCTGTTTGAGGTCATTTTGTGTCTGTTTGTGGTCATTTTGTGCGGCTTTGTGGTCATTTTGTGTCTCTTTGTGGTCGTTTTGTGTCTCTTTGTGGTCATTTTGTGCGTCTTTGTGGTGATTTTGGGCGGCTTTGTGGTCTTTTTGTGTCTCTTTGTGGTCATTTTGTGCAACTTTGAGGTCATTTTGTCTCATTAAAATTAATTAAGACTAGAAAGGACGGAAGAGAAAAGAAAGGACAGGGTTGTAAAAGCAAAAGAGGAATAAACATTAAAAGCAAGGAAAAAAGGAAATTAAGTCAAAAGAAAGGGAAAGACAGGACATAAGAAGAAGGGAAAGGGTGTCAAAGGAAAGGAAAAGAAAGAAACAGAAAAGGGATGGAAAAGACCAAAGGAAAGAAGGAAATAAAGTAAAAGGAAAAGGGAAGAAATGATGCAGAAGGAAAGGAAAAGAAAAGGAAGGCACCAAGGAAAGTAAATGGAAAAGACATCAAGAAAGGATGTAAAGGAACAAAAGGAACAGTCCTGACACAAGTGAAAGGAAAGGAGGGAAATGAAGGAAATGAAACTGTATGACCAGACCACATGAGTCCTCCCTCTCCCAGCAGACGGTCTGTAAATCCCCGGTGGCCGGTTTCAGTGGGATAATGAGGTTCGGTGGTTTTGGGATCAGACCAGCAGGACGGTGGTTTGTCCTCCAGACGGATTCTCAGCTTCCTGCTGCGAGCGACGGTGTAGATAAGAGGAAAAGACGATCATCAGTGCTCCTCCGTCAGCCATCAGCTCATTAATCTTCACATGACCTTCAGACGGAGACCATGAGGACGAGTCGGTTCGTGTTCGGAGGTGAACGAGGAAACACGAGTACATAAACCTGCTTCCACCAAATATCATCCTCCCTCCTCGATTCTCCTCCGGCAGACAGAAGAAATGCAAAAAGTGGTTTCATTAGAGCTTATTTTATTTAAATAAAGTCTGTGCAGGTGTTTAAAAGACTGGAAGAGAAGCAGCTGAAAGGTCTGACGTGTAAACAGAAAGTTTAACATTTGTAAGAGCATGGAGTAATGAGAGCTATCCATCATGTGTTTATGGTCGTTATTACAGCCGTTCATCACCCAGACCGACTCTAATGGATGACGTCAGGTACTCCAGTTAATACCTGCAGGTTTACTAAAGGGGAGGAGGGGAGGAAACAGAATGAATAAGGAAGCGACACGGAAGGAGGGAAGGACGCAAGAGAGGGAGGAAACCAAAGGAGGGAACCGAAAAAGGAAAAGGCATAAAAGATAATTCAGGAAAAGAAAGGAAAGGAAATGAAAAGATATGAGAGGGAAGGAAAGGAAAGTAAAGATGAGTGGGAAGGAAAGGAAAGGAAAGATGAGAGGGAAGGAAAGGAAAGGAGAGAAAGGAAAGTATGTATAAGGACCTATAAAGACATGAAAGAGGAAGGAAGGAAAGGAAAGGAAAAGACATGAGAGGGAAGGAAAGGAAAGTAAAGATGAGAGGGAAGGAAAGGAGAGAAAGGAAAGTATGTATAAGGACCTATAAGGACATGAAAGAGGAAGGAAGGAAAGGAAAGGAAAAGACGAGAGGGAAGGAAAGGAAAAGATGAGTGGGAAGGAAAGGAAAGGAAAGATGAGAGGGAAGGAAAGGAGAGAAAGGAAAGTATGTATAAGGACCTATAAGGACATGAAAGAGGAAGGAAGGAAAGGAAAGGAAAAGACGAGAGGGAAGGAAAGGAAAAGATGAGAGGGAAGGAAAGGAAAGTAAAGATGAGTGGGAAGGAAAGGAAAGTAAAGATGAGTGGGAAGGAAAGGAGAGAAAGGAAAGTATGTATAAGGACATGAAAGAGGAAGGAAGGAAAGGAAAGGAAAAGATGAGAGGGAAGGAAAGGAAAAGATGAGTAGGAAAGAAAGGAAAGGAAAGATGAGAGGGAAGGAAAGGAGAGAAAGGAAAGTATGTATAAGGACATATAAGGACATGAAAGAGGAAGGAAGTAAAGGAAATGACAACAGGAAAGGAAAGTATGTGTAAGGACATACAAGGACATGAAAGAGGAAGGAAGGAAAGGAAAGGAAAGTATGTATAAGGACATATAAGGACATGAACAAAGGGAAAGGAAGTAAAGGACATGAGAGGGAAGGAAAACAAAGGAAAGGAAAAGTGTGGAAAGGAAAATATGTATAAGGACATGAAAGAAAGAGGAAGGAAAGGAAAGAAATGGTCCAAAAACGATGGAAAGAAAATAACACAAAAGAAAATAAAAATAAAGGGAAAAAAAGGAAAGGACGTATAAGGAACTAAAGAGAAAGGAAACATCACTAAAGGAAAGGAGAGGAAGGAAAGAAAAGAAAACAGACAAATAAAAACAAAGAAAAGGAAACAAAACAAACAGCAAAGGAAAATGGCAGGAAGAAAGAATGAAAGAAAGGAAAGGAAAGTCAGAAGGAAGGAAGGGAGAGTGAAGAGGACACAGTGAAGGATGCAGGATGGAGGAAGGCAGCCTGGCTGGGCCGACTGATTGGAGGATGTGCTGATGAGTGTTTGTGCAGACAGGTCTGAAGGCTTGAAGGATGAGTTTTTCTTATGGAGATGAAATTCCTCTGACAGGAGACAGATGAGTCACGACAACACCTCAGCAGCAGCAGCAGGAAGCACCCAAGGTTACCGCGATAGCATCCAAACATTAGTCCTACACCGCTGCTCGTCAGCTGGAGGGAGGCGAGACTGCAGCCTTTAATGAGTCACATCACAGAGTTGATTCACTCTGGATTACTAATAATTAGCATCTTGAAGGCCCTGGACAGCCATTTACAGCCTTGACACAATCTAAATGTGGTTTTACAGGTTTTTGAGGCATTAGGAAGAATTAAAGTCTACTATTATAAAGCAGAAAACACAATAAAATGTTAGCGTTTAAGCTAATTAAAGTTCATCTGCAGGTTGTTCCCTGAATCAGGAGTGTATTTTCAGATACTTTTCATTGGTCCAAGGTGAAATTTTTTAGTCTTTCTACAAGTTGCGATCAAAAAATTCCAAAAATGCATCTAAAAAAAAATCAAAACTGAAGCCTGATTTAATTTTTGCCACCGTCCATGTCGATATAAAGTCCTTGCGCAGCGATGCTCTGCTCCCAGTGCTCCTGCAACACTTCCTGTTATGTAAACATGTCAAGCACCATCCTTGAAGAGCTGAATCTCCTGAACTGCTTAAAAGGTCCGTGTCCGTCGCGGCCATTCGTTTTCTTATTTTGAGATTTCAAAATAAAAACGAAAAATAAACTGTTTCCCTTTTTTCCAGTGATAATACAAAATGAAAAACGGAAAACAGGCCCTAATTCATTATTCATTATCCGTTATCCGTTAATTAGATGTGCTTGTAAATGGAAATTAAAATTAAAATGCACCCGTGGAAAACTTATTTCTCTATTTCCTGTTGGTTTTGGCTCCGTGACCCGTCTGACTTCTGAAGAGGAGCTAGCGATTTAGCTAGCTCCACTAAATGGCGGAGCTAGTGATTTAGCTAGCTCCGCCGCTAGGGCTAAATTGCTATTTTGCTTTCTGGCAAAGCTGAAGTAACAGAAAACCTGAAAACCTCCCCAAAAATGTCCCAAAAAGCAGCCGAACGCTAGCGATTTAGCGCTAGCGGCAGAGCTAGCGGCACCACAAGGTCCCTCCAAAGGGACAAATAAACCCCACGCTGGTGAAAAGTCCACTGTGAAATAGTGAACAATGTGAGCCAAGCAACGTTTGGACCCCACAGTGGGTCTTCATCAGGCCACGGCACACAGCAAGGTCTGCTAACAGTGAGCTAACACTGGAGCTTTAGATACCAGATCCTTCCTCATCAGAAGTCAGACGGGTCACGGAGCCAAAACCAACAGGAAGTAGAGAAATAAGTTTTCCATGGGTGTATTTTAATTTTAATTTCCATTTACAAATACATCTAATTAAATCGGATAACAGATAATGGATAATGGATAATGAATTAGGGCCTGTTTTCCGTTTTTCATTTTGTATTATCACTGAAAAAAAAGGGAAACGGTTTATTTTTCGTTTTTATTTTTGAAATCTCAAAATAAGAAAACGAATGGCCGCGACGTACACGGACCCTAAAACGTGTGCAACTTGAATTTCTTTGTAGGGAAGATGAAAAAGAAGACGAGCTGAATCTAGTTTGCAGGGCGGGCGGATAGCGACGGCTTAGTTGTTTTTTTCTTTTCTCATTTTCCTAAAACTCAGCTTGTCGGGTTCAAAAGCTACACTGTCAGACACTTTTCGTTGGTCCAAGGTGAATTTTTTTAGTCTTTCTACAAGGTACGATCAAAAAATTCAGAAAATGCATCTAAAAAAAATAAATAATCAAAACTCAAGCCTGATTGAACTTTTACCGCCGTCCATGTTGATATAAAGTCCTTGCGCAGTGATGCTTTGCTCCCAGTGCTCCAGCGACACTTGTAACCCCACCTGAAAGTCCTGTCAAACATTGTCTGTGAAGAACTGAATTTTCTAAGCTGCTTTAAACGCTGACAACTTCTTTTTGAGTAAGATGAAGACGAAGAGCCGAATCCAGCAAGCAAGGTCGAAGAACTAAGCGAATTACCAAGTCCTTTCTTTCTCAGAAAGACTCAGGTTTTCAGTATCCACGACACTTTTCACAGGTCTAGGGTGGAATTTTCTCGTCTTGCAACAAAGTGTGATAAAAAAGTTTAAAAAATGTGCCTCTAAAAATCAAAAATTGTACCTAATTTAACGTTTGACGCCTTCAATGTCGGGGTAAAGTCCTTGCGCAGCGATACTCTGCTCCCAGTGCTCCTGCAACACCTTCAATGGGAAGTCCCATTAGAGAAACATGTCAAACACCACATGCAAAGAGCTGAATGTATGTTTCAAAATGATGATCCTTCAATTTGAATTTCATTTTTTGGAAGGGGAAGAAGTCGCTGGGAGTCAAATCTGGCAAGTAGAGTAGTAGCAGTAGCGTTAATACGGACTTTTCCAACCACAGTGAAATCTCATTAATTCAGGCCCTGATAATTCAAAGTATCCAAAGTTTCTAGGTGACCAAAAAGTAAACAAAATAAACAACATCAATATCATGGAAACTGGATTACACAGGTTAAAGATACTAAAAAGAAATCCTAAAATGTGATGCCAGTGTCCACCATCTTGCAAAATGGCCGCCACTGGGTGACCTATGAGTGAACTCACCAAACAAGACAGTGTTGTAATATTGGAGTATTTTGGCCAAAGGAAATCGAATTAAACACGGATTCTGCAGAAGAATAAGGACACAGGAAGTCCCAGCCAGGATTGGTTCTTTAGGTTTGTGACATATGAAACTCTTGAAGTCTCAATCTGTGTTTTTGCCGTCGACATACTGCAGTTTTAACAGTGGAAAATACTCAGCCGTGGTGTTACTTTGCTAATAATGTGTCTTCCAGCAAATAAAA
Organism: Dascyllus trimaculatus; assembly: GCA_024666655.1. NCBI lineage: Eukaryota > Metazoa > Chordata > Actinopteri > Pomacentridae > Dascyllus > Dascyllus trimaculatus. The sequence goes on along the minus strand of CM045462.1, from coordinate 28,893,174 downwards.
AACACCATACGGACGCGTTAACGAGGTGAAGAACTTAAGATCTGTTCGTGATGCTTCAGTCGAGTTGATCCACGCAGTAGCTGTGAATACTGAGTATCGTCAGGGTGCGAGCTACAGGACGCTCCTTAATAACACATGAGCTGCCCTGAAAACACGATCCGTGAAACTTTGCGGGGGTTTATGAAATATTAAACAGAACGCCGTTTCTGCAGAGCGTCTCTGTTTTTCTCCGTCTCCGTCGTCATGGATCGTGTGTGAAATTAAGCTGCTATTGAAGCGTGATTCATGCGTGAGGGTGACTCATCATCACTGATTCACTTCAATAAAAACAGCAGCGTTGAAGCCTCGCGCACAGAAATTAGGCTCTTATGCAACCGCAAATGCAAAATGTGAGTGAGAATGCAGTTTAGTTGTATAGGAATGTGATTTTGTGGAGACTAGATTGGACTGTAATGTAGACGCCAACGTTACTTACAATGGTTGGGTTGAAATACGACTCATTTTCTGGGTTACCAGGGCAACGAGTCCTGTCCCATCGAATGTGTGATGGGTTTTAAACAAAAATAACAGGGGAAATCCTGTATGGATGTTTCTTAAGATCCATGAACAACAGGATCGAGGTACAACCATTTACTTACCAGACAGTCAAGGTCACCAGTGGTCGTGAGTTCTGGGTAGTGACGACAGAATGAGATGCAAGCAGGTGAAGTGAGTTTCTAGGAGCAAAAGAGTCGCTGCTCTTTTGTTTTGAAAGGGACCAGATGAGGTGGTTCAGCTTCTGATTAGGGTGGCTCCTCCTTGTCCAGACTGACTGATGAGATAATAATAAATAATCATCTTAAAGTGTCCAAATACGTCTTTTACGGTGAACAAACTCCCCATAAAGTTCATTTCGGCCCCGTCCACATGAGGCCTAAACGCTCATAGCTTCAAAAACGTTCTTCATAGAGACGGAGCCGTTTCAGTAAATCAGTCCCTCCAGGAATCGTGATGCTGCGATCGCAACAATTAACGCAAATTCAACCAATCTCCGTGAATTCTGCGCGACCTGGCAATTTTGTCCAATCACCGCAACTTTTCCGCAATTTTGTCCCGCCTCCCGTGAGTTCCACCAATCACAGCAGTCCCCAGTAATGCACGTACGTCACCGGATTCACTTCCTTGTTTATGGTTTGAAGATACAGATACGTATGCAACAAAAACTACTGCAGAACAATTCCCTGATGTTCTTCACCAAAGCGGAGCTAAACTGTTTTCACCCCGTGGAATATTGAGGTGGAACACAAACCAAAACCATCCACTGACAAACACTTTTCTACCGTAAACATATCAGGAGAATGGGTGAAACCAGCGGACCACAGACCAGACAAACCACCGTGATGAAGCTGTTGCATCCAGATCTGTGGCAGCACTGAAACAATGAAGGTCAGTTAGATTCATTAACTGACGTGACGAGCTGTGAGCGTGTGTGTGTGAACACGCGTGTGCCAGGATGTGAAATTAACTTTTTAAACTTTTAAAATTTTTAATGAATTAAACAAAACAAAGAAAAAAGTGCAACTTTTTAGCAATTTTTTATTGTCTCCTGCAATTTCATCGCAACAAATACGCGTAAAACATCGCAATTTTTTAGAAAAGCTGCCGCGAATTCAGACATTTTAGGAGGAACAATCTGGAAAAACGGCCACGAAATCCTGGAGGGACTGATTAATGTGTCCATCACGACACGAATGACACGAATTCACTTGATACGCCTGAAAACGATGTAAAACACATGCCAGGCCTGTTGGTGGCGGCGGGACTTTAGGCATGAAGAAATCTGTATAGGATGTAAACATTGAACATTGCGGCGGCAAATAGGAGTGGACAAGCTGGTAGGACTCTAGTCTGGACGGACGATGAGGTGGAACTGTCAGCAGGACATACGCAGCACTATACGGAGACATTGTTGTCGTCGTTTTCTGAGTTTGGCGCATTTATCTAGAGGTGGAGCTATAAAAAGGAGCAGACAGGTCGTAACAACGGTGACACGTAAACGGTGTTTTCAGATCTTTGCACTCTGGGACCTAGGTTCAGAAAGGATCGTTTTCAGACCCCAAAACGCCGCTTGGTGTGGACGATACACGGGTTGGATGGACTATTGGTGCGTTTAGGCCTGGGCTCGTCTTCATGTGGACGAGGCCTTGGACCCTCTTATAAGGACCTGATCAGCAGAAGGTTTGGAATATTTCTATAAAAATGAGCTTTAAGGTTCATTCTGAAGGTGAAATCTGGCTTCACTGCTTTTATTTAAGGCGTCTGACTGCAGCTGCTCCACCAAGTGTTGCTTCCATCCCAGCAAACATTCAGAGTGTAGGTGTGACGGCAGACAGCAGCACAACAAGCATCTTAAAATAATGTAAAAACCCCAGTTTGGATTTGAACCCATCTCCTCTTTCAACGCCGCTCATTTTTTTCGGGTTGGGGGGGAGAGAAGAAGCATTGACTTGATAAATTCCTTTTCAATTTATGCAAATCCCTGCACAATAGCTGCCGTTGCAAAGTGTTGCACGCTGTAAGCCGGCTGACGGCGGCGCTCCGGAGCCCAGAGCAGCGCTCCCTTCAGGTTCGTAGCTGCACGGGAAGCAGGATGAATAATAGATGTGTGTTACTTCACCCAAACCGATGAATTATTCAGGAAGGGCCACGGAGGCTGTGCAGAGAACGGAGATGACCGAGCTGCTGCTGCTGCATCTAAAAATACTGACTCACATGCGCTGATCAGGCCACATGAAGCCGCGAGAAGACATGGACTACCTACAGAAACACAGCAGAAGTCCCTCGGCGAGGCCCGGATTAACCACGCTGGATGGGAAGCTCCGAGGACGGAAGCAGCTCCGTGGCGCAGGAGTGTTTCAAATGACGCTCAGTGTGCTTCTAATCCGGCGACCGAGCCGCTGACAGAGTCCAGGCCGGGGAGGTTTTAGGCTTCAGCACTGTGAGAGCTAACTGTGTTTAAAGAGAGAACGCGAGCAGAGTTCCTCCTTTAGCTCCTCGGTATGCAGCGATGCAGCTCGTCTGAACCCTGTAAGGTCACACAGGGAAAGTTTCAGCTGGTAATACTGACGATGCAGCAGCAGGGAGTGAAATACAGCAAGGATTTCACTTTATCTACAGGTACAGAAGCTCTTTATGTAGCTTCTATTTATCGTTATTTCTATTAATAATCAGTCCATTTGCTTGCATTTATCCAGAGTTGGGTTCAGGATGAGCAGATTATTCCAGACTTTACTCTCCTCCAATAAAACTGACAGCTGTTAACATTCAAAAACGGTAAAATCCATTAAATAACTGCAGAAAACACGGTGGAGAACCTCTACATCTCCTCTATTTATTAGAAAGTTAACCGAGTTACAGCAACACGAGCCTCCAAATTTAAAAGCCGAACCTCCAATAAAATAAATATTATTTGACATCTGGAGACAAGAAGAAGCACAACTAAGCGACTGGAGCTTGTTTAGTCAGATTCCTTCATGAGCTCCAAGCTAATATTTGCAGCAAATACGGTCAAGAACCTCTTCGTCTTTCCTTTTTGTTGGAAAGTTAGAACATCTGCAGTCCAGTGACCTCAATATCAGCTGATGAAGACCATGTGATGTGGTCAAAAGCTCCGAAACACGTGATTCAATGAAGCCTGTGGTGATTTTTTTTTCTCAAAACAGGAAAAAGAAGCAGTTTATTGTCTAAAGGCTCATTTCAGTTTGCCCTGGTAAAGGAAAACCGAGTCAGGCAACACGAGCCTCCAGATTTAGAGCCTAAATTTACTTAAAACAAATATTATTTGACATTTCAACACAAGAAGAAGCACAGCTGAGCAAGAGGAGCTTGTTTGGTCGAGTTTCAAGCTAAACTTTGCAGCCCTAGTGGTCGAGAAGCTCTACACTTCCTCTGTTTATTAGAAAGTTGGACCATCTGCGGTCCTGAATGAGCCGATGAAGACCATGTGATGTGGTGAAAAGCTCCAGAACATGTGATCAAATGAACCCTGCGGTGAGTTTTTCTGTTCAGCTGCTGGAAAAAAAAGGACTTCTACAGTTAAAGCTCGAAGGTTTATTCTTGATCTTGAGAACAATCTGACATAAAGGTCAAGCTCCACGTCTTCAGTTGATGCGGTTGTCATGACGATGGCATCTCGGGTGTCGTCAGGACAACGCAGCTTCCCTGGACGCATCTGGCAAAAGACGGTGGCACAAAATAAGACGTCCAGCATCTTCATCACACAGCTGGAGGTCGACTGAGCAGATTGAAGATCAACAATATCTGCTTCTAACCTCTGGAGCAGTTTAGATTCTCCTCGTCTTCCTCCTCACAGATTTTTACTGTTTTAGTTTTTACAGATTTTTAATGTCACAGTAATCCCTGTTTCTTTCTGTCATCCTCATCGCCTGATCTTTCCTGTTTTCTTAACATGTTGTTTTTCTGTTTTTAACTGTATTCTTTACATCTATTTGAGGGATTTCAACTGTTTTGTTCAGTTACAGATAAAATGCAGTAAAATCACTGTTAAGGATTAAAAAATAATCTGTAATTTTTTGGTAAATTACAAATAATATCTAGCAAAATCAGAAAAAAACAGCCCTCATTTACATGCTAACTGAAAAAAAAAACCCAGGCCCAAACAGTGAAAAAAGTCCACGTAAAAAATCTGTATTTTACTGAATATTAATTTGCTTTTTTTAACAATGTTTTGAACGTTAAATGACAGTTTTTATGGCGTTTAAATCAGCAAAAAATATTGTTATTCTGCGGATATTTGTCTTTATTTGTAAGAAAAAATATTTGGAAGAATGTGATCTTACAGGTTTTACGTGTTTTGTTGAATAATGTTAGTTTAATTAATTAATAATCACAGAAAAAGAAAAAATAATCATTTTTCAGTGATAATTTATTATGAATTCATTTTTACAATGAATATAATTATTTTACAGATATTTTCACAGTTTTTAAAAAGATTTATTTTAACGTATTTATTCGTATTTGGAGGATCAGCACCTCCAAATCTGAGGCCGTGGTTCTCGACTGGAAAAAGGTGGCTTGCCCTCTCCGGGTCGGTGGAGAGTCGATGCCCCAAGTGGAGGAGTTTAAGTATCTCAGGGTCTCGTTCCAGTGTGAGGGGAGGATGGAGCAGGAGGTTGACAGGTGGATCGGTGCAGCGTCTGCAGTCATGTGGTCGCTGTACCGGTCCGTTGTGGCGAAGAAGGAGCTAAGCCAAAAGGCAACGCTCTGGATTTACCGGTCAATCTACGTTCCTACTCTCACCTATGGTCATGAGATTTGGGTCATGATTGAAAGAACGAGATCCCGGATACAAGCGGCTGAAATGAGTTTCCTCCGGAGGGTGGCTGGGTGCTCCCTTAGAGATCAGGTGAGGAGCTCAGAGTAGAGCCGCTACTTTTCCACGTAGAGAGGAGTCGGCTGAGGAGGCTTGGACATCTGTTCCTTTGGGACGCCTCCCTAAAGGTCGGCACACACTACAGGATTTTTCAAAACTTCACAGATTTAGAGACCACACACTTGAAGATAACAAAAGACAGATCGCACAAGATTTCTCTCCTCTGATCTTATAGTGTAATGTTCACTACAGAGCTCACCACACTATAAGATTCTAAACCGATCCTTCAGCAGACTATCAGGTTCTTCACGCTCAGTATTCCAAATCTCGCGTAGTCAAACGTGACTTCAGTGTAAACAAACATGATGGAATAACGGTACTATAAATAACGGCGTTCCTTTCTTCAGTAACCAGTAATCTAACTGATTACTCTTCCCATCATTATAACTCCGTTACCGTTGCTGCAAAAAATGTGTCTCGTTACTAGAATTGAAGCAGTTTTTTCATCAGACCATCCAGATCTCTGAGCCGAGGGGCAGAGATTCTTTAGGGCTGTCAGAATTGACGAGTTAGTGCGGATTAATCCATCATCATGATTAATCTGATTAAATTTTTTTAGCGGCGGTAACTTTTACTTCTTCTTCTGTCAGTGAGCCGAGTCACCTCGCGTTCTGATTGGCTTAAATCTGGTACACGTGACATCACACACTGTGTGTGCTCGGCTCCTCTCGGAGGAAACCCCCACACACTACAGGATTTATAGTCGCAAATATTAAACATGTTCATTATCTACAATCTCTCCTTCCGAGCGGATTGGAACGGACAAAATCACTCTTAACACCCCCCACACTACAGGAAAATCAGACACGATGTCGTTTGCAAACATCCGACAATCGGGCCTTTGCTGGGTTTGATGGTAAGGAGGAGATCGGGACAAAAATCGGCCCGATTATCCTGTAGTGTGTGCCGGCCTTAAGGAGGTGTTCCAGGCATGTCCCACCAGGAGGAGGCCTCGGGGTAGACCTGCTGGAGGGACTATGTCTCTCGGCTGGCCTGGGAACGCCTCGGGGTCCCACTGGAAGAGCTGGAGGAGGCGTCTGGGGCGAGGGAAGTCTGGGCCTCTCTGCTTAGACTGCTGCCTCCGAGCCTGGATAAGCGGTACAGGATGGATGGATGGTATTTATTCCTTATTATTCTTGTGCTGGATTTTCACTGTCTCACACTAATTTTCTGTAACCTTTAGTTTATTTATATATCACATGTTTTTGATGTGGGGCTGCACGGTGGCTCGGTGGTCAGCAGCGTCGCCTCACAGCTAGAAGATCCCGGTTAGGACGCCTGGGATCTTCCTGTGTGGAGTTTGCATGTTCTCCCTGTGCATTGTGGGTTTTCTCCAGCTTCCTCCCACAGTCCAAAAACATGCTGAGGTTAACCGATGATTCTAAATTGTCTGTAGGTGTGAATGAGAGTGCGCTTGGTGCTTGGTTGTCTACAACATGCAGGATAGTGGCCCTCGAGGACCGGAGTTTGACACCCCTGGTTTACATCCTGATTAAGGAAACAACAGGGCAGAAGACAGCTAACAACAGGCTCATTTACATAACCTTCCATGTTTTTTTTTAGCTGCAGCTGCAAAACAAGCAGGAATGTGCAACAGGGATTTAGTTTATTTATGAGTCGAGCTGTTTTTGCTGCTCAGTACCTGGAGCTGGTATCATGTGAACCGTCAACACAAAGCTACGCGGTGGCAGTTTCTTTGCTTTAAGCATTATTTTGAATGTCATTAATGCCCCAAAGTAGTCCTGTTTACATACTATGCCTTTTATTCTTCACTAAATGTGTTATATTTAAATTGTCAGTGCATATTTTCCTTTTGTTGCGCCTGTATGTGGATTTTAGAAAAGATATCCTGTGTTTATTTCTGTCTTCTCGAGCTAGTCCTTCTTTTTCTGTTATATATTAAGGCTTTAATGGTTTGTGACTGGCTCAGGTAAATAATTTACTCGTTCTGAGGCTCAGGTTTCTCCAGGTGAGTAAAAGCTAATTTGTCCGCATTCTTTATGAGCTCCAGGTCAATCTGCTGGACAGAGACACAAATAGGAAAAATCAAACCTCCTCTGTGTATTGTATGGGTGATATCTATATTAATATTTAAATTAGACTGGTAACATTATATAATAAGTAAATATTAGAGAGTCTTAACCTTAACATTTACATTAGGCAGGTAAATTTCCATAAATAATAATATTGTTGGGTTAATGTAAAGTTAAAATTAACATTAATATGTAAAATAATCCAGTATGTTATATAATAATTAATATTGTTTATTATTTGCCATAATATTTAACATTTTCAGGTAAATTAGTTTATTTAATAATTTTGGAGGTTAATATTTTTTATTATTTTTTTAATTTATTAGGTCAATTTGTGTAGCAGTAGCAGTAGTCATAATAATAAAAATAATTTGTAAAATATTTTGAGGTTACTAGTTAATTATATTATGTATTAAATGTATGTTATTTATATAGTGCTAAATCTTAATATTTAAATTATTAAGATAATTTATTAATTTAGACAATTAATATTATTGCACAGTTAATATTTATGAAAATAACATTAATAAGAGGTGAATTATTATTTTAAATGATTATTGTAGGACTAATATTACTTGATGTCAACATTTAAATTAGTCAGGTAAATAGTAAAATAAATCACACTGCAGGACTTTAACTTTAGAACTGAAATTAATCAGATAAATTTGTTTTAACTAATAAAATTTTATGTTTAATATTTACATAAATACCAATTTACATATTTTATGTAAATCTGAGTAATTAATAATATTGTGGAGTTAATACTTGTGTTAATATTAACACACATATTCAAATTAGTCAGGTAAAATTGCACCATTAATACTAATGTAGAGTTAATATCTACGCTATTAATAGGCTTGATCAGATATATTAGCATTAGCAGGTAATTTATGACATTAACAGTGATTTTAAACACCTTATTCCTCTACTGGAGAGCACTTTGGATCTGCCTCTGCTGTTTAAACGTTGTAAATAAATAAAGTGACTTGGCTTAATCGATCACCTTAATGGAAAATGAAGAGCACTGATTGGTTTATCGATTTGAGACCGAGAACAGGTGGCTAATTGGCCTTTTTTCATACTGATCAGGACACAGTGTTAGCTTCATGTAGCAGCCACTTAGCCACACAGTACAAAAACAATATAAAGCCGATAGAGTAGCACATTGTAAAAGAGTAAACAGAAGAAATAAGCCGAAGAAACCTGAATAATTGCGGTTTTAATGACCGAAAACAGCGAGTTAACCAACCGCAGCTAACGTTAGCTTCGTTAGCGGCGTTAGCTTAAAGTTAGCGTCGTTAGCTTCACCTTAGCTCAACGGTATCCGCGTTTGCATAACGTTAGCTCAACATTAGCACCGTTAGCTTGACGTTAGCCCCGTTTACGTAACGCTAGCGTCGTTAGCTTGACGATACTCTCATTAGCTTGACGTTACCCTTATTAGCATAACGTTAGCTTTGTTAGCTTAAAGTCGGATTAAGTTATCAACACACACTTGACCATGGACGTGGATTTTGAGGATTTAACTGGCCGGTTTGCCCAGAACCAGAACAAATGGACTCCTAAAGGTAAGTAAAGATAAACTGTTTATTGACAAGTTAAAGAAATGATGTCTTGTGTGATTTTAGGATTTAAACTGTTAGCTAATTAGTGTTATCTGCAGGTCAGGTGTAAGGAGCTTCTGATGGTGGTGTAGCATGCTAGCTTCTTTTCTGGGACAGTCTCAGGTGTTGTGATCTTACATTCCTCTGATAACAAGCTGCGGTGCTGTTGAAGGCAGGTGTTTGTGTTTTTACCTGATATACGAGGATGTTAAAGTGAAAACAGCATAGAATCGACAGGCTGTTATCAGTATTTGTTCCATTTTTGTGATAAATTAGCGGATTTTTGACTAGAATGCATGTTGTTGACAGTGTTTGTGATGTGATGATGAAGCTTCATAGTGAAGGGTGATGTCCTTGTAAAGGTAAACAGTCAGGTGTTATTGACGTTTTAATCCAAACTCCTCCTTATGATCAGCAAAAGCCCGATTGTCTGATGTTTGCAAACGACGTCGTGTCTGATTTTCCTGTGGCGTGGGGTGTGTAAAGAGAGTTTTTGTCCGGTCCGATCCGCTCGGAAGGACAGATCGTAGATAATGAACATGTTTAATATTTGCGACGTGTGTGGCGCTCCGAGAGCAGCCGAGCATGCGCAGTGAGTGATCTCACGTGTACCGGATTTGAGCCAATCAAAACGCGAGCTGACTCAGCCGACTGACGAAACAGGAAGTAAAAACAAACAAGTGTTATTTTTAATTGCAATATTTCAAATACAAACAAACAAGGCACCGCATATGGTAACAATAAAATGTCAGGTACAGATAATATAAAATAGTGATGATGAATAAAAGAAGAAGAACAAGGGGTGTTGTTAAAGGTCATCACAAAAGAGAAAATGAAAGAATTTGTGATAAATACAAACAAATAAATATATTTATTAAATCAAAGTTAGTTAAAAAAAAAAAAAGGACTTCAAGATCACCAGCATTTTTCTGTTCAATTAGTTTTAGGGATTTTGCAAAAAGACTGAGCTCATTCCTCCAGTGAGTTATGGTGGGTTTAGTTTTGAGAAAGCGACATTTATGAATAAATTGTTTGCGCATTACTTAAGTTGTTGATACCCATCTATTTTATCGTTAACGTCGCAAGTTGAATCCCTTGTGTTGAAGCCAACCTTGACAATCCTTCCAGAAGCTCTGTATTACATTACATGAAAAGAAGAAATGTTCCAGGTCTTCATTTTCAGTTTCACAGAAAACACTTTTTTCAGTTTCCATTTTGAATTTACGTTTTAGAAATTCATTAGTTGGGTAAATTTTGTTTAAAATTTTGACTTGGTTTTCCTTCATTTTAAATGGGATTGCATCTGATCTTTTTAATTTCTTCCTTTTTTGAAGTCTTTTAAGATGTAGTTTCTTTTTACAGAGTTAGGAAAACAAACAAGTAGAGTTACCGTCGCTAAAAAATTAATCAGATTAAACATGATTATGGATTAATCTGCATTAACGCATCAAGTTTGACAGCCCTAAAAAATCTCTGGCCCTCGGCTCAGAGATCTGGATGGTCTGATGAAAAAACATCAGCAAACATCTAGTAACGCGCCGCATTTTTAACAGTAAAGGTAACGGAGTTATGATTGGAAGAGTAATCAATTAGATTACTGGTTACTGAAAATAGTTATTTATAGTGCCGTTATTCCATCATGTTTGTTTACACTGAAGTCACGTTTGACTACGAGAGATTTGGAATATTGAGCGTGAAGAACCTGATAGTCTGCTGAAGAATCGGTTAGCGTGTGGTTAGCTAACACCACACTATAAGATCAGAAGAGAGAGGTCTTGTGCGATCTGTCTTTGTTAGCATCACGTGTGTGGTCTCTAAATCTGAGAAGGTTTGAAGAATGCTGTAACGTGTGCCGGCCTTTAGGCGTCACTATTGCAGGTGATCATGGCCAAAATAACAACTGTGAATAACACTCTGTTAACTGTGGAGCCCTGCAACTGATGGCGTTTCGTTTTTGCAGCCAGACCTTCCTTTTTCAGTGTTTTTATCCTGTTCCTCGCTACTTTTTCTGTGCACATGCTGGTCAACAAACACAGAGTCCTTTAAATACAGCGAAAACACCGAAACTCCAAGTGCCCTTAAATCGGACTAAATGATCAGACAGACTTCTTTTGTAGAACAGTCTGTGAATTTTCTTTTGGTATCAAGCAGCAAAAACGAAAAGCAACAACAACAAAGCAGTAGCCTGATGTATTTAAATGAATTTTTCCTATTTCTTTGCATCTGTGCGTTACAGTGTCGATTGGTAAAACGATATATCGTGCAGCCCTGATCAAGACATTGGACATTACCAACTTAATAAACTGGTTGCTGTGGGAATTACAGTTGGTCTTTGATGGCATTTTATTAATTTATTCAATCTGAATCCCTACAAACTGCCTTTCAGAGTTAGCTTTTGGAAGTAAAGTCATTAATAGAAGCACAGTGACTTCAGACATTTGGCACCAAAACCATTGATGCTAATGATGCTAATAGCAAACACGCCTAAAATGAAAATGCAAAAAAAAAAATCCTCCATGCAGAAAAAGACAAAAAAAGATGATCTGTATAGTCCAGTGATTGTTAAATTTGACTTGTATTATATAAGCAGAATAATTAAGGTGTTAATTAATGTAACTGTAGTAACTGTCAAAGAAGAACCTCAGATCCTAACCTCAATATTTACATTAGTCATATATTTGCAGAATTAATAATATTGTAGGTTAAATATTTCCTTTAATATTCAGTCATCTTAATATTTGAATTAGTCTTTGCTTAATATTCAGTATTTGAGTTAATATAAAGGTAAATAATTTAAATTAACCAGGTAAATTTTCGTTAATAATGTTAATATTTAGATTAGTCAGTTAAATCTCTGTCGGGGTAGTATTTACAATAATAAAGTTAATATTTGAATAAATTTGTAGAATATATAATATTGCAGGGTCTCAGGCTCAATATTTATAATACATTTGCTTAAATAATAATATTGTTGGGGTGTTGAATCACTACCATTAGCTGCAGCTCAATAATGAGTAGATTGATGTTCGTCTTCCACAGGGAGCTTAATTACAGTTAATTATGACGATTAATTGATTTTTTTAATTAGCTGCTGCTGAGTTTTCTGTCAGTTAAGTGTTTGATGAATCGATAGTTGTGTTTTTATGTGTGTTTATGTGATTTGCACCGATATCAGGGAAAGTGTCCCTTTAAAACAGTGCAGTGGTTTATAAAGTGCTATTAATTGCTGCTGCTTGGTTTATTTACCTTGTTACACGCTTTAATCACCGGGTTTAATCACAGCTGGGAGCCTCTGTTGAAGTTGTTCCCTCCTCTTGATTCTCCTCTCTGGTCTCCACAAACACCAGAATCCCTTCTGTCATCAAAACGCTGCGCGCCGCTTTGTTTTTCCTGAACTCAGCCACCGGTAATTGAGAATGAAAGGCCGAGTTTCCTCCCTGGAGGCCGCCGTCGCCGCCGCCGAGCTCAGGTGTGAATCTGTGTTTGCAGCGCCGTCGTCTCGCTTTTCCTTTTCTGGGCCTGTCAGTCGGCCGTCAGAAGCTCTTATCGCCGTCTGCTGTGCCAGAACAGACCTGGAAGGTTTTCACAGGCGACTCCGTTCGAGCATTTTAATCCAGTTTATTCCCTCCTGCTCGCTGCGACGATACGACGAAGTAGAGGAACAGAATGTCAATCAGGAGCAGATCGATCACAGTGAGGAGGTAATTCAAAGTGTGAGGAGGTCAGTAGGAAATCTGGCTCCTCTCTGTTGAGAGATCTTTAGAGAAAATGAGATTTACTTTATTAAATTACTGTAAAATCTCCTACCAAAATATAGTTAATTACTGTCAAATCTGGTGCTTTCTGGAGTCGAAACCAAGATTTTACAACATTTTACCACAACAGCTCTGTAGCGACTTGATTTAAACAGCTAATAATATTATTTATAAAGCACTAACACCCAGAGACAGGAGGTTTTTGTGTTTTTTTTGTTGTTTTTTTAACCATAAATTAATTTATTTTTGCTTTATTTCTAAAATTTATTCAATAGACTGGAATCAGTGCCCCCGATTCATTAAAAAATAACTTTCCTTGTCTTTAATCCCTTATTTTTTGGGTGTTTTAGTGCTATAGGCATTAAAAATGTTAAACAGAGCTGGTAGGTCTCAGTTTGGGATCATAAATATTAAAGACACAAAGCAGCAAACAGGAACCTTCAGGGACGTTAATCTACATGAGTGATTATACGATCCTAAAGCAGAGAATAGCTACAGTTAGTGTTGGTGACTGTGGCAGAACTATATATTATTGAAACGTGGTGTTAAAGTAGAAAACAGTAAAGTTTGTACTTTAATACTGACTCTGGTTAAGTAAAGTACAAGCCAGTATTTTACTTTAATTTTGCTATGAAAAACTCATTTTTTAAAACAATTTTTTGGTATTTGACAGATTTTCCCTGTTTTTTTAATCACAGGTAATATCTGGAAAAGTCTCAGTAAAAAACTGTAAATTTACATGTTGATTGTAAAAAATAACAGCAACAGTAAAAAAAAAAAAAAAGGTAGTTTGACTGTAAAATTTCACCATTTCTTTGCTGAATTTAAATCATCCAAAAATAAATTTTTTTTGCAGAAAAAAGAAAAAGGAAAGTAATTTATCAACGGTTGCTGTTTCGTTTAACTACAGATAATATTTAGTAAAATCACAGAGAAAAGCATTAATTTACATGTTAATGTAAAGTAAACAGGCTAAAACTGTAAATAATGTCCATGTAAAAAATCTGTATTTTTACAAATAGTAATTTGCTCTTTTACAACATTTGACAATAAATAAACTGTTTTTTACTGTAGTTAAATTACACAAAAAAGTCCTTATTTACAGATATTTGCTAGTATTATATATATGTATATATATATATGTATATGTTATGAAAAGGTAAATCAATATTTTACTGTTATTTTACAGATTTTGTTTTATTTTGTTAAATTACAGATAATATTTAGTAAAATCACAGAAAAAAGGATTAATTTACATGTTAACTGTAATTTAAACAGGCCAAAACTGTAAATAATAATAATAATAATAATAATAACAATAATAATAAATAATGTCCACATCAGACATGCAAATTTTACAAATACTAATTCATTTTTTCACCATGTTTGATCATAAAATAACATTTTTTTTTTTTACTGTAGTTAAATTCAGAAAAAAAATATTCTAGAGATAATTAAATATGTATATTAAGGATTGAAAAAATGATAAATCGTTATTTTAGTGTCATTTTACAGATTTTTTTGTTTTATTGAATTACAGATAACATCTAATAAAATCACTGAGAAAAGTACTAATTTACATATGAACCTTTAAAAAAGTGGACATAATGTCCCGGTGAAAAATTACTATTTTTACAAACAATAATTTGTTCTTTTACAAACTTTGGACATTAACAGAAACCATTTTTTACTGTACTTAAATAACAGACAAAAAGTCTTTATTTACAGATATTTGCCAGTATTTTTAAAAAAATGTATTACAAAAAGAAAAATGGTAAATCATTATTTTACTGTTTACAGATTGTCTTTGTTTTGTTAAATTACAGATAATATTTAGTAAAATCACTGAGAAGACGTATTAATTTACATGTCGGACACAGAAAAACAGACCATGACTGTACAACATGTCCATCTTTAATATCAGTGTCTTTACAAATAAGACTAATTATGTATACTGAGGTTTAAAATCTGGCAAATAATTTTTAATTTTTTTGTTGTCTAAAAAAATTCTCTTTTTGGTTAAAAATATCAGATAATCTCAAATGAAATCACAAAATAGTGTTAATTTAATAAAAAGGCCTGAACTGTACATAATGTCCACCTTAAATCAGCAAAAGATGTCATTATTTTACAGATATTTTCTGTTATTTCTCCTGTTCTTATCGTTTTCTGTAGTTTCTGTAGTTTTTCTTGCTGCCCTGCTTCCGTTCATGTCCAGCTCTTTGGTTTCGTACTCCGGTGAAGCCGTGCTTCGTCCAGGAGGTCGATCTGTTTCCTCAGAGATGCTATCGGCTGTTGTTGCTCTGAAAGGAAGCCTGCAGGATGCCGACGCTTCCCCGTCCAGAGAAAACAGCTGCTCTGCTGCAGAGCATCCAGAGATTAGTCCAGACCCAGACAGGCTTCGTCTCTAATCCCTGCCGTCCCGGGAACCCCGAGAGACGACGGCGGGGATCTGGAAGTGGCTTTACCTGGTGCTGAGAGGGACTGACGGGATGCAGATAATCACCACATCCTCTGGAGGCACGAAGTCGATCCGTGCTGCCGGAGCGTTTCTGACGGGGCCGCCGTCCGCCGTGACCTCAGGAAGCCTTGAGAGACGCTCGGCCTCCTGTGAGGAAGGACGGGTTAAAAAACACAGGATGAACCTTTTTAAATTGTTCACGCTCTGAGTGTGAACTTCACGGGTCGACTAGCAGACAATTAGAATTAAACAAAACAGAGAAAATCTGCAAAAAAAGAAAAAAAATCTACCATTCCTTAGTTTTTAATAAACATATTATTTCTTTCAAATAACAGCAAATATCTGTAAAATGACAATATTTCTTGCTGATTTAAATACAGTTAAAATAATGATATTTTATTTTTAAATGTTAAAGAACCGATGATCTTTTGTAAAACTACAGATTTTTGATGTGGACGTTATTTACAGTTTTTTTCAGTGATTTTACTAGATATTAATAATTTAACAAAACGTTAAATCTGTGATTCTAGTAGATATTGTTTGTAATTTACCAGGGATAAAATGGAAATTAAAGCTGCAAGCAGCGTCGGACGGGACCTCGCTCCCCCCGCACCGCCGCTGTGGAGACGATCAGAATGTCTAAAGCACGCAATCGTGTTCGTCTCATCCTGCTCTGCACATGTACCAAATTTCATGTCTGTAGGACAAAGCACTGATTTGATATATTTTTTGAAATTTCTAGGGGGCGCTGTGGAGCTTCTTGAAATTTGGAGTGTGCAAATCTGTTGGTCGTGGGATACTGTACATGTGTACCAAATTTCATGTTTGTAGGATAAAGCAGGGATTTTATGTGACTATTTGAATATTTGTAGGGGGCGCTGTGGAGCCGTTTGACCACGTCCATTCCTGAATTGTATATCAAACGTTAGTTCTTGAGTTTAATGAGGATTTGAGTGGATTTGGTGATTTTACATGGATCCCTTCACCTCCAAAACCCATTTCGTTGAACATGGCGATTTTGTTCAAAATGGCCGCCATGCCACGCCCACATCATGTGACGCAGCCACAAGATTTTAATAACTTTTTATCCTGGAGGGGTCTAGATACCACACAGCGAATTTGGTGAAGATCGAACAAAAATCCTGGGAGGAGTTTGTTAAATTCCAATGATTGCGCACCACGTTTTCTAGGGGGCGCTGTGGAGCTTTTTTGAAATTTTAAAAGCAGGAATGTCTTTGTCTCGGGCTACTGTACCTGTGCACCAAATTTCATGAGTTTATGTGAAACTAGCCGTATTAACTCCACTAAAGTCCAATTTTCAAGGTGGCGCTATTGAGTCATTTTGCCATTCATATGTGTAATTCCCCCAAAATATCAAATTTTTCATCAGTCCTGATGGGTGTGCAAAATTTGGGGAGTTTTTGAGCAAGTTTAGGGGGTCAAATTGGGGTTCAAAGTGGCGTAAGAAACAGTAAGGGAACAATAGGGTCCTTGCACTGTAGTGCTCGGGCCCTAATCATGTATGATAAAAGCAGATATCTATAAAAACAAGGATATTTTTTGCTGATTTAAATGCAGTTAAAGTGGTGTAATGTAGTGTTTTCCACGTGGATGTAACGGAGAAACTAATGCAGATAATAACAGTTAGATTCGTTCGAGGTGAGTCTGGCAGCAGTGAAAGCGTCCAAACCGACAGCAGGCCGACTGAGAAGCCTTCATGAATCCGTCAGACTGGTCTCTGATGAAACGCCGGCATCCTGTCACCTGTAGCGGCGGCGTTCATGGAGGCTGGGCTTTAACAAAACCCAGCAGGAGGCAAACGCCGAATAAAGGCCGAGGTTTATCTGGGAGCGGAGGGGGGGATCTTTGTTTTCACGCTGTAATGAAGGAAGCCTCCCTCCCCTCCCAGATATGCATGAGATGAATATTTCATGGAAGGCGGGAGGCTTCAGGAGGCTCAGAGTGGCTAAATTAGCTTCTTCTGTTCCTCCTCTGTGATCTGGAGCCTCCACACCTTCAGCCTCCTGCTGCGACGACAGAGACTCAGATCGGCCCGTCGAGTTCTACTAGTCGGGTCTGGACGAGTCGACGGAGCTCAGAGGCCACCAGTTAGTCCAGTTAGATTCACTGGTTTCTGCTCTACAGTTAAAACTGACATCAAACAGGAGGAAGAGTCAGAGAACCAATCAGACGACACTTCCTGGGTCAAAGCCAACACTGTAAAAAATGAACATCTGTAACTGCAATCTTTAAAAGAATCTGCTGATGTTTTACAGAATATCCCCATTTTGCTGAATTACTTCGACTTATTATTGCTATTATTATTATTTTAACATTAATTTAAAACTAAACGTCCACATACAACATACATTTTCATTTTAATGTCGGAAATTTGTTCTTTTACAGTGTCTGACTGTAAAATTAGGCTTTCGTTAAAAAAACAAACTATATTTAAATTAGCTAAAAAAGGAAAAAAAATTACAAAAAAAATACAGATTTTAGCTGTTATTTGAAAATATTTGTAGTGAGGGTTGCAAAATGGTAAATAAATGGTCAAACTGTTATTTAAAGAACAAATGTATGTCGTCTTAATTTACATCTCAACCATAAACCTGCATTTTTATGAATAATAATAATAATAATAATAATAATAATAATATAAGAATAATGGTTCTTTTACAGTGTTTGACCGTACATTATGTTTTTTCCTGTATTTAGAGAAACAAATAAGCCCTATAGTTAATGTCCGATAACATCACAGAAAAAAGTGTTAATTTACATTTTTTACATTTTCTTTTTAGGACTACTTCATTTTTTTTTACAGTGTGTGACCATAAAATTACACTGTCATACTGTATTTAAATCAAAAATATCATATATTTTACAACTTATGTTAATAGAATAAGAAAGGAGATGAGAAACGTTTTAACTGATTTACCCTGTTTTGTTAAATTATAGCAAATAAATGTTATTTTTACATGTTAACTCTGAAAACAAAACAAAACAACTGTAAATAATGTCCACGTACCAAACTGTACCTTTATTGTAATGTAGGTAATTTGTCCTTTTACAACATTTCACTGTAAAATTTTGCTTTTGAAAAAACTGTATTTAAATAAGCAAAAAAAAAAGGAAAAAATTACAAAAATTCGGATTTATGTTATTTAAAAATATGTATGTAAGGGTTTAAAATAGTAAATAAATGGTTAAATTGTTTTTAAAATTAATTTAAAAATATTTTCATTTAGTCTACAGTTTTTTTTTCTGTATTTAGAGAAACAATAAAACATTAATTTATTATAATTTTTAATTATTCTATAGATATTTGCTGTTATTTGTGAGAAAAATTGTGCATATTAACATTTTAAAAAACTATGAGTTTTCCTGTTTATGTCAAATTACAATTAATGTCTGACAACATCACGGAAAAAATATTAACATGTTAACTGTAAAAAAAATTGTCAAAACTGTAAATAATGTCCACGTACCAAACTCTACTTTTATTGTAATGTAGGTAATTTGTCCTTTTACAACATTTCACTGTAAAATTTTGCTTTATAAAAAACTGTATTTAAATAAGCAAAAAAAGAGGAAAAAAATTACAAATTTTTCCTGTTTTGAAAATGAATTTAAAAAAAATATTTTCATTTAGTCTACAGTTTTTTTTCTGTATTTAGAGCAACAATAAAACACTAATTTATTATAGTTTATGTCAAATTACAACTAATGTCTGATAACATCACGGAAAAATATTAATTAACATGTTAACTCTGAAAATAAAACAAAACAAAAACACTGTAAATAAAGGTGAACACCTGAGGGCGGGGGTGCTTTATGTCGGATTAAAAACAAAGAAACGTAGCCGCTAAGTGCTGCGATGATGCGTCCGCGGCAACACCTGAATGTAAAACAGGAAGGAGGAAGCAGGACGACGCTCGGGGCGTCAGAAACAGATGATGGCAACATGTGTCCTGGATAGAAGGCGGCTTTGATCAGCTGTGGGAGGCTGGCGGTGGGTCGTAGCTGTCAGAGTAGAGCCAGCAGGACATTATAATAATAATAATAAACTTTATTTATAGAGTTCTAATAACAATAGTAGAAAGGATGAACACGTCAGGCTGGGCTTTAATGAGGAGGAAATAAGACACATCTATACAGCCCATCTATTTATCTGCTATCTATTAATCACTTTACCAGGGCAGAGGCGGCTGATGAGTCCACAGAACATCTATTTGTTTACGCGACCTTCCAATTTTGTCCAATCACCGCCACTTTTCCACAATTTTGTCCCGCCTCCCGTGAGTTCCACCAATCACAGCAGTCCCCAGTAATGCACGTACGTCACCGGATTCACTTCCTTGTTTATGGTTTGAAGATACAGATGCAACAAAAACTACTGCAGAACAATTCCCTGATGTTCTTCACCAAAGCGGAGCTAAACTGTTTTCACCCCGTGGAATATTGAGGTGGAACACAAACCAAAACCATCCACTGACAAACACTTTTCTACCGTAAACATATCAGGAGAATGGGTGAAACCAGCGGACCACGGACCAGACAAACCACCGTGATGAAGCTGCTGCATCCAGATCTGTGGCAGCACTGAAACAATGAAGGTCAGTTAGATTCATTAACTGACGTGACGAGCTGTGAGCGTGTGTGTGTGAACACGCGTGTGCCAGGATGTGAAATCAACTTTTTAAACTTTTAATGAATTATATAAAACAAAGGGAAAATGCAACTTTTAGCAATTTTTTACCGTCTCCCGCAATTTTATCGCAACTTACATCACAATTTTTTAGAAAAGTTGCCGTGAATTCAGACATTTTAGGAGCAACAATCTGGAAAAACACCCAAAAAAATCCTGGAGGGACTGAATTATTTTTATAACATGATGCTGACAAGAAAATCTTAAACTACATTCACTAACTTGTTTTTTGGCATCACACTCATCTCACACAGTCTTCATCATGAGGCTTAGCTTGTTTAGGGTTCAGTTTTAATCACTGAATTGCACATTATATTTCACATTTGTTCAGAAAACTTCTCCATACAGATGATTTGCAGATAAGCAGGTGCGAAAATTGTCAGAAATAACCAGAAAATGCACAGAAGTCACAGATTTACTGCCTCTATATGGACGGATTTGACTGTAAAGTGTAGAAAAACAGGAAAAACCTCCACTGATGGATGCTACCTACTCGTGTCTGCATCCTTTTGGTCTTATATTGTGACTCTCTGGGAGTTTTCCTTCGTTCTGCAGATGTTAAACCATCTTTAAGGACTAGAACTGAGTCTGTTTCATCTGCTAACCTCAGGTCGTGTCCATGTTTCGTCCTTCCTGAGCTCTGTTTTGTTGCTGAATGTTCTCCCAACATCAGCTGAAGTCCTGATACATGATTTAAACGTCTCTCCGGAGAGGGGGAAAACACTTTTTTTAAAGGGGGAACTCTGCGTCTCGCTAAAGCAGCGTTTCCTCGCTTCACCCAGGAGGTTATCTCGCTCAGCCGGCTTAAAAATAGAGCAGAGTCAAACTTGGCAGCGTGGAGCTTCAGGGAAACCAGGAGCTGCTTCAAAACGCCGAGTTTCTGCACCGCCGGCTCAAATCTGCCTTCTCCTCTGCATCTGTGACACAGTTTGGATCTTTGAAATGTTGTCCAAACAAATGGAAAACTCTGACTCCATGTGGGCTTCCATGTTTGGAGCTGCAGCGGGGGATAAACTCAGGCTTTAATGGCTGCTGCCTGATAAAGCAGCATCAGGAGCGGCTCTTTGGACGACGTTCACAGCCTCGTGCACTGGTTGGGTCGACGATACTGGAGAATACATGCAGAGGAACTGGACCGAATGTTAAAAATATAGCGGTGGAAGTAAAAAAAATCTCATCTGTATTTCCCAGAGCCCAAAGCGACCTCTTTAAAGTTCAGTTAATGAGGATAATAAACAGAGAAATGCAGTAAATTCAATAAAATAATGTGCTTTTTTTCATGACTCTTGCTTGATAAGTGGCCGAAACTATTAATCCCGTTCCAGATTTACATTTATGTGACTAAATATAAAATAAATCAACAGTCAGGATTAGGTTTGGCTAATATAATACAATAAAATGTTTAGATTTAGACAATATAGATAATTACTGATCATTTTTAGTGACGTATTTATTGATTAGGACTGCAAGAAAGTAGGTCTAATTTGAATTTTGCCACTTTAACCCATTTATTAAGGTACACAGGTGATAATTTCACATGTTTAGGAAGTTTAATTTCATACTGACTGTAAAGAAATATATATTTTCTGTTTTTTCACTGTCTTGTTGACAGTATACTAAATGTTTTTATGTTGTGAACGGAACAAGACAGTTATTATCTTATCATTTTTTAAATATTATTCTTTCAGTTTTTTGAATAGATTTATTTTATTTATTTATTTAATTAATTATTTTTACAGTACACTGTGTACAATATACTTCAAAAAAAATACACAAAAAAACCAGACCAACACCGTACATAACGTCTGAATCTAAAATCTGTATTATTACAAATATTAATTGTTTCTTCTGTGATTACTTCTACATTTTACTTTATTTAAAACAGCTAAAAATATAATATATATATATATATATATATATTACAGATATTTGCTGTTATGTTAAAATGCAGTAGATATCTAAGAAAATTGTACATAATGTCAAAAATATGTTTTTTAATATATTTATATTGTTATTTTTAGGGATGCATGATAATATCGGCGTCTGATAATTATCGGTTAATATCTGCAATTATGACGTCATTCCGATAATAAAAAAATAAGCTGATAAAATGACCCGATAAAAATAAAGACTTTGAATCTTGGTTTTTGCCGTTGGTCTGTGTGTTGTAGTTTGTCCTCATGCCTGGCTCCTCAACCCCTCCCCTCCCCGACGGTACTGTCCCATGTGTGTGATGTCATCAGACTGAGAAAACAAGCAGCATGGTGGCACTGACCAGTGTGGACTTTCTTTACCGGGTCAGAAGAAATTTGACTAGGGCTGGTCCCGAATATTGGAATATCTGAATATTGGTTGGTTGTGGTGGTATTGGGATAATAATTCTGATATTGAAATAGTTGCGCTGCCGGAGGGGTGTTGCCGAACTTTGCTGAGCGCCGCCAAGGCTCTAGCATGCTGCCGTGGTTGTAGTACATAGACCTGCCAACTCTGGTGTCACCCTCACCTCCGACACCGCGGCACGAACCCAGTCGGTTGACATTATCGGTTATTGGCTGCAAGAAGTATAAAACTAGCAACAATTGGTATCGGTTGAAATTGGCGTTATCGTGCATCCCCAGTTATTACCTCCGCCAAGGAGGTTATGTGATGGTCGGCGTTGGTTTGTTTGTTTGTTTGTTTGTTTAACTGGAAAACTCATGGATGGATTTGGATGAAATGTTCAGGAAATGTGTGAAATGGGACAAAAAACAAATGATGAAATTTTGGGACTGATCCGGATCACCATCTGGATCCAGGATGTTTTTTAATCTAAGTGTAACCAGGTGGATAATTAAATGCGGTTTAGTCTAAAAGCCACCAGAGGGCGCTCTTGTTTTTGGGGTAACCCCCTGTGAACACATGACATTTTGGGGCTCCACGCGACAGACAGCGACAGTGACGGAGTTCTCTTTCCTTCCTGAGCGACATACGCACGGTTGGGCTGGCATTCTTATCTCCGGTTGTCTAAGAAGCTGGGAGGCTGTTGGGAGCTGCCGCGCTAGAGGCCGCGCCTGTTCATTAGGTCGGATGGGGTGAAGGCCGCATTGTGGGTAGGACATTTGAACTGTCTGTAATTACATTTGTATCTGTAACGTTCCATAGAAAATATGTGAATTGGGAGATTGTGTTGGGGGTGGACTGAAGCTCCTTGGTGGAGGTATGAGCTCTCTGAGGGCTTTACTAGTTTTACAATGTTACAATGAACAGATTTCTTACATTAGAAATAAGAGACTTTATTGTCATTACCAACAAACAACGAAACTTTGTTGGTGACAGTCAGTAGCAGCGGTTAAATAGTAAAGAAGAATTCAAGTATAAAAATAGAAGAAAAATAAGTGTACGTATAAAAATGTGCATAAAACAACAAACAGTATTTACAGTTTTTTCTATTGTTCTGTCCACGACTGATTAAAGTGCGGTTGTGTGTCTCAGTCTGTAGCTTCGGCTGGTTAGTTTGAGGGTGGGGGGTGAGGAGGGGGGAGACGGGGAAGAAGAGGGGTGATGGAGGCTACGGCTCTGGGGAGAAGCCACCTCTTAGAGCAACTCCAGAATTGATGACGTCTCCACCTGCAGCGCCACCTTCAGACGTCTTCAATGATGCTGTCCGTCAGAGTTTCATCACATGTTGTTGTCTTGTTACTGAGGGAAGCCGAATGATCGACGGCTCCAGACTCCGGGGATTTGCCTCGGCTCCTCTGTAGATTAACAGATCTTGACCCCCGTGGATTAAAAAGCACAAAGTGAGATTTCTGGACGTGATCTTCGGGTGTAAATCCGACCGCGGGGACTCGGAGCTCAGAGCGCCGCCGCACTGTCAGGAGCCCCCGCTAATTACCGAGGAGGTAAATCCCCCCGTAGAAACAGCTTAAATCAATTAGCCCACACTCCGGACGGCTGGGCTCGCTGCTCACAGCCTTTCTCACGATCCGGCAGAACCCAGACTCCCCCTGAGGCTTCGCTTCACCCTCCGCCTCCCCCTTTACCTCCTTTATCCTCACCCCTCCGTCCACTGTTGATCCACACAAACAGTCCGGCTACACTGCAAAAAAATATCAGTTTATTTAGGGATTGATCAGGTTACTTAGAACATGTTAGTATGTCATATTTTAAATTACTGAAATAGAGCTACAGTTAGTTTTTCTACTCTTTTAGGCCTCAAACTGTTGGACTCTGCAGACATTTCAGAGGACAGTGTCGAGTTTTTAGAGTGTATCAGTGTAACAGAGCCATGGTTATTATATTATTTATGTTGTTTTACTGCATTTTTCAAAGTTAAAGTGAACTTTACTGTCAACATCTCTACATGTGCAGTAGGGACAGAGAAATTAGAATGCCCTTAGTGTATAAAAAAGGAAAATATTAATGTATCCGTGTATTGGTCTCACTAACTACAGTCTCAATAAGTGAAGAAGGTTCTCAGAAGTTTATTGAGGTCTTATCTTTCTTTTTTTGTGAAACTGAAAACACAACACAAACAGAATGCCAATGTGAGTTACTAGTATTGAACCAAAGGCCTAAATACAAGTATGTTAACCCAAATGCCTAATGCTAGCGGTTTTAGCTTAGCCGCGTAACGATTAGCATGTATAAAATATGCTTTAAACACTACTAGAGCTGGGTATCGATTCGATTTGATTTTCAATTCGGTTAAGCATATTTCAGTCACGGTACCAATTTTACTTGAATATGGAAGAGATTCTCAGAGAACCAATGCTGTAAATAGCAGAAACTAACTTTAACTTGATGCACTATTTAAGATATTAATGTTTACATTAAGAATTGGGCCCAAAGCAGTTCAGTTAATTGTGTAATTTCTATTAGACATGACCTGACTCGCGGAGAATTTGCTGGTAATTTACAGACAAATGCTCTGTCTGTCCACGCAAGACTACTCTGCTTTAAACTGCATTAAACACGGTAGAAAAGACGTATTAAATGATCGATTTTAAGAATTTATGAATCGATATCGGGCCATTCAAAGTAAAATCGATTCAAATTGATCAATCAATTTTTTTAACCCAACCCTAAACACCACCACAGACAGGAAATCACACCAGGGTTTGCTAGCAGCTGATTTGCATCTGTTGCAGGAACACAGAACAACCACAAAGCAACAAACACAGTACATAAAACAATACTTGTTTAGTTCAATTGGTAAAAATATGCATGAAGATCACAGTAAATTTATTAGTTTACATGTTAACTGTAGCATAAAAAAAGCAACTGTACATAATGTCCACACCTAAAATCAGTATTTTATTTTACAAATAATAATAGTTTTATAATATGTGACTGTAAAAAAACACAGTTTTGCTTCATATAAATCACCTGAAAATGATGAATGATGATGAAGATGATGAATGCTGTTTTATTTTGTACATGTGGTAGAAAAACAACGAAATACACTGAAGAGAGAAAAAAAAAACAAAAAAACAAAAGAAACAAGACCATTGAAAGTAGACAAAATGACAATAACGATAGCCAAAGCAATGAATCCCACATGTCCAAAAAGGAGTAGGGTGAAGCATAAGCTTATTTGAACCTACCCCTACTCAACTACTTAATTAACAATCATTCATCCCAAACATATATAATTATACATAAATATTTACAAAAACCAGAAAAAATAAAGTAAACAAATGTATAAATATTTACAAAAAAAGTAAGTAGTGTAAATAAACAAAATTAAATCATTTATGAAAACACCTGATTGTTAAAAATGTTATTTCACAGGTATTTACTGTTATTTTCACTGTTTCCTTCTACAGTATTTGAGTGTTTGAGCGTAGAAATCTCCTGTCGCTATTAAAGATTATTTAACCGTCGCACATATCAGGTGGAAATATGTCTGTTCATTCACACCGTCGGTCCTCTGTGACCCCTCTGGGCTTCAGACTTGGCGGTTCTCCCACTGGATTTAGTGACTTTCCACAACTTGATTTCTCCACAGTGAACACTGACTAACAGGGCAGACCATAATAAACGTTCCTAATATATCAGCCAACGCTGGACTCCAGCCAAAGCACACAGTGCTGATAATGATGGACCATCTCCCCTGACAACATAAAAGGCAGTTATTAAAATGAGGTTTTATCCTTTTTTATTTTTCATTTATGCGTCTAATTAAGTCATTATGAAGAGATGAATCACATGAAGTCATCTTTCCTTGAGGAGCTGCTAACTGAAGGCAGGATCAGCAGCAGCGGTGGTGTGAAGTAGAAATGCCGTTTTTAAGCTGTTTTCTGCTTGTTATTGACCTGAACTTAAAAAAAACAATACTACATACAAGCAGTGATGGTATAGAAACATCAGTATATGTTAGTAAAACCAAACAAAACTTAGTTGAACTTAATGTTTCCAAACAAATTAGCATTAGCATTGAAATATTCATGTCCCTATTAAGTTGTCTTTTTGCCCTTGAGCCGATCTGAGTCGTGTAATATTTAGTGTCTGCCGA
The DNA here is from genome assembly GCA_024666655.1 of Dascyllus trimaculatus. Lineage (NCBI taxonomy): Eukaryota > Metazoa > Chordata > Actinopteri > Pomacentridae > Dascyllus > Dascyllus trimaculatus. The sequence continues at coordinate 28,866,686 of CM045462.1, read as the reverse complement.
TACCCGATAGCGTTTTCATAGATAATACACACTTCATGTATTATAAATTAGCTGTAGTACTTGGTACCTCTTACTGTTTATAGTCGCAACCTGAGGAGGTGGACTGTTCCGTGTTCCAGAGAGCACTGTGGGGGTTCAGCTAGTAAAGGGGCACCATGACAAAGTCTAATGTGGTGCTTAATGACCTCCGACCACCAGTAATGTATGTTTTTTTCACCATTTTGTGACATTTTATATGTCAAACAACTAATCAAGACAATAATTAACGTATTAATTGGCAGTGAAATTATTAGTTGCAGCTCTGATTTAAACAGCGTTGTGTTTTGTTTTTGGTGTTTTAGCCTCCTGTAAGAAAAAAACTTACTTTAAATATTTTTTTACTGTAATTTTATTTGTTCTTTTACAGTGTTTGACCATAAAATACTCCACTATTTACTCTACTTTTACTGTTTTTAAATCTAGAAAAAATCTAAATCTGTGCACACTGTAAAACTGAATGTTTTCCAACAGTTTTAACACTAATTTTTTCAACAATTTACAGTTATTTTACAGTTATTGTCCTTTGTTTTGTTAAGTTACAGATAATATCTAGTAAAATCACAGGGAAAAAAAGTTTAAAATTAACATGTTAAACTTAAAAATCAGGCCACAGTTGTAGATAATGTTCACATAGTGTTTATATTTACAATTGAAATTTTCTTTATTTTGTATTTGTCCATTAAATTATAATTTTCTTTTACATGTATTTTTATTATATTACCTTTATTTGTAAGAAAAAATTGAGCACATTACTGATTGAAAAGTTCTGAATAATTTTTTAAATTGTTATTTTATAGGTTTTGTCCTTTTTGTTAAAAGACAGAAAAGATTTTGTAAAATAACAGGAAAAAACAATTAATAAATAAAACAAAAATAACAAAAAAACCAAGTCAAAACTATAAATTATATCCAAATTAAAAATCTGTATTTAAATAATTTATAAAATCACTATTTTACAGTCATTTCTTTTTGTTAATTTGTTAAAAGACAGAAAATGTCAAATAAAATCAAAAATTACATGTTGACTGTAATACAACACAAAACAAACAAAAAACACACTACTTAATGTCCCCATCAAGAATCTTTATTGTACAAATAGTTCCTTTTTGTGTGATTAGTAACCATCAGTTACAGTTTTAGTGTTTTTAAATCAGCAAAAAATATCGTAAATTAACAGAAATTTGCTGTTTTGTTAAATTGTTAAAACCAAGTTGGAATCAATTAATGGGATATATAACTGAACCGTTCGGTACAGAGGTGTACCATGGTACGAACATTTTCAGACTATTAAGAATGATTAATGTACAGATTTGTTTTAATTGTGAACCTCGTAGTTCCCACAGTAATGTTGGACCTTCTCCGTCTCACAGTTGAACAGTATTGAAGAACTAAAAACAAGTAGGAGTTTCCAGGGGAACACAGGATGTGACGGACCGTTTATTCTCCTTCTGTGACGTTTGGCTAGCTAATGGGATGCTAATGCTAACAGCTGGAAGACGCTCCGCCGTGGTTAAAACCACCCGTCTGGGATCTCTTGGGTTTCCTGGTAAAGGATGAAAAAGGAGTAAAACAAGTGGACCAGACCAAAGCTGTAAGGAGCTCCAAACGTGGAGAAAGTATGGTGTTTATTATCTGTCATAACTCTGGTTTTACTTGGCCGATCAACACGATTCAAAGACTGGTAGATAGTTAGAAATCCACACTTTGGACACAAGTTGAAACGGAGACTCAGCGAGGCGTCTTGATGCTACGTCATCTTAAATCAGTCATGTCATTTTGATGCGCCGGTGCCTCCGTCGACTCCAGAGGGTTTCATACTGAACCAAACTCAACCATGACTTCTGTACTGAGATACGTACTGATACCGACCATTACACCTCTACTGCCTGTATTAAGTAAATTATTCAAATGTAGAACAAATGTTGAACACGTCACCAGACATAAACCAAGGATCAGCAGGTTTTTTCAGTTAAAAATTGACCTCTAGGCTCCACAATTTCAGGAAAACATTTAATTGTGATCGTTTTGTTTTTAAATGTTGATTTCCAGCTTTATTTGAAGGATTTTTGTGTGCATAAATTGTAAACTTTGTCTGTTTTATGCACAGTGGCTTCAATTTGACTGATGCAAGTGTCCAGACAGACTCATTCAGGAGTTTCTGCACCTTAACTCATCTTTAGGTTCGGCGTCAGGGTAAGATTTTGCATCCACCTCCAGATTTAGCACCACTTACCCTCCACTCAGCAGCCGAAACTCTCACTGTGGAGGGATTTAAGCAGCGGCTGTGTTATTAAATTAGAGATTACACCGGGCCGGTCCCTGCAGAGCGGGGAGCTGTGGCGGCAGCAGAATAACAGGATTCAGCAGGGAGACGGAAACTAGAATAGCAGCACACAAACAGAATGAGAAATAAGCACGAAAACAGAGCACAAGCGACGGGAGGGTTATGTAAACACGTTCTGCTGAGGCCCGGTATGCTAAGCAGGCTGCGAGATGTGGGGAAGACTATGGACTGCTAATATTTATGGGTTTACTTACAGATGTTCCCACTCAGCTTCGGCTCTCTTGAGCAAATGAGCAGCGGAGGGGAAAATAAAAATAAAGCTCAAGGGCACGACGGCAGGAACAGGCTCCGTGTTTTTGGTTATTAGTCGACTCGTTCTGCCTCCAGGCCGGAACCGCTGCAGCGTCTCTGCCCTTGTTAAAGCTCCGCTATCAATCGCAGGACGGGATAATGAAAGTGAAAGGCAGCCATCATGGCCTCCCAGTGAATTTAAATCAGGGAGTTAAAAAGACTGAGAGACACTTCTGCTCTTTAAAAGAAACGCTCAAGAATCAGTCTTCAAGGTTTCCTCCCTCCACGGCGGCCTCTGGATCGCACCGACGCAGCAGGAATCTTAATTTTATTTGTCATCCTGCTGCAGAATTACGCGCCGCCGAGATCTTTAGCCGAGTGATTTCTTCGGGGAAAATCACTTCATCGGTCGTCGTCCCTCGCGTCAGGAGCAATCCGAGCCCAGACAGAAAACAATTTTTGGGAGGGATTGTGGAGTTCAACCAGATGAAAGCGGCTTTTTTGATGAGTGTCGACTCTGATTTCTCCAAAAACTGAAAGAAAATAGCTGCAGAAGAACAAACTTACATCCAGATGTGTTGACAGCTAGCATGCTAAGATGTTAGCATGATCATCAAACCAGAACTAGAACGGATTTAGTGCTGGGATATTTAAGAACATGTTAATGTGTGATATTTTAAATTACTTGTACAAAACTAGAATCCATTTTTCTCCACTGTTGGACTCAGTGTTGACATTTCAGAGTTGTGTTTATAGGATGTATAGATGTAGCAGAGCCACATTAGCATTAATTATGTTGTTTTACTGGATTTTTAGTTGCTTTTTAACATCTAATACGCCGGTTTTCACTTCAGACTGCAACCAAAACATGTATTTTTACAAATAATAATTAGTTATTTTTACAATGTTTGACCATAAATGACACTACTTTTACTTTATTTAAATCTAGATTTATTTTTTTGTAGTTTTACAGATATTAAAAAATGTTTTAACTCTAATTTGCTGTTATTTGACAGATTTTCCTCGTCTTGTTCAATACGGATAATAACTAGTAAAATCACAGAAAAGAAAAATACTCGTTTACATGCTGAACCGTGGTGTTGATGTCTTCCAGCATGTAAAAATCACCATGAAGACATGTTAGCAAGGTAAAAAAACTCATTTTCACTGCAAATTCCAGCTTTCGTTAGGGATTATTGGGTGTAGAATCCCAATTTATACCGAACTCTATAAAAATAAAGCAGTGTGAATGATTTTAAAGCCCCTGTATGTGATGACATGCTAAACATACGCAAGATCACACATATTTTTATCAGTTAATCTGTGGAGACACTTCAGTTTCTCCTAAACAGTTCTGGGTCTGTTGAATGTGCCAGCGCTGGTTGAATTAGCAGTTAGCATTAGCATTACCAGCTGGCTTAATAGTAGCATTGGCACTGGTCACTATATGGAGCATCTCCTTAACGGGCATGGGTCAGTTGAACGTGGCAGTGCTGGTTGGATTAGCAGTTAGCATTAGCAGCTAGCTAAATGGTAGCATCGGCACTGATCACTACCTGGAGCATCTCCTAAACGGGCCTGGGTCAGTTGAACGTGGCAGTGCTGGTTGGATTAGCAGTTAGCATTAGCAGCTAGCTAAATGGTAGCATCGGCACTTGTCGCTACCTGGAGCATCTCCTAAATGGGTGTGGGTCATTTAAACGTAGCAGTGCTAGTTGAATTAGCAGTTAGCAGTTAGCATTAGCAGTTAGCTAAATGGTGGCATCGGCACTGGTCACTACCTGGAACCTCTCCTAAATGGGCCTGGGTCATTTGAACGTGGCAGTGCTGGTTGAATTAGCAGTTAGCATTAACAATTAGCAGCTATCTAAATGGTAGCGTCGGCACTGGATACTACCTGGAGCATCTCCTACATGGGCCTGGGTCATTTGAACGTGGCAGTGCTAGTTGAATTAGCAGTTAGCAGTTAGCTAAATGGTAGCATTGGCACTTGTCGCTACCTGGAGTATCTCCTAAATGGGTGTGGGTCATTTAAACGTAGCAGTGCTAGTTGAATTAGCAGTTAGCATTAGCAGTTAGCTAAATGGTGGCATCGGCACTGGTCACTACCTGGAGCCTCTCCTAAATGGGCCTGGGTCAGTTGAACGCGGCAGTGCTGGTTGAATTAGCAGTTAGCATTAACAATTAGCAGCTATCTAAATGGTAGCGTCGGCACTGGATACTACCTGGAGCATCTCCTACATGGGCCTGGGTCATTTGAACGTGGCAGTGCTAGTTGAATTAGCAGTTAGCATTAGCATTAACAGCTAGGTTAATAGTAGCATCAGCACTGGCCACTACCTGGAGCATCTCCTAAACAGGCCTGGGTCAGTTGAACGTGGCAGTGCTGGTTGGATTGTGTAGCAGCAGTGTGAACTGGCACTAGGGGGGGTGACTCTGGGACGCCAGAGTTCACCTCCTAGCCTCCTGGAGGTGTCGTGGGACTAAGTAGGAGAAACAGTGTTGAAGGGAGGTTTCCACCTGATGACCCCCAGAGACGTGTTAGGAATCACTGCTCACTGGTAGCTATAGAGACAGATTAGGGATCCTAGGTCCTTCACTGAGTATGAATCATTTCTTTCTGAGCACAAGCGTTTTGTGTTTAAATGAACTCAGAGGACTGGGTTGTGTTTTAATAATGTAGAGATGTAACAGAGCTATGTTAGCATTAATTCATTGTTTTAGGGTATTTCTTGGGTTCCTTTTAAGGTCTAATTGGTGGCTTCAGGGCTCCAGACTGCAACCTTTTTTAACAGTGCATGTTAAAAACTTATATTTTCACATTTGTACAGCGCGTAATGATTAATATTCTGATTTGGAGACACTGGTTTGCACGAGTAGCTACAGAAAACAGCACCTCTTCTTCTTCACTGACTCAGTTAGTCACATTATGGAATATTTTTCCAGGATTTAAAGGCTTATTTAGAAAAATCTGAGTATTATTATCATCATATCAGACAGAACATGTACGTCTAATCCTTAGAATGACCAAGATGAGGGCGCAAAAGTAAAGGAAGTGAATTTAAACTGAGTCACTCCTGTTGTACCTGAAGTTCAGTGTTTTCAAGGAGTTATTCGTGGTTCTGTTAGACGTTAAACAGCAGCTATCCGAGCATGAAGGTCCCACTGTGTCGGGGTTGTTGAATTTCATGCAAAAACTACAATTTTGCATAACGAATACATGGTGCACTTTAGTGAACGTACCAGGCAGCCATTTTTCTTCGTCGTTGCATAGATAATAATAGATCTGTTAATATATATGCAGACATTTGCCTGGTTTGTCACCCTGCTGTATGTGAACACTGCTGTGAATCATATTTATATCCATATTATGAGTCATACAGTGTCCCACCATCATGGATCCGATATTTCTAGATTCCACACTGTCTTTACTAAACATGAATGAAAAGAAACCTCCTTTGTTTGCAGTTTATGGTGAGATAAATGTTAAAACATCACAATTACATGATATTTCATTGTTTTCCCCCTGGATAAAAAGGCTTATTTACAAAAATCTGCAAGTTTTATCATATTAAATGATGAAAATTTGAATATTTTGGACTGTTCTGGAAAAAAAACAAGATACAGGAAGTATGTCTAGTCCTTATGATTACCAAAATAAGAGCGTAAAAGTAGAGGTGGTGACGTTACTGTGATTTAATGTAATTAATGCGTGTTTTTGAAAGGTTATTAGTGGTTCTGTTGTTGTTGTGAAGCTGTTGGAGGTGTTCCTGGTCTTCCAGTGACTGTACAGGGAGTGTAGAGCAGATATAAACAGCAGCTATCTGAGCATGAAGGTCCCACTGAGCGAGTGTTTGTCGGGAAACACAGTCGGGCTTGTGGAGCTGCTCCTGCAGGCACGGCTGGCTGTGTTTTCTCTGCGTGAACTCTGCTGCACCAGAGCCGCCGGTTCAGACACAAGACCCACTTGGCATGGAGGATGTTTACAGACATCCTGGCTGGAAGCTGATTTTCACCCCCTTGTTAAAAATAAAGAGCAGACATGTTTCTGCTGTTCTCGTGTTTGACTGCACGTCTTGTACTTTTTCACCCCCCGGGGGCAAAAAAAAAAACAACACACCGAAGCTTCCCCATCTCCTTCGTCCGCCCAGACCGACCGACAGACAGCGTGGGAGGGGAGCAGGGCAGCAGGGAGGTGGGCGTCGGGTTTACCAGGCTGGGGGTCCCGTCTGCAGGGAGATAAACTGTTAGCTATCCGTCCAGCAGAGCCCCTGGCATGTTCTATCTATGGCAACACAACAGACACTCCACAAATCCAGATCTGCTCTCCTCAGAAGGCTGCCGGTGTGGGAGGAGGAGCTCAGCGTCCCATACATATCAGATATGTGGGCAGCTCGGAGGGAAGCGTCCAGCCGCCAAGCAGGGAGATGAGAACTGAGGCTGGGGCTCTCTTACTCTGTTTGTCTGCTCAGTCTATTGTCTGATTTTATGTAAGGCTCCAGTTTCCTTTTGTTCCAAATGTTACCTGGATTTAAGTCACATTTTCTGATCAAAAAAACCTTCTTTTTCTTATTCTTCATTGTCTCTGGCGTGTCTAAATTGCTGGATTTGCTCTGAACTTGGCAATGAACCGTTCTCCTGTTTGGCTTCCTGGTTAATTAATGAATAAGCCAGAAAACATGTGCCTCCATCAGTCTGCCTAATGCATATCTACGGAGCTACTAAAGGGACATAGGCAGAAAAAAATTAAAATGTAAGTTTCTCACGCAAACTTCCGGCATCAATAACTCATCAGTGACACGTTGTCAAAACATAATCGATGCCTCTTTCCATCGTTGTCAGGTAGACAATGTGCTACAAGCCCAGCTTTATCAACAGTAGCTGTCTTTTAGGCTGCAGAAATAACACTGGTGTCTATGAGCAGCTGGCTGGACGATGAGTGAACAGGGACCGTCTGCAAATTGCAAAATGAGAAACACCACACAGATGTTCAATAACGTCACCCTGATACACTGTAATGTCACCAGAATCACTGCAGCCATCGACTGGCTCCTGTTGATAAGGCCTCAACACTTGGTTTGAGACACATGTAGATATAAAAATCATACCGTCTGCAAAATTGTAATTAGCAGACGGTCCCTGGACACTCATCTCCCAGCCGGCTGCTCATAGACACCAGTGTTATTTCTGCAGCCTGAAAGACAGCTACTGTTGATAAAGCTGGGCTTGTAGCACATTGTCTACCTGACAACGATGGAAAGAGGCATCGATTATGATTTGACAACGTGTCACTAATGAGTTATTGACGCTGGAAGTCTGAATCTGTGAATAACTTTCAAACTTCAACAAACTCTCAGTCGGTAGTGTGAAGCGGTGGCAGAGCACGTTCTGGTCTGGGGGGTTGGTTTCGCTTTGTACCTCACCAGAAAATTAAGTCGTTATAACGAGAAAACAGAGTGAAAAAATTAAGTTGGACCATGGCCGTTTAGGGCTTCCGTAGATTCCCATTCTACATGTAAATTTATACCATTTTATGATTTTATGTTATTATCTGTAATTTAACAAAGCAGGGACAATCTGTAAAATAACAGTAAGTTCGTAGAAGAAAATACAGGTAAAACTGTTAAAAAGCAAGATTTTTTAACTTTCTAAAACACCAACTGTAGTCAGGATCCATAAGGTTTTAAGATAAATCACTGACTGCTCTGTGCAACGATTAATTGATTAATTACCTCCGCCAAGGAGGTTATGTGATGGCCGGCATTGGTTTGTTTGTTTGTTCATTTATCTGTGTTCAAAATAGCTTGAATAGTTATGGACAGATTTGGATGAAATGTTCAGGAAATGTGTGAAATGGGACAAGGAACAAATGTTGACATGTTGGGACTGATCCGGATCACCGTCTGGATCCAGGAAGTTTTTTTTTAATCTTAAGTGTAACCAGGTGGACAATTAAATGCGGTTTACTCTAAAAGCCAGCAGAGGGCACTCTTGTTTTTGGGGTAACCCCCTCTGACCACATGACATTTTGGGTCTCCACGTGACAGACAGCGACAATGACGGAGTTCTCTTTCCTTCCTGAGCGACATACGCACGGTTGGGCCGCCATTCTTATCTCTGGTTGTCTAAGAAGCTGGGAGGCTGTTAGGAGCTGCCGCGCTAGAGGCCGCGCCTGTTCATTAGGTCAGATGGGGTGAAGGCCGCATTGTTGGTAGGACATTTGTATCTGTATGTAATTACATTTGTATCTGTAACGTTCCATAGAAAATATGTGAATTGGGAGATTGTGTTGGGGGTGGACTGAAGCTCCTTGGTGGAGGTCTGAGCTCTATGAGGGCTTTTCTAGTTTAGACCTATTCTGATGATCCAATAACCTCATAAGAACCAAAAAAGTTTCAATAGCAGCTTCTTACATGTTAATTTCTTTTTTTTTCCTCTTCTGTGACAGTCAACTGAACATCTTTCGGTTGTGTACAAAATCCAAACAGCATCTTGGGGTTTTCTATTCATTTTCCGACCATTCATAGACTTTTTATTGATCGATCAACTGTGAAAATAATCCCCACCTCTGATTAGCTCTGAATCATGTCTGTGTTTTCTGGTGGTTGACGGTTTTTAGAGCTCCTGCATGAAGAACAATGCGCTCTGGACTGACTGTGCTCCCCTCATCGTCCTTGTCTCTTGTTGTGAATTCGTGCTCCTGCGTGGCGTTCGTCATGTTTTATTTGTGCGGCGAAAGAAAGACGTGATGGTGGTTTTGACAGCAGAAAGACAGAAAATGTGACTGAAGGATGCGGAGACAGAATAAGGTCACCGAGGCAGCAGCGCTCGCGTTGCATCAGCAGCTTTAAGGGTGTAAAGCGGGAAACAGGTACACAGTTGAAGCGAAGAAGTGACCGAAATGTCCTCTACTTGCATCATAAGGTGTAAATGAACCTCCAGGTCGTCCTGTTAGAGTCAGATAAAGTCAACAACAATCAGTCTGACCCGTAAAGAAGCCCACCGGTGATCGGGAAGCAGCTTGTTGAAGCCCTTCTAGTTGTAAAATGTCTCGTGTGATGGTTTTAAATTAAAGTTCGGCGGCGACAGAACTTCAGTTTACACGCTGGTGGTCCAAAAAATTAAACATCGTGAACATCCAGAAGTTATTAGTGCTGACAGATAAAAACAGCAGCAGTCAAACTCACATGATTCAGCTGTTTCTCTGTGTGGAACGTTTATATTTCTGTTGAAGTAGGAAAAATAAGGCAGAGGAAGCTCTTCCTTGTTTCCTACGATCAAAATGAAATGAAAAATGGGTATGAAACTCGTTATCTCAATGGGTAATGGTCTTGGTTTAATTTTCTAACTTCCCAGTTCTGTTTTGTACTTGTGGTTGGACCGTACCATTCCCATGTGGGGTGGGGGGGATCTACAGCCAGTCACACGACCACTATATGTATGCAGCACATCTCAAAATACAAGAATGAAACGTTAGGTTTTTTCCAGGTATTGCTCCAACAGTTCTTTTCATTCTGGATTTATTTGCCAGGTACTTTGTTGATAATGTTTTGTCTAAAATGACAGTAAAAACGTCCAAATTGCTCGTCCAGTTTTCCATTTCTAAAAGTAGAATCTCTTGTTTTGGTTCTCCGATTATTCAAGATCCAAAGATTTTCAGTTTCGACGACGCAAAACTAGTAAATCCTCAAATCTGAGATGCTGGAACAGGGATCAGTTTGTGGCGGGACGTTAGAGAAGCACATTTTTAGTGATTTTCTTGATCAATAATCAGCAGCGTTACCAATCTATAATTGATTAATTGAGCTCAGTAAAAGTCTGTGCTGTGCTGATGTTGCTGTTTTAGTCAGTGGATGAATGATTGTCAGTCACGCATTAAGCGCATGACTTCTGGTCGAAGGTCATTAAGCACCACAGAAAGCTTTGTCATGGTGCCTGTTGCTGGCGAAACCCCCACAGTGGTCTCTGTAAGAGAAACATGCATGTAGAGAATACAGGTTTTCTCACAACCGACCCTCTAATACTACATTTACCCTCTAGTACTACATTTACCCTCTAATACTACATTTACCCTCTAATACTACATTTACCCTCTAATACTACATTTACCCTCTAATACTACATTTACCCTCTAACGCTACATTTACCCTCTAATGCTACATTTACCTTCTAATACTACATTTACCCTCTAATACTACATTTACCTTCTAATACTACATTTACCTTCTAGTACGACATTTACCTTCTAATACTACATTTACCCTTTAATACTACGTTTACCTTCTAGTACTACATTTACCCTCTAATGCTACATTTACCCTCTAATACTACATTTACCTTCTAACACTACATTTACCTTCTAATACTACATTTACCCTCTAATACTACATTTACCTTGTAATACTACATTTACCTTCTAATACTACATTTACCCTCTAATACTACATTTACCCTCTAACACTACATTTACCCTCTAACACTACATTTACCCTCTAATACTACATTTACCCTCTAACACTACATTTACCTTCTAATACTACATTTACCCTCTAATACTACATTTACCTTCTAATACTACATTTACCTTCTAGTACGACATTTACCTTCTAATACTACATTTACCCTTTAATACTACGTTTACCTTCTAGTACTACATTTACCCTCTAATGCTACATTTACCCTCTATTACTACATTTACCTTCTAACACTACATTTACCTTCTAATACTACATTTACCCTCTAATACTACATTTACCTTGTAATACTACATTTACCTTCTAATACTACATTTACCCTCTAATACTACATTTACCCTCTAACACTACATTTACCCTCTAACACTACATTTACCCTCTAATACTACATTTACCCTCTAATACTACATTTACCCTCTAATACTACATTTACCTTCTAACACTACATTTACCTTCTAATACTACATTTACCTTCTAACGCTACATTTACCCTCTAATGCTACATTTACCTTCTAATACTACATTTACCCTCTAATACTACATTTAACTTCTAATACTACATTTACCTTCTAGTACGACATTTACCTTCTAATACTACATTTACCCTCTAATACTACGTTTACCTTCTAGTACTACATGTACCCTCTAATGCTACATTTACCCTCTAATACTACATTTACCTTCTAACACTACATTTACCTTCTAATACTACATTTACCCTCTAATACTACATTTACCTTCTAATACTACATTTACCTTCTAATACTACATTTACCCTCTAACACTACATTTACCCTCTAACACTACATTTACCCTCTAACACTACATTTACCCTCTAATACTACATTTACCCTCTAATACTACATTTACCTTCTAACACTACATTTACCCTCTAATACTACATTTACCTTCTAATACTACATTTACCCTCTAATACTACATTTACCTTCTAACACTACATTTACCCTCTAATACTACATTTACCTTCTAATACTACATTTACCTTCTAATACTACATTTACCTTCTAGTACTACATTTACCTTCTAGTACTACATTTACCTTCTAATACTACATTTACCCTTTAATACTACGTTTACTTTCTAGTACTACATTTACCCTCTAATGCTACATTTACCCTCTAATACTACATTTACCTTCTAATACTACATTTACCTTCTAGTACTACATTTACCCTCTAATACTACGTTTACCCTCTAATACTACATTTACCTTCTAGTACTACATTTACCTTCTAATACTACATTTACCCTCTAACGCTACATTTACCTTCTAGTACTACATTTACCCTTTAATACTACATTTACCCTTTAATACTACATTTACCTTCTAGTACTACATTTACCTTCTAGTACGACATTTACCTTCTAATACTACATTTACCCTCTAACGCTACCTTTACCCTCTAATACTACATTTACCTTCTAATACTACATTTACCCTCTAATACTACATTTACCTTCTAATACTACATTTACCTTCTAGTACGACATTTACCTTCTAATACTACATTTACCCTTTAATACTACGTTTACCTTCTAGTACTACATTTACCCTCTAATGCTACATTTACCCTCTAATACTACATTTACCTTCTAACACTACATTTACCTTCTAATACTACATTTACCCTCTAATACTACATTTACCTTCTAATACTACATTTACCTTCTAATACTACATTTACCCTCTAATACTACATTTACCTTCTAATACTACATTTACCTTCTAATACTACATTTACCCTCTAACACTACATTTACCCTCTAGCACTACATTTACCCTCTAACACTACATTTACCCTCTAATACTACATTTACCCTCTAACACTACATTTACCTTCTAATACTACATTTACCTTCTAATACTACATTTGCCCTCTAATACTACATTTACCTTCTAATACTACATTTACCTTCTAGTACTACATTTACCTTCTAGTACTACATTTACCTTCTAGTACTACATTTACCCTTTAATACTACGTTTACTTTCTAGTACTACATTTACCCTCTAATGCTACATTTACCCTCTAATACTACATTTACCTTCTAATACTACATTTACCTTCTAGTACTACATTTACCCTCTAATACTACGTTTACCCTCTAATACTACATTTACCTTCTAATACTACATTTACCTTCTAGTACTACATTTACCTTCTAGTACTACATTTACCTTCTAATACTACATTTACCCTTTAATACTACATTTACCTTCTAGTACTACATTTACCTTCTAGTACTACATTTACCTTCTAATACTACATTTACCCTCTAATGCTACATTGACCCTCTAATACTACATTTACCTTCTAATACTACATTTACCTTCTAGTACTACATTTACCCTCTAATACTACATTTACCCTCTAACGCTACCTTTACCTTCTAATACTACATTTACCTTCTAATACTACATTTACCCTCTAATACTACATTTACCTTCTAATACTACATTTACCTTCTAATACTACATTTACCCTCTAACACTACATTTACCTTCTAACACTACATTTACCTTCTAATACTACATTTACCTTCTAATACTACATTTACCTTCTAATACTACATTTACCCTCTAATACTACATTTACCCTCTAACACTACATTTACCCTCTAATACTACATTTACCCTCTAACACTACATTTACCTTCTAATACTACATTTACCTTCTAATACTACATTTGCCCTCTAATACTACATTTACCTTCTAATACTACATTTACCTTCTAGTACTACATTTACCTTCTAATACTACATTTACCCTCTAATACTACATTTACCCTCTAACACTACATTTACCCTCTAACACTACATTTACCCTCTAACACTACATTTACCCTCTAATACTACATTTACCCTCTAACACTACATTTACCCTCTAATACTACATTTACCCTCTA
>CM045462.1:28825734-28852570 GCA_024666655.1 Dascyllus trimaculatus | reverse complement strand
TGTTCTCAGTACTGGAAAAGAATGGAGGCTGTGGATATTTATCCGTTTACATGTTTCCAGAAGAGTATTATGCACATAGATGGCTCAAAAACTTTATTACATTATTGACTTTATTACATTTAAAATGGTCAAAACTATTACGCTATTGGCTGCTGCAGGGATCAATAAAGTATTTCTCATTCTGTATTTACATGTATATTTGTTGTTTGTTTTTATTTTTCTGCTGATGTCCCTTTTGTTGTACTTCTAAGTCAGTATTCTCAGATTCCAGCTCCCTGAATGTGAATATTTTCCAGTCTCCGTTCTCCTTTTTGACAGCAAACTGAACATCTTTGTGTCGTGGACGAAACAAAACATTTGAGGACGTCATCTTGAGCTTTGGCAAACATTCGACAGCATTTTTCACTATTTTCTGAACCAAAATCTGCAGTGAAAGACACAATTAATTGCAGCTCTAGCATCGAAGGGCGAACGCGATGATTTGCATTTTGAGGAGAAGCAGCTTGTCTGGAAGAGTTAATCTTTATTGTCGTATTTTCTCCTGCAGAAGTAGATCCACATGTTCCTATATGTTGTTTACACTGTTGCAGCCTCATGTCTGCCTTCAGTCTTGTGTATTTTTACCTCCACTGAGGCGACACCTCTGCAGTCTAATCCGTACAGTTGGCGGCAGAGTGTTCGTTAACAGGCTGAGGATCATTTCTCTGCAAGCTGCCGTCACCAATTAGGCAGAGGGAAAGTGCTGAGCGCAGGTCTGGAGGAGGGAGATATCAAAACAGACCGTCTGTAATGAGAGCCCCCTCCACGGGAGCCGCCGGCCAATCAGAGAGCTCCCTGGGAGGGTATCGGAGTGATGTCAGCCGGCTCTGCTCACCGCCGTGGAGCCGTTAATACCTCACCTGTGTTTCCAGTGATGAAGTCGGTGTCACCACCAGATAGTTCAGGTTCTCTCAGGGAGTTTAGAAGCAGTTCAAGACATGATGAATGATGTAGAAGTTGACCGAGCTGTAAATACAGACGTGTTGGTTTAACATCCAAACGCACCGACAGCAGCTGATGGAGGTCGGCTTGTTGGAAAATGAAACGACGAACAAGCCGTGACTGATGTTCGGGGCTGTTTTACTGAAAGTTTCAAATGGTGATGATCAGATAAAACTCATTTTTAAATGGAGTTTTATCTCAGTGCATCAGAACTTGTGATTTCTCAAGTCGACCCTCTGAACTGCCGGTGTGGGCGTTGTTTCACTCCTGTCTCATTTTACCTCACTGTGGTTCATTTTTCACTACATGGAAACAGAAAAACCACGAAGAAGAAGAGGAAAGGATAGTTTTCAGCAAGAAGTAGTTGTCTTCTAAACGGATGGAGGCAGAAACATAGAAATAGACCCATGTCCGTGCCCTAGGGGTGTAATGGTCCACAATAAATCACGTTTCGGTTCGGTTCGGAACCCTCTGGAGTCGACGGACGTACCAGCACGTCAAATTATGACCGATTTAAGACGCTGAGTCTCCGTTTCAACTTGTGTCCAAAGTGTGGATTTCTAACTATCTACCAGTCTTTGAATTGTGTTGATCGGCCAAGTAAAACCAGAGTTATGACAGATAATAAACACCATACTTTCTCCACGTTTGGAGCTCCTTACAGCTTTGGTCTGGTCCACTTGTTTTACTCCTTTTTCATACTTTACCAGGAAACCCAAGTGATCCCAGACGGGTGGTTTTAACCACGGCGGAGCGTCTTCCAGCTGTTAGCATTAGCCATCCCATTAGCATTAGCCATACGTCACAGAAGGAGAATAAACGGTCCGTCACATCCTGTGTTCCCCTGGAAACTCCTGCTTGTTTTTAGTTCCTCAATACTGTGCAACTGTGAGATGAAGAAGGTCCAACACAACTGTGGGAACTACGAGGTTCACAATTAAAACAGTTCTGTACATCGGCCATTCTTAATAGTCTTAAAATGTTTGTAGCGCGGCACAGCTCTGTACCGAATGGTTCAGTACGAATACGTGTACCGTTACACCCCCAATACGTATTGTTATGCCTCCAGCGTATTACAGTGTATTTCAATTCAATTCAATTCAGTTTTATTTATATAACGCATATTTACAACACAGGTCGTCACAAAGCGCTAAACATTGTAAGAAAGAACAGGAAACAGAAAAACAGGAAACAGAAAAAGAAAACCCAACAATCCAAGGTTGCTTTTGGATTCCCTATGAGCAAGCAGTCAGCGACGGTGGGAAGGAACCAAAAACCCCCTACTGTTTGAGTTATTGTTATTTGCAACAGCACCCCCTTGTGGCCAGTTACGCTTACTGTAGGTATCCTAGTTAGTAGGATTACTTCCTGTTTATTTCTTGTCAGAACCGGAAGTAGAAAAGTTCGTAATGTCCGCTACTGGCGATCATTAGCTTTCTAGTTCTAGGTGGGTTGTTACACCCCTACCGTGCCCACAATAACTGTAAAATGTAGAGCTGGGTATCCCCACTGACCTTCCGATACGATTCCGATACTTTGGGTCTCAAATAGATACGATTGCCCAGCCCCCCGAAAGGCATGGCGAGCAAGGACACTGCTGCTGTGCCACCGCCAGCAGGAGATAACCATGCTAACGCAGTCGGACTCCAACGGCGAACATCTATGCCACAGCCGACACTACGGCCCCTTTAAATCATGACTGCTTTATCACTGCTTGCCAGGAACTGGACGATTTCTTCCCAGTTTTCTTTTCTTCCGAAGCCGAAGCGCCGCCAGACATCGGCTTTTAAATTTGCCGGGTAGTGAAGTCGCGTGTCCGCTTCCGCCGTCTTCCACATGGCCTGGATCTGGCGTGATCTGATCATCTGACTTCGATGACGTTGCGCTAAGCACTAAACCACGCGAGACTTAAGGGGTCAAACCAAACAAAACAACCAACGATCAAATCTAACGCAGTTTAAAATGTCATTACTGGGATTTATGCATTGACAATCTTTCCTACACACCTGTATGGATTAAATATTGATATATGGATATTTTTAACCCACCACTAGTAGAATGCATTATTTTATTTATCCTAGTCATTAAAAACAATCACCCTGGATAAAAAAAACAATCATAAAAGATAAACAGCCTCCATCAGAGGCGGTCGGGACCCTTCTGCCCCAGTTTATGATGACTTTATTGCATCTCCCATGAAAATCTTATCTTTAAGCTTTAAAGAAAACAAAAGCTGGACTAAGCCGTCGTCCTTTCTCTCTCTCAGCTCCATTTTCTGTGACCTTCACCACTTTTAACTCCACCGATAACAAGACTGTTTTATCTGAGCTGCCGTGCCTAAAATACGAAGTCCTGGTGAAAAATAAAAATGGAGGGTTGTGCTGTAAACGAGGAGGCAGGAGCTCCGTCACTCTGTACAATCATCCTCCACTCAGAGCTCCGGCTTCGGCACTAATTGCTCGGTAAATAACACGAACCCAAACAGAGGCAGCTGGGAGTCTAGTGCGCTCATTAGGACGAGTGGCGTCGCCGAACGAGGCGAACAAACACGACCCGTGATTACCAGAATCAAGTCGCCGGCGCTCCAATCAGAACCGCGTCTCATTTACATTCTAGGATGTTTAATTTGCAGGGAGAAGACTTACAGTGAGGGCAGAGACAGTTAAAGTGGAACTAGACATCTGTAGCTGTGATGTGATCGTATTCCTGCTGGTACATTTGGTTTTTATAGTAATAACAGTAAGAGTGGCTGTAGGCAAGAAGCACTCATTACCATGGAAACCAATATTGTCGGTCGCTCAGCTGTTTATTTTTACGACCTTTTTCATTTTGAATGGGTTTGTACGGAGCCTCTAAAGGGACAAGGGCAGACAAAAATTAAAATGTAAGTTTCGAACTTCTGGCATCAATAACTCATCAGCGATGCGTTGTCAAAACACAATCGATGCCTCTTTCCATCGTTGTCAGGTAGACAATGTGCTACAAGCCCAGCTTTATCAACAGTAGCTGCCTTTCAGGCTGCAGAAATAACACTGGTGTCTATGAGCAGCCGGCTGGGAGATGAGTGAACAGGGACCGTCTGCAAATTGCAGTTTTACAGACGGTATGATTTTTATATCTACATGTATGTCAAACCAAGTGTTGTGGTCTGATCAACAGGAGCCAGTTGATGGCTGCAGTGATCCTGGTGACACTACAGTGTATCAGGGTGATGTTACTGAACATCTGTGTGGTGTCTCTCTACGCTGTTGCAGAGGTTATGTAATTTGCAGACGGTCCCTGTGCACTTTGTATACAGCTGGCTGCACATAAATGGAAAAAAAAGCTGCTCATATTGATCCAAAACATTTGTTTATCCATAGTTGGTTGGTTTTTCCTCACAGCGGTGATAGCTAGACGGTGCCTTGTAGCGACTGCAGCTACCACGACAACCATGCAATAGACCATCACAACTTTCTAGATAACCCACAAAGTTTGGACTGGAAAAAGATACGAGGATGTTTCAGAGATGCCGTGGGAGAGTCAGAAGAGGAGAAGAGCCAACTTACTGAGGAAGTCCCCGACCTAAAGCTGTTGGGTAGCCTCTTGGATTAGCCGCTGGAGTGAAGGTGGATGGAATAGGTCCGGTGTAGAGTAAAGCCGACGCTGCAGTCCTGACCTTTACCAGCTGACTGACTGTCCCTGGTACCGGAGTGAGCTCTGTAAATATAACTGTTAGGTTGTTTGACGGCGCTAAGAGACGCTGTTCACCTGGATTATTAACTGGACTTCCTGTTTTGATTTGCGTTCAAAGATCCGTGGTAAAACCTGGAATGGACTTCTGAACTGGAGTTTAGTTGTGTGGATTGGACTGAACTGTGTCGGGGGGAACCGGGGTGGACTCTTTAATTTACTGGACTGAACTGAACGGGAATCGTAAATAGTGTACGGAGGGGACGGACGGACGGACGGACGACTTTACTAGTGAGTATTTTTGCAGACTCTAGTAAAGTCATCAGTATATCCGGAGCACAGAAGCGTCATAAAGGTGACTAACGAGAGAAAATCACCGTTTGCCGGCCCTTTGGTAGAACCCTGAGACAGGCTGATCACAGGAGAATAAACGGTCCGTCACATCCTGTGTTCCCCTGGAAACTCCTACTTGTTTTTAGTTCCACAATACTGTTTAACTGTGAGACAGAGAAGATCCAACACAACTGTGGGCACTACGAGGTTCACAATTAAAACAGTTCTGTACATCGGTCATTCTTAGTAGTCTGAAAATGTTCGTACCGTGATACACCTCAGTACCGAAACGAACGGTTCAGTAGGAATACGTGTACCGTTACACCCCTGGTCAACATGTAAATTAACAAATGTGTCTGTGATTTAACAAAACAGGAAAATGTGTAAAATAAGAGTTTAAATACATACATTTTTTTCTTTGAAATTACAGCAAATGTCTGTAAAATAACAATTTGTGCTGATTTAAATACAGTAAAATATCAGTTTTATGGTCAAATGTCGTAAAAGAATGAATAACAATTTTTAAAAATACAGATTTTTGATGTATGATGCGTGAACAGTTCTGCCCCGTTTCACTTTATAAATTAGTACAATTTTTTCTGTGATTTTGCGAGTTATTATCTTTAATTTAACAAAACTGGGAAAATCCGTAAAGTAACAGTAAATTGTTCCTTCCTGTTGTAAAACGTTAAGACCTTTTCTCTGGGCCTTAACATTGCGGGATATCAGTATGAATTCTTCCAGCAAAACTCTGTAATTAAAAAGGTTTTTTTGTTTTTTTTTGCTGCAGTCGGCACCAAACATGCATGTTCGTATATGATAATATTTTGGGACACATTTTGCCTGAATCAGAAAACTGCAGCTCTTGATATTTAGATGTTGCACGTGTTCCTGTGGCGGTTCCAATTAATTGCTCAGCCTTTGTAAAAGCAACAAAGCTGCGTTGAAATGAGACGCCACTCATCATGTAAACGTCAGAGATTTTAAACTGCTAACTTCCTGCTGCGCTGTCTGGACGGGAAATCTCTGAATGAATCCTCACAGTTTGTATGTTTTAGAAGTTGTGACGAGGAAATAACCAAATTTAATTTACTGATGTTGCTGATGTTAAATCCACCACAGCTGTAGTTAAACTGACTTTCAGACCAGCAACTCTTCCTCCTCCTCCTCCTCCTCCTCCTGCCGGATCTTCACAGGAGCTCCAGCATCAGAGCTCTGGATGCCGAGTCCTCATCTGCTGAACCCTGCAGGGAGGCGCTTTAATAACGTTCCTGCACAAACCCGGCCGGCGCTCCGAGAGTCGGTCAACACCGGGGGAGGGAAAACGATTCTAAAGGTGGGGGATAAAATTAGAAATGCTGCCGGGGGGTGAGGAGCAGGTAAACTCCCCACGGCGAGGCCTGCTGGGCTTCATCTCCCGGTGCAAAACGTGACTCGGTCAACAAACGATTTGTCTTTCTGCGCGTCGGGTTTGTTGTTTCCTTCCAAATCGATGCCCGACTCGAACCCTTCATCTGTTAAAACCTCCGTGGTTAAACTCCGGCCTTCAGCAGCTCAGAGCCAGTTTGTAGCTTTGTGTGTTGAAGTTGTAGGAATCAGGTTTGGTTTTTATTGGACACAGAAACGCTTCAGAACCGCGGGGAGACAATAAAAACACTCATTAGGAGTCGGGTTCGTGTTCACCTC
Organism: Dascyllus trimaculatus; assembly: GCA_024666655.1. Classification (NCBI taxonomy): domain Eukaryota; kingdom Metazoa; phylum Chordata; class Actinopteri; family Pomacentridae; genus Dascyllus; species Dascyllus trimaculatus. The sequence goes on along the minus strand of CM045462.1, from coordinate 28,845,898 downwards.
ATGATCGGAAGGCCAATAATCGCCCTCCGTGGGAGATTTCCTCCAGTTTTCCGAGGAAAATATCTGCTTCTTTAGCTGCCAGATGCTGTATCGTCTTCACTAGTCTTGAATTTATCTGCTTTCTGATACTGAACGGTGGATTTGTGGAGCTTTTTTTGCAAAATACAACCTTTTACAGGTTAAAAATGTGGATGAAAGACAGCTGACATGATTTCTCAGTTAAACTGCTCAACTATAGAATATAGTTTTATGTTCAAAACGCCACTTTGGGAGTTTATAAATTGTGTTAGACATTTATTACAGTTTGTTGACTGTGTGTGTAAAATAACTGAATTTATTTTGATTTAATAAAATAAGAAGGTCCTGATCAGAATCAACACAAACCTAAGCCCAATCCTTTGTTTACATCTGCTGTCACATGGGTGTTGGAGAGGGAGAGCGCAATTTGTGGCGGGAAATTAGGGATGCAAAATCAGCAGCATCATCGTCGGTAATAGATTAATTGAGCACAGTTGGCGTTTGTCTTACGCTGAAATGGCTGTTTTAGCAACAGAAACTCTGTCCTATTTGATTCCAGCTCGTCTTAAAGACTTGAGCTCTGGTCGGAGGTCATTAATCATAACAGAAGTCTTTGTCATGGTGCCCGTTGCTAGCTAAACCCCTAATAACAACAACAATAATAATAATGATGATGATAATGATAATAATAAAATAATAATGGCAATAATAATACTAATAATAACAATAATAATAACAATGATGATGATGATGATAATAATAAAATAATAATAATAGTAATAATAATGATAATGATAATAATAAAATAAGAATTAAAATAATGATAATTATAATAATAATGATGATATTAATGACAGTAATAATAATAATAATAATAATAACAATGATGATAATGATCATAATGATCATAATGATGATGATAGTAATAATGATAATGATAATAATAATAATGAAAGTGAGTTTAAAAAGGAAAAATGGAGGGGAGAAAAATAAAGTTAAGAAAAATGTATGAATAAATAAATAAAATGTAATAGAATGTCGTAGACACATAAACTTGCTGTTAAGGGGTTTGACAGAAAATTAGATTTCTTCTAGAGTTGAACTACTTATTCAAGTAAATGACCCTCTTAAATTTATGTTTCATAATTTTGGAGCATATTATTGCACATTAATTCGTTAACCTTTGTTTCAGTTCCGTCTTATTGTCATTCAAACATATTAAAAGCATAAAGGAGGTAATTCGTTACCCAGGTCCAGCAGATTAAATAACATTATGCAGCATTTAGCTTGAGACAGACCTGTGATAAATAACTAATTAACCTAAAAGCCTTTAATTAATAGGACATGTAGTTTAAAACATACAAACAGCTTGTTAGTAATATATATTGTTTACTTTTTATAGCGTGCTCCATTATACAGGGGCAAAAATGAAATAAATAAAATGGTCATTCCACTGTATGTGTAGGAGAATAAATGAATCAGTGAAACAGCTGACAGATTAATCAATAGATAATAAGTCATCAGTGGCAGCCGGAATGGAAGCTTTAAGTAAGCTCTGCTCTGAAGCTGAGCAGCTCCTTTAATAGAGTCATTGAGCTCCACTAATGGACCAGTCAGAACTGCCAGGCAGACATGATCCGGCCCTCAGGCTTTATCTCTGCCAGATGTCGGATGTCATCTCTGCCTCTGAGCCCCGCGGTGGATCTCCAGCAGCCTGACAGGATCAACAGGATCCAGCAGCGGGGAGGCCTCCTCGGGCTGCGGGCGGCTTCGGTATCTGCAGAGGAAGTCTGAGGATTCAAGACGCTTTCGTAGATAATGGCGATGTATTCATACTGCTGCACTGTGAGGGCACGGATCGGGATTTCCAGACCTAAATTTCACATCAGATCTGAAATAGTTTCTGTTTATATTCAGACAAATCAGATATAAAACAGCAAATATAGCATCCAAGCAGAAAGCAGTTTAAAAAATATCATTTACTGTATATAGCTCCACCATTTATTGATGTTTTTTAACCTAAATGGACACTGAGAAGCTCTTCTTTCTTACATTTCCATTATCTGAGGCGTCTGTACTGTAGGAGCAGCTGGAAAAATGTAAATTTTTAGTGCAGTTTATTAAGTAAAGGACGCCTGTGAAATACACAACTCAGCCACCACATTAAAACCACTGACAGGTGAATTAAACGGCATTAAGACGCTCAAAAATGCTGTCTGTTTGTAGATTTATAGGATTTTCCAGAAGCAGATTCATCTATGGTTGAAGAAAAAGTCACAATTGTTTCGGTTCTTTAAGCCTCTGAATGCTAGAACTCGCCGGCAGGTTTGAAAGGCCTGTTGTCTTTTTTTAAATCGCCAAAATTACACCATTCGTCAGAGCGATAAATGGTGAAAACGGAAAAAAAATACTGTTTTTTCTTAGCTTTATGACAGTCCTTGAACTGCTCATCTGTGACGTGCCGCTCAATCAGGGAAATTATCCGAATTGAAGCTTAAAATGGTTTCATCGAAGTCGTGTTTAAATCATGGTGTGAAGCACGGTGGTGGCAGCATCATGATGTGAAGCACGGTGTGGGCAGCATCATGACGTGAAGCATGGTGGTGGCAGCATTATGATGTGAAGCATGGTGGTGGCAGCATCATAATGTGAAGCACGGTGGTGGCAGCATCATAATGTGAAGCACGGTGGTGGCAGCATCATCATGACGTGAAGAACAGTGGTGGCAGCATCATGGTGTGAAGCACGGTGGTGGCAACATCATGATATGAAGAACGGTGGTGGCAGCATCATGACGTGAAGCACGGTGGTGGAAGCATTATGAAGTGAAGCATGGTGGTGGCAGCATCATGATGTGAAGCATGGTGGTGGCGGCATCATGATGTGAAGCACGGGGGTGGCAGCATCATGATGTTAAAGCACGGTGGTGGCATCATCATGATGTGAAGCATGGTGGTGGCGGCATCATGATGTGAAGCACGGTGGTGGCAGCATCATGATGTGAAGCACGGTGGTGGCAGCATCATGATGTGAAGCATGGTGGTGGCGGCATCATGATGTGAAGCACGGTGGTGGCAGCATCATGGTGTGAAGCACAGTGGTGGCGGCATCATGATGTGAAGCATGGTGGTGGTAGCATCATGATGTTAAAGCACGGTGGTGGCAGCATCATGATGTTAAAGCACGGTGGTGGCATCATCATGATGTGAAGCATGGTGGTGGCAGCATCATGATGTGAAGCATGGTGGTGGCGGTATCATGATGTGAAACATGGTGGTGGCGGATGTGTGAAGCACAGTGGTGGCAGCATCATGTGGGCACGGTGGTGGCAGATGTGTGAAGCATGGTGGTGGCGGCATCATGATGTGAAGCACGGTGGTGGCAGCATCATGGTGTGAAGCACAGTGGTGGCAGCATCATGATGTGAAGCATGGTGGTGGTAGCATCATGATGTTAAAGCACGGTGGTGGCAGCATCATGATGTGAAGCATGGTGGTGGCGGCATCATGATGTGAAGCACGGTGGTGGCAGCATCATGATGTTAAAGTACGGTGGTGGCAGCATCATGATGTGAAGCATGGTGGTGGCGGCATCATGATGTGAAGCACGGTGGTGGCAGCATCATGGTGTGAAGCACAGTGGTGGCAGCATCATGATGTGAAGCATGGTGGTGGCAGCATCATGATGTTAAAGCACGGTGGTGGCAGCATCATGATGTGAAGCATGGTGGTGGCGGCATCATGATGTGAAGCATGGTGGTTGCAGCATCATGATGTGAAGCACGGTGGTGGCAGCATCATGATGTGAAGCATGGTGTTGGCAGCATCATGATGTGAAGCATGGTGGCGGCATCATGATGTGAAGCACGGTGGTGGCAGCATCATGATGTGAAGCATGGTGGTGGCAGCATCATGATGTGAAGCATGGTGGTGGCAGCATCATGGTTTGAAGCATGATGGTGGCATCATCATGTGGGGTTGCTTCTTGGCAGACCCCGGTTTCAAGCAAGACGCTTTTCTTTGGACCAGTCATCGCGCTCAATGACCGGTCCGTAGAACATTGTCTTGCTTGAAACCGTTCCGTGGTACTAAAAAGGTTGCAGATCCCTGTTGTAAAGGACCTGATTTGAAAAGCGTTTTCTGCCCCTGTGGCTGGTTTTGTTCGTCGTCCCTGAGAGTAGCTGGGCAGGAGAGTCTCTCAGGTAGGAAGGGCTGATCATTAATTGATGCCTGTTCGTGAGCCTCCGCGGTGGAAAGCAACCCGTGCAGAAAGCGGAGGGTGGAGTGGCGAGGCCGGCCGCAGAGTCAAAACAAGGTCATGTGGACGTAACGCTTCGTTCCCACGCAAACAGAACCAGGGGAGTCTGCTGCAGGGCGGCCCAGCGCCACGGGATGAATGATTTATCTGCTGGGAGGGAGGCGGCTAATGGAGCTGGGTGTGCAGCTGTAGAGGAAGCAGAGTCTCACTTCTTTGTCTGCTGTCATGTGAAACTACCAACAGACCAGACAGCTGACACATGTTTTCATCCTTGAGTGTTTCTGTGGGTAAAGACGGGCAGGACAGATGTGAACATACACATTTTGGTATGTATGTATGATATACAGCTGTGAACGAGAGCTGACATCCATGTCTAAAGACCCTATATATCATGGCAGCGTAGAGTTTCCAATGACTCCTATAACACTGAATTTTCTGTGGTGGAATCATTGAATCACAAGAGTCTTTATCACCAAAATACAACACATAGATTTATTAAAGGTCTTCTGGAATACGGCAACTTGAGCTATCAATTTTAGCCATGTAGAAAGCTGTGTTGATTATATTTTCTTTGTAGCATGGCCTCTTAACTTCTCGTGAGTGATTAGAATCGACTACAGCTGCCGACTCCTCCTAGTCAATTTAAATGGAACCCATTTGATCCACTCATGAGACCCCCTCAAAAACTCCACAGTAGGAAAAGTTTAGTTCAGTTTGGTCCATGTTTAGTTCAGTTTGGTCCACGTTTAGTTCAGTTTGGTCCACGTTTAGTTCAGTTTGGTCCACGTTTAGTCCAGTTTGGTCCACGTTTAGTCCAGTTTGGTCCAGTTTGGTCCTCATTTAGTCCAGTTTGGTCCACGTTTAGTCCAGTTTGGTCCACATTTAGTCCAGTTTGGTCCACGTTTAGTCCAGTTTGGTCCACGTTTAGTCCAGTTTGGTCCATGTTTAGTCCAGTTTGGTCCACGTTTAGTCCAGTTTGGTCCACATTTAGTTCAATTTGGTCCATGTGTAGTCCAGTTTGGTCCACGTTTAGTCCAGTTTGGTCCACGTTTCGTCCAGTTTGGTCCACGTTTAGTCCAGTTTGGTCCACCTTTAGTCCAGTTTGGTCCACGTTTAGTCCAGTTTGGTCCACATTTAGTTCAATTTGGTCCATGTTTAGTCCAGTTTGGTCCACGTTTAGTCCAGTTTGGTCCACATTTAGTTCAATTTGGTCCATGTGTAGTCCAGTTTGGTCCACGTTTAGTCCAGTTTGGTCCACGTTTAGTCCAGTTTGGTCCACATTTAGTTCAGTCCACCCCTGACTGCAGTGTGCAGTTCGGGGCGGGAGCTCAACGTTCTCAACGTCGGCATGCTATTGGCTGATTCCAATGTTTGACTCCACCCACAACATCTGACTCCGCCCAGGGGACAGTGCCTCCATATCAAGACGAGGAGTTCTACAGGCAAACAAAATTGATATACGTTTGTGGTGGAAATTTCCTGCCGTATTCTGCTCCTAGCATAGTCACAAACCTGTATTTGGCCCTGTATGTGGTTCCACTCTGAATCGCATTAGATATGAACGTTCCTACCACCTTAATCAGTTGAGACAGTTTCTCTAAGGGGAATGCCTACATTAACATCCTGAAATGAACCTATTGGCCTCTTAGAGAGACATAGCAACCTCAGAAATGATCAATACTGAACACAGAGAGTGGTCTGTTCGAACTGATTTGGCATTACACTACACATCCAAGTGTAAATTTCTCCACATTGCTGTTAGCAGTGAGTTAGCTTACGGTTTGTTGTTAAGCTTACGTTAAAATGACTGGTGTTGTCGCTCCGAGCAACTGTAATTAATTAATGAACCAGTAGCGTCAACGTTGCACCATTTCGTTTCGATGTTGACGTAAAATGATGTTTTTGCCACCAAGCTGTTGCAACGTGAAGTAAAGCTGTAGTAAAGTTATATGTAATAAGACTGAATGCGTTGGTTTATGGAGCGTCTAGACGGGTGGTGGAGCGCCGCCCCGAGCGTTGAGGTTCCTCCCTGAACGTTGAGCTCAAACTGCACATCGTGAAGACGTTGATCAGATGACAAAACGACGCTGGGCTGTGCGGCGCTGGGGTTTGCTAACCTTTGTTCTCAAGGGCAGCCAAGACAGCAGCCAGCCTCCATGATGGAGTTCAGAGCCGGGCAGTGAGGTGTGGAGGGGGGAGGATGGAGGATGGATGGAGGGAGGCAGCCAGGCCGGTCTGACCGAGTCTGGGCTGCAGTTCAATGAGCCAAAGCTTCTGGATGAACCTCCAGCTGCTGCTACCGTCATAGACTGACCTGCAGAGGATGGATTTAAATACAGAGCTTGTGTTACACGTAGAAAACGCAGCAGTTTGAGTTGTAGGTTTGACTTTACTCGTCCCTCTTTGGCAGATATACAGTGAGTCCTGAAGGTCTGAGACCAGCAGTGAAGATTTTTAATAATAATAGAGATAACAGATAATAAAGTCTCAGTTCTCTCCTCCTACAGCGAGGTTAGTGGTTCAGATTCGAGCTGCATGATTCTGAGAAACACTGGCTTCGCGGCGTTTCGCTTTTCTGCTGTGCAAACAGGGCTTAAGTCAGTAAATATCAATAAATGTCTATTTTCACACTCCGAAACTGAAATCCCGGTGATCCAGCCTTCATCTCGTCGGCTACAACGTGCAGATGCAGTGATGTGTTGCTCAGAAGTAGACTGTAATATTTTATTGTACAGACATTTAAATTAAACTCAGATTTCCTTCTTTTGAATGTCTATAAAATACAGCAAAATAACCTTTACTTGTATTAAAGCAATCCATCTATCTATAACAAGACCTTAAACCGTGCTCCGTGCTATCTCAGTTTGAGTTTTCCTGTCTCTGTGCTGCATTACCTGAGTGGAGACTAGAAGCTTCTGTTTGCTAAGCTGCTGAGCTAGCTTCTACCGTAGCCTGCTTAAAGGGCTCTAGGGAACATCTGTACATTGTAGTATCTGTGTAAACTACATTTATATTAAATTAGAATACATAAATAAAATAGTTGAAATATGTTAAATATTAAACTTTTGCCAGATGACTTGGAAAAACTTGAATTTGCATAGAAAATAAAGATTATTTTGAAGTTAGCGGCGTTTCTGCTAACGTACAAACCTGCGTGGAAACAAGACTTAAAATATTTCAGAGCCTCTCCTTCAAGCTAAACATAAATTAAACTGTGCTCCAATCATCCTGTTCCTTAAACGCCTCACATGCAGCCACTGTAGATGTTAGCTAGTCGGCTGTGAAGCTTCTAGTCTCCACTCGGTTACTGCAGCACAGACAGGAAAGCTGACATAGAGCAAAGTTAGTTCTTCACTTGATTAGTCCACATCTTAGAGCTTAGAACTAAAGGTCCAAACTCAAAGCTTCTCCATCTTGTTTTATAACGACATATCAATATAGATTAAATTCTAGAGGCTTGTTAGCTAGTCGGCTGTGCACAAAGAAGCTTCTAGTCCCCACCTCAGTTTCTGCAGCAGATGTAGTTGGAAAAGAATAAAAAAGAGTGTTAATGTCAGATTTGCCAAAGTTTAAACCAAGTTATTTTATGTAAATGTGTTGTTTTCTAAGAGGGAAGCATTTTAAACGTCAGTATCTCAGTTGGTCATCTTCATACAATTAACCTAAGTCAAAATCATGATTAATATTCATTTAGTTGTTTGTTTCTGCAAGTAAATCTTCCTTTTTCAGTGTTTATCTGAGGTTTATTCTTATTTTGCTGTGCTCACATGGAATGGAATCACAGGGTATGTTACGATATGATACGAGATACATGGCTCACGATACCGATACTATCACGATACAGCGATAATCAATATATTGCAATACAATCCCATAACGATCCATCACCATATCTATAACTTGGATATATTCATACCTTGGTTCCAGTGTGTAGCATTTTTCTAAACCATTCATTTTCCACCACACTGTACGGGTGGAGGTCCTTCAGATGAACCCAGTGATGGACGTTGTAATGCTGGCGGCCATCTTTGCTTTAAACGTCGTGCTAACGGCTGCAGGTTGACTTGAAACGTTGCTGCATCAGCCGCTTTCTGGGTCAGGAGTTCAGGATGGCGGCGTTGCAGGCGGGTTTGGATGTTGGTGGTGTTTCCTGTGTGCTTTACTTTGGCGAGGTGGTTCTTGCATATGTCATAGTCTTTGTCCAGCTTGCTTGTTCCCTCAATGGACTTCAACGTGGATGGGGCGTCTCTTACGGTAGCGTTGCTGTCCTCCATTATACCTGTACTAACTCTTCCTGGGCTGATTCATTTCCGCTCCAGTCTCCCTCATTCATGTGATAAACGCCACCATGTGGAGGAATTAAGTAGTGACGCTGGGGAAATGGCAGCTGGCAGGGTTTAGAGCGCCTTATTAGAGCGCCTTGGCACCACTGTATCCATGTTTTGTCCCGTCCCTACTCTTATGGAGCCTGTATGTCTTGAAGTAAAATGAATGAAGTAAGAAGTTCTATCTGTTCTGTCTCGTTTTCATGATGAGAAACAAACTGTACGAGTTTCTTTTTGTATCAAACAGCTAAAAAACTTCTGGCAGGATGAGTTATTTCGCCTTCTCGTTGCAGTTTCGATGCTGAAACGATGCATTTTGCAGCCTCGGTTTCAGATCCTCGCCCAGCCGATGAACTCCAGGCGAGGAAAATAAATGAGGTGAACCTTTCCTTGGCCCATCCGTCTCTGTGTAAATATAAAAACCTCATTATTTGCATGCAGCACCTGGGCTTTGTGCTGATTGTGGCTTCATACGTGACCGAATCCACCAGTGACCGGTGCAGAAATAATGGGCAGCGGGCTGGCAGCGCTCACAGGCCGTGAGGTTGGAAACGCTGCAGCGGGCAGAACGAAGCGGCTGCTGAGCGAGGCTGGAAAAGAGTTTGGCCGACGGCGACGGCTTTGAAAGGCAAAACAAAGAAGTAGCAGGACAAATACGAGCAGGTCGGGCCAGAAAACTAGTGACTTATTGGAGGAAATTAGTTCCGGATGATGACGGTAATTAGATTTCTGGTTGAGATGTTGTGGAAAGTTTTCCAGACTCGGTTCAGAGGTTCGGTTTAGTTGCAGCAGCTCATCAACATTGATCAACAGTGGAGCTCATATTGTGGGTTTTTAGTGTTTTAGTGTCAGAAGAACAAGAGATAAAGCTGATTTACTGACAGAAACTAAGAGAAATGAAGCAGGTTTGACAGAAGAAAGAGTAACTTTGACGTTTTTGCAGCTTAAATTTGGCATGTGTAATGTTTCGCCGATGATGGTGTGCTATTACAAACAGAAAAAAATTACATTCAAGAAGCTGAAATGTGAATATTTTGAATTTTCTTCTTTAGAACTTAAATGACTATTCAAAATACTTGACAACTAATCAATTAGGAGTCATTAATTTGACTACAGTTGGTGATCTGCACTGTAAAAAAAAAAGAATGCTTTTCACCAGCTTTTTCTTTGACAATTTGCTATTTCATACAGATTTTTCCTGTTTTGTTAAATTAAAGATAATAACTACTAAAACACATGTAAATCTATAATTTACATGTTCATTGTAAAAAAAAAAAGTTATCTATTTTTAAAAATTAATTCTTTTACAACGTTTGAATATAAAATTACATATTTTTTACATCCAAAAAATCATATTTTGCAGATATTTGCTTTTATTTGAAAGCAAAAATATGTATTTTAAGGTTTGAAAACAGGTAAATGTGTATTTTTAACTGTTGTTTCACAGATTTTCTTACTCAAATAAGTAGTAAAATAACAGAAAAAACTATTAATTTACATGTTGAATCTAAAAAACAGGTCAAAACTGTAAATAATGTCCACATCAATGTAGTAATCTGCTCATAAAATGACAGTCTTTATTTAAATTAGATAAAAACGTCTTTGTTTAGCAGATCTTTACTTTAAACCTTTTTTTTTTAACAGTTTTTGAGTTTTAAGGTATTTTTCTGAAACCTTTGCTGCCAGGTTTTCATGGGATGTTTTTCCAGAGCTGGTTGTTTCTGTGTGTTCGTGACGTTCATGCATGTCCAGGTGTTGTTTCTGAGGGGAGGTGGGCGATGGAGTTTGAGTGATATTGAAATAGACACAGAGAGGAGGGAGGAGGGAGAGCAGGTGGAACAGCTGGCTGCTGATCAGAGCAACACGACCGACATTAAAACGACCACGAGAGGTTCTTCGCTTTGGACTCCTGGTTGCGATCAGACGGGTCTTTGTTTTTCTGCTCCAGCACTCGTCTCGCCGCAGAGCTTAAAGGCTCAAGGTGTGCTTCATCCTCCTTGTTGCTAAGCAACCCAAAGTTTGACAACATCTCGGGGGTTTGTGGATCCTCGGATCGGTTCTGTCTGTTGTGGCTGTTGCTGTGAGGCGTCGACATGAAGACGGCACCTGCTTCAGGTGTTTAAACCTCGACTGGGAACCTGCTGCCAAATAAACCTGCAGAAGTTCGTCAGCTGTTCAGACGCCGAGCTTCATGATTACGTTGCTAAGAGACAAACTCGCTGCGTTTCAATAAACAAGGTTAGGTGGTTCGGTTCATACATGACAGCAGCTCTGATTTTACTCATACAGAGATCGACCAGTAGGAGTTTTCCAGGGCCGATGCTGATTATTGAGCCTCAAGTAAGACCAGTAACAGATATCTGGAACCGATGTACAGTGATCAGTTATAACACCATGACCACCTGCCTAGTACTGTGTTGGTCCCCCTTATGTGGTCCAAAATGCTCTGAACCATTGGGCATGGACCAGAGGACCTCTCAGGGGGTCCTATGGGGTCTGGAACCACTGGATCCTTTGGGTACTCTGGCTTGTCCAGTGGGGCCTCTGTCAATCCAACTTGTTCCACTGCATCCTGTTGATGCTTGATCAGAATGGACTGTAGGAAGTCTGGAGGTCACATCAACATGTTGGACCATTGTCATGTTCCTCCACATGTTCCTGATTGGTTGATGTTGTTTGGTGGGGTGCATTTTCATCCAGTGACATTTGGGATTTCCATCAGCATGAGGGAGTGTGTTTGTTGTGGGACAATGTTTATTTGGGTGTCTAAGTCTGATCAAGGTTTTCCATCAGAACACCACATAGTACCAATATGATCAATGATATTCACTTCACCTGTCATTGGTTTTAATGTTGTGGCTGATCGGTGCCCAGATATTGAAGTTAAGGAGGTTAATCTGTGGCTGCCTTCTAACTTGGCCATTAGCCGTTAGCATAGCATTAGCCACTGTGAGAGAAGCTAACTTCCTGGCTTCTGGTTCAGTTTTTGCTGCTTGAGAAACATTTCTGAGACCACAGAGTGACGACAGACGGAGAGAGGAGGCTTATTTAATTATTTATCAATCATCTGTCAATAATTTACTGATACATATAATCAGTAAAAATGCCAAATAATGGCCATGATAATCGGTTTATCCCTAATAGAGTTGCTAAGAGGCGACGTTTGGTTACACGTAGAAAACTAAACAAATTTATGCGTAAAATTACGATATTTCATCAAATTTACTTTTTTTTGCAGCTTCTTCTAAAATTTAACAAAAATAAGCAGGGAAAATAAAAAATCCTGCAGCCGAGACGTCGTGACTGTTTGTAACTTTACATGACAGGGAAAAAATCTATGAGATAACAGTTAAAAAAAACATTTTTAATCCTTGTTATATTGATTTTTTGTCTTTTGAATAACAGCAAATGTCTGTAAAATAACGACAAATTTGAAAAACAGTCAAGAATCCTGTGATTTTGCGGTGAAATGTTGTAAAAAATGAATTCTTGTTTATGAAAATAGAGATTTTTTATCATAAATTTTACAAAACAGGGACGACAACAGTAAAGTGTTCAAGTAAATTACAGCTAAAAGCGTTTATTTTTTGCAGTGTGAGACAGAAAATTGATAACTTGAGGGTAGAATTTGTGCAGGAGAAACACACACACACACACACACACACACACACACACACACACACACACACACACAGGTGGGCTGCAGCGTCTCCAGCCTGTAATTAAATTGTGCGTCTCCCACCTGTGTTACAGAAGCAGATCTGACTCCAGGTAATTACAGGGCTGCAGTGGAACAAAACAACACACACACACACACACACACACACACACAAACACACACAGATGCTGCCACAAAGCCACTCGACAGTCACACACACACTCTGACGGCAGCTATAAATGAACACGACGGGGGTTTGCGTGGCTCCGCTCGGTGTTTCCCACCAGGCGTCCCTGTAAATCTGCTGCCTGTCACTCGGCTCCACGTCCCGCTGCTCCGTTCATCTCGTCCTCCGTCCGCTCACACTCGTCACACTCGTCACACTCGTCACACTCTCTTCATCGCGTCTGTTTACACTCCTGAGCAGCACAAACAGGAAGAATCTCGCTGCCTCCCAGTTTCTATCGTCCCTCCTGGTTCGGATCCTCGGAGGCGGCGGCTCGTTCAGATCCGGCCTTCAGCAGCAGACGAAGAAGAAATAATAGAACAAGAAATAAAAGATCAAATAGTGAAACCAAGCATCTGTAGATAAATCTTCCTCCACCGTGACAGAAACGTAGTTGTAAAGCAGTTTTTACTGTCATTTTTTTATAACAATTTACTGGTATTTTACAGGTTTTCCATTGTTTTGTTGAGTTTACAGATTTAGTAAAACCACAGAAAGCAAAGTGTTAATTAATTTATACAATAACTGTAAAAAAAAACCCAATAATTTCTGCATTTTTATGGAAATATTTAATGGCTATTCCTTGTTTTTTGATTGACTATAAAATTGCACTATTTTTAAAATATTTAAATCTGCAAAAAATATTATATATATGATTTTTTTCAGATTATTATGTATTTTTTTTTTTTATTTTATTTTTTTTTTTAAACTGTGTTTATTAAACATTTTTCTTAGAACATACAACACAAATAGCAGCTCAGGCATGATAAGACAATAAAAAATAGACACCAAGCATCAGCGACCATCCCCATAAACACCCCCAACCCCACCCACCACATGGCACACGCAGGCACCGCTGACAGGAGGAAAACAGAAAGGTTACTCTGGTACCAACTCGTTCAAATAACTGGAGTTTGCATTCATATAGACTGGTTAAATCAGTTCAGAAAATCCTAGTAATGGGAGAAGATAGTGTAGGTCCAATATATTTTAAGTACGGATCCCAGACCTTGTGGAAAGTGTCCACTGTTGAGTGAAGCATAGATGTAATGTATTCGCTGGGGATAGAGTCCATTATGAGATTGTGCCACGATTTCTTTGTTGGTATGGCATCCTTGCCCCAGAAGAGCAATATGTTCTTCCTTGCAGCAAAGGTCAATAATTTGAACAGTCTCTTGTGTTTGCTGTTAATGATATGGACATCCGGAAGGCCGAGTATAAGGCACATAGGGTCCAGCAGGATCGGTTTGCCAAATATAATGGACATTTCCTTTACAATATCAGTCCAATAGCGTTGCAGCTTTGCACAGGACCAAAAGCAATGTATATAATCACCAGTGTCAGTGTTACATTTCCAACATAGTGGGGAGATATTAGAGTCCATTTTGTTTTTGAGCACAGGTGTAAAATGTACACGGTGTAAAATTCTAAACTGAGTAGATTTAGCTCGATTACAGACAGATATATTTGCAGCATGAGCCCACACTTCCCGCCAGGCTGATTCGTCTATAGTGACACCCAGGTCTCTCTCCCAGGCCTCCTTAGTGACCTGGGAGGTTAGAGGTAGATTGGAAGCAAGTGCTTTGTAGAAAGTACTAATGTGTTTTTTAGATATCTGAGAGGACAATGCACTTTCTACAGAGGAAACAGCACTATTAGTTGTTAGAGTCGTGTCTTTTACAGCAAAGTGTCTGATTTGCAGAAATCTAAAGAATTCACTCTTTTGTAAACCATATTGTTGCTGTAGCTGCAGAAAAGAGAGCATAGTCTGATTAGCAAACAGGTCTCCCAGTTTTGTCAACCCGCAGGTATACCAAGTCTTGAAACCCTGGCCCTGGCTGCCTGGCAAGAAGTCTGGGCTATTCAAAATGGGTGTAAGAGGAGACGTTAAGTGAACACGACCCTCTAAGGTGCGGATAGACCTCCAGGCTTTGACTGTGCTTAGAGTGATAGGGTTAGTACAGAATTTCTTAATTCCATCAGGATTATTCAGAAACAGCAAATTAAACAGGGGGAGTTTAGATTGGGATGATTCAATATCAAGCCAAATGGAGGCTGGATCTTGTTTAAGCCAATCAGCCATTACTCGAAGGTGCGCTGCAAGCTGATAGAGTCTAATATTGGGAACATCTAAACCACCTTCAGAACCAGCCATTTGGAGTTTTGCTAATTTAAGTCGGGGCTTCCTTTTGCTCCAGATAAAGGCACTTAGCCAGCCTTCCAGCACCTTAATAACCTTGTTTGATAATAAAATAGGGATCATTCGCAATGGGTACAGCAATCTAGGCAGAATGTTCATTTTAATGAGGGCAACTCTGCCCAACCAGGAGAGGGGCAGAGGGGCCCAGCGGTCTAGGTCCGCCTTTATGGCGTCCAGAAGTGGGGGGAAAGTAGATTTATACAACTGCTCATATAAAGGCGTTACATGCACTCCCAAGTAGGTGAAACCGGAGGGGGACCATCGAAAAGGAAAGGGCTCCGCCAGGACCGGAACCGACACCAATGACCCCAGTGGCATGGCCTCAGACTTTGCTAGGTTGACTTTGTAACCTGAGAAGGCGCCGAATGAGGAGATTAATTTGGTCAGGCAGGGAATAGATGTTTCAGGATAAGATAAAAAAATCAAAACATCATCTGCATATAGTGTAATTTTATGCTCCCTTCCTCCAACCAAAATACCAGGTATCCGGGAATTCTGCCTCACTGCCTGAGCCAAAGGCTCAATAGCAACATTAAATAGCAACGGACTAAGGGGATCACCCTGCCTGTTACCTCGATGCAGAGGGAAGTTGCTAGATCTCAGTCCATTGGTCAGGACAGCTGCAGTTGGAGCATTATACAGAATCTTGACCCATCTTGCAAAATAGCCCCCCAGGCTGAATTCTTCCAAAACCTTGTGTAGATACGACCACTCAACCCGGTCGAAAGCCTTCTCCGCATCGAGAGAAAGGACCAGGGCCGGGTCCGTGGATCTCTGTGATAACTGGATAACATTAAGGAGCCTTCTCATGTTGTCATAGGAATTCCGACCTTTAATAAAGCCGGTCTGGTCCTCTTTAATAATGTGGGGCAGGACTTTTTCCAGCCGCATAGCCAATATTTTCGAAAGCAGTTTCTGATCAGAGTTAAGTAAGGCTATTGGTCGGTATGAGACACAGCTGTCAGGGCACTTTCCTTTTTTTAAAATAAGGGAGATGTTGGCCTCTCTAAGAGATTGGGGTAGTATCCCAATTTCGAATGAGTGGTTGAACATACCTAAAAGATGATCCAGAAGGATAGAGCTAAACTCCTTATAAAACTCGCATCCAAGTCCATCGGGCCCTGGGGCCTTTCCAGAAGGCATAGATTTTAGGGCAAGCAGAGCTTCCTCCTTTGTGATTGGGGCATTAAGTTGAGATTTTTGATCTTCTGTAACTTTAGGGAGATGCAGGTCTGAAAAAAATGCCTGCATGAGGGCTAAGGCATTGTCCGGCTGCTCCGATTTGTATAGGTTAGAGTAAAATAATGCAAATTCTTTATTAATAGATTTAGTATCGAAAGATCTGGTACCATCCACACTCATAATGGAGACAATTGTTTGAGAATCTGACCTATTTTTGACCAGATTAGCAAGAAACCTACCAGGTTTGTCCCCAAATTCATAAAGCCTTTGTCTAGCAAATTTGAGAGAGTGCTCAGAGTTCTGAATCAAAAGAGTATTCAATGCGATGCGTATAGCAGTCACCTCTTTGAGCAAATCTGGACATGGGGCTGAGATGTGACGTTTCTCTAGAGCAGCTAATTTGGATTCGAGACATTTATACTGTTCATCTTTCCTACGCCTTTTGGATGTTGCATATGAGATAATGAGACCCCGAGAAAAAGCTTTGCACGTTTCCCAAAGGATAGAGGGATTATCTGTAGATGCGGAGTTAATCGCATAGAATATCTTGAGTTCAGATGTAAAGTAAGAGATGAATTTATCATCTTTAAGAAGGGAGGTCTGAAATCTCCAAAATCTGGACTGTGCCCTGTCCTCAGAAAGAGAGTAAACCAGATACAGAGGGGCGTGGTCAGATAAGATGATGCTGCCTATTGAGGATGACTGAACTAGAAACATTTTGGATGAGGGAATAAAGAAATAGTCAATCCTAGTATAACTCTTATGGGGGGAGGAAAAAAAAGTAAACTCTATGTTAGTGGGATGGAGCTCCCTCCATACATCAGAATATCCCATGTCATGGCATATGGAAGTAAGCATTCTGGCTTGCCCAGAAGGGGGAGATACAGCTGGTGGTAATTTATCAAGAGAAGGGTTAAGATGACAATTGAAGTCTCCCCCCACAAAGCAATCATTAGATGCTAATTCAGAAAAAGCAGCAAATACCTTAGTTAGAAACTCAGGAGCGTATCCGGGTGGGCAATATAGATTCATAAATGTTACACCTTTTCCAGACAATACTCCTTTGACAATTACATAACGGCCTTGGGTGTCTTTGACACAGGCAAGGGATCTGAATGTTAGTTTTTTACTGATCAGAATAGTCACACCTCTACTGAAAGAGGAGTATGAGGCTACAAAAACATGTCCCACCCAGTCTTTCCGTAATTTACTAATATCCTTGTCCTCTAAGTGTGTCTCCTGTAGAAATGCAATAGAGACATCTTCTTTTTTCAGGTATGACAATACTGCCAGTCTCTTTGCTGGTTTTTGGAGGCCCCGGACATTCCAGGAGCAAAGCTTAATGGTATTAGATTTGGACATATAGCCTATTAACTATAGTGAAAGGATGGCGGGCCCGATTCGCTGCCCCCCACCTACCCGGTGCATACATTAAACAGTCCATAAAATCAATAGTCTAGAGCAAGTATATTAAGGGGGGATGGAGGATGCCACATCAACAGGTGTCCCAGATACTGCCCATACATGTCCCGAGCAAAACAGAAAGACTGAACTAAACACACACAACTAGTGCAACGCACAAAACAAAAACAGACCAGAGGTCCTTCCCCAAAGAGACGGGGACTGTTCACCATACAAACAACTTTCAGGTTCACAACAATGAAAAGGTAAATAATGAATGTTCGAGGTACGAGCAGACGTGCCACTCGGCCTGGAATGTCAAGGATGTTCAGCCCAGCCTAAAGAGAACAGGGCCATACTTACCGGTGTTGGTAAAGGAGAAGGAGTAAAATAAAATAAAATAAAATGAAGAGCAGCCGTAGCTGTCAGGGGCAGAGCAACCTGCGCAGAGCCGTGGTGAAATATCAACCAGGCAGGGTGTCTATGTAGTCCTGAACCTGCCCCGGGGTGGTGAATCTCTTTCTGGAGCCTCCGTGGGTCACCTGTAGAATAGCCGGGAATAGCATGGCATAGGGTATCCCACGCTCCCGCAGCAGCGGCCTCACTGCATCGTATTCCTTGCGTTTCTTCACCACCACCGAGGAGAAATCATTGAAGAATGACAGCCTGGATCCGTTGTAAATCACACCGCCGTCTTGGCTGGCTCTGCGCGCCGCTTTCATCACTCTCTGTTTATCTCGGAATGCGTGGAACCGCAGCAGCAGCGATCTGGGGCGCTTGTTCGGGTCAGGTTTGGGTGCGAGGGAACGTTGAGCTCTTTCGAGCTTAATACGCCCAGCTTTAGTGGTCAGCTTTAAGACGTTGGGCAGCCACGTTTCAAAGAAATCCGTCGGTTGTCCCGTCTCTGTGTCTTCTGCCAGACCAACGACACGAATATTTAACCGTCTGCTGTAGTTTTCAGCCATGTCCAAACTATTTTTTAAAGCACTGACCTGCTTTTCCAGCTCGATAATACGGGGCTCGTGTGCAGTGACGGTGTTCTCAGCAGCTAGCAACCTGGTCTCTGCTTCGTCGAACCGCTTACCGACAGTCTGGAGCTCCGCGGCGTGTTTGTGAATAGTCTCGGCCAGAGGGCTAAGTTTTTCATCAATCACTTTTATAATATTTGCCGTCATGAGGCTGAGAGCTTTAGCGAGGGCAGGGTCCAGTCCATCGGGTATGTCCGGACCGGCCTGGCCGCCGTCTTGAGGGCCCTCGTCAGGTTCAGAGAGAGTGTCCTTTTTGTCTTTGTTCGCTCGGTTTCTCTTCATTTTGTCAAATGATTGCGGCCAAAAGTTTTCCAAAGACATAACACGCGACGTTCATAGCATGATAACTTCCAACACACGGTTGAAAACAGGATAATTGCGTATTAGGAGCCGAGTGGCACGGAGCTCTGGTCGAAACGCTGCGTTCACCTCGCCGCCATCACGTGACCCCCATTATTATGTATTTTAAAGACTGAAAAATGGTACATAATTTTCTTTACTGTTATTTTGCAAATTTTCCCTGTTTTGTGTAATTACAGATAATATTTAGTAAAATGGTGGCAGAGCTCCTTCTGGTCTGGAGGGTTGGTTTCACTTTGGACCTCACCGGAAAATTAAGTTTTTATAACGAGAAAACAGAGCGAAAAAATGAAGTTGTTCATGGCCGCTTAGGGCTTCCGTACTTTACACCTAGTTGACGTTGACTTCTTGTTCTCTCAACAGGCTGCTGCAGAGTTCCTCCTCTTCATCTGGTGAGTTTGTGTTTCAGACATTCATTCATTCCTCGACAAACAGGACGTTAATACACAGTTTTATGGTCCTGGATGGGATTTAATTGGTGAATTTTGATCGGATGATGAGCATTTTAAAGGAAGTGTAGATGTTAAGGTCAGATGAGTCCACCTGTCCTGCTAAAGCACCAGTTATGTGTCTAAGAAACACGTCTCAACCTGATATCATCCAGTTTAGACTTGATGTCTCGTCGTCTCTCCTGCTGCGGATCGTTGACTTTGCCACGAGCTGTTTTTGTCTCGACCCGCTGTTGAACTTTGAGACACGTTGCTGTTGGTCGTCTTGACGCCGTGTTGCAGTCGTACATGTGTGAGTCCAGCTGCGTGGGGATCACGTGAGTCCGTGCAACATGTGTGGCGGCCGTCGTGGGAGTCGTCTCCACAGATGGGGGTTTAGTCGTCCCTTAATGAATCCAATCGCGGCGATGAGACGACACATCGGAGCAGCAGGACTCATCTGTGGGCCGCAGAGGAGCGCTTTGGATGCCGCCGCTCCTCCTCCGCGTGTTTACCGAACCCAACCCCCAGCCAGAGAACGAGGAGGATTTATGTCTGGGAGCGGCGGGACGACAGCAGCTCGGCGTCGGATTCGGCCGCGGAGCCAAGAGGCTGGACGGCTCCTCGGCCAAGACTCATTTCTTTATTTCCTCCGCCGTTCGGGCTGATTGGGCTCGGCTCTCTCTCTGCTTGTTCCAGCGTCATGCCGTGGCTTCCTCCCAGCTGCATTTCTGAGGAGTTGGCCGGGGACGCTTATTTATTTATTTATTTATTTCCTTTGTGAGCGAGCGGCCTCCCCCCCACCCCAAAAACCGCCAAGCTGACATATTGTCGCACAGAAAATTTGCGGCTCGAGTCTCTGAGCAGCCAACTGTCCAAACTCACCGCTGCTCTCCTCAGAGACGCTTCAGCTCTTTTTAAAAGGCACAGGCTGGAAACTGGATCTGGCTCCGACCCAAAACCAAAGACTGGATTTGGATCTCGACCAAATCTCTTTGCTCGATAAGAGTTCAGTTGAAGACGACACCTTCAAGGTCTGATTTCTGAAGATAGAAATGAAGATAAAGGAGAGACAGAAGGA
>CM045462.1:28753234-28823234 GCA_024666655.1 Dascyllus trimaculatus | reverse complement strand
CTCCTCATCATACTCCTCTCCACACGACCTTGTCTAGGGGGCGCCGTAGAGCCGATTAGAATTTCGACTGTGCAAATCTGTTGGTCTTGGGATACTATATGTATGTGCCAAATTTCATGTTTGTAGGATAAAGCAATGATTTTATATGAGTATTTGAATATTTGTAGGGGGCGCTGTGGAGCCGTTTGACCACGCCCATTTCTGAATTGTATATTAAATATTAGGTCTTGAGATTAATGAGGTTTTGTGTGGATTTGGTGATATTACATGGATGCCTTCACCTCCAAAACCCATTTCGTTCCACATGGCGATTTTGTTCAAAATGGCCGCCATGCCACGCCCACACCGTGTGACGCAGCCACGAGATTTTAATAACTTATCATCCTGGATGGGTCTAGATGCCACACAGCGAATTTGGTGAAGATCGGACAAAAATCCTGGGAGGAGTTCGTTAAATTCCAATGCCTGCACACCACGTTCTGTAGGGGGCGCCATTAAGCCTTTTTTGAAATTTTAAAAGCAGGAATGTTTTTGTCTCGGGCTACTGTACCTGTGTACCAAATTTCATGAGTTTACGTGAAACTAGCCGTATTAACTCCACTAAAGCCCAATTTTCTAGGTGGCGCTATTGAGTCAT
The DNA here is from genome assembly GCA_024666655.1 of Dascyllus trimaculatus. Lineage (NCBI taxonomy): Eukaryota > Metazoa > Chordata > Actinopteri > Pomacentridae > Dascyllus > Dascyllus trimaculatus. The sequence continues at coordinate 28,822,597 of CM045462.1, read as the reverse complement.
TTTGCCATTCATATGTGTAATTCCCACAAAATATCAAATTTTTCACCAGTCCTGATGGGTGTGCCAAATTTGGGGAGTTTTTGAGCATGTTTAGGGGGTCAGATTGGGGTTCAAAGTGGCGTAAGAAAAAGAAACCGCCAAACACTACAGGAACAACAGGGTCCTTGCACTGTAGTGCTCTGGGCCCTAATTAAAATACACCCGTGGAAAACTTATTTCTCTACTTCCTGTTGGTTTTGGCTCCGTGACCCGTCTGACTTGTGATGAGGAAGGATCTGGTATCTAAAGCTCCAGTGTTAGCTCACTGTTAGCAGACCTTGCTGTGAGCCGTGGCCTGATGAAGACCCACTGTGGGGTCCAAACGTTGCTTGGCTCACATTGTTCACTATTTCACAGTGGACTTTTCACCAGCTAAAGTAACAGAAAACCTCCAAACCTCCCCAAAAACGTCCCGAAAAGCAGCCGAACGCTAGCGATTTAGCGCTAGCGGCAGAGCTAGCGGCACCACAAGGTCCCTCCAAAGGGACAAATAAACCCCACGCTGGTAATGGATAATGAATTACGGCCTGTGTTCCGTTTTTCATTTTGTATTATCACTGAAAAAAACGTCAAACGGTTTATTTTTCGTTTTTATTTTGAAATCTCAAAATAAGAAAACGAATGGCCGCGACTTACAAGGACCCAAAACCCCCCCATGACAGGGAAGTGGGGAAAAAAACCTCCGACAGAACCAGGCTTAGGGAGGGCGGCCATCTGCCTCGACCGGTTGGGCTGGGAGTAGGAACTATAGCGGAACTAAAGACATTTTTAAGGACAGTTTAAGACGTTGAGGACAATTCTTTGGATATTAAGGACACTCAGAACATTTCAGAAAATCAAGCCCAGTGTAAAAATCCAAAGACGGTTTAACAAGTAAAAGATGAGTCTTTTTAATGAAGGACAGTGTTGAGAAGCTTTGGACTAAGTGAGGAAAGTTTGGACCAGAAGGACGATTACAAACACCAAGGACAGCTTAAGAAGGTTGACGACAGTTTTAGAAACTAAACACAGTTTATGAGGGAAAGAACGTTTAGGGTGTAAAAAACAGGACAGTTTTATAAAACGAGGACCGTTTATCAGTGGAGCGTCTCAGATTCTGGTTTCAGGTTCAAGTTCAGGTTGGAGACGAGCTGCTGTTATGGTGATGGAGGGTTATGGGATGGAGGAGGTGTTACATCAGTCCTCACAAGTACAGCAGGACAGATGCGTGCAGAGGTGCCTTTGAGTCCAGCACACGTATATATATATATCTATATACGAGGCCTCCAGGGGGGAGTTAGCATGGTGGCTAAACTGCAGCTGTCAGATGGAGCAGATAAAACGGAGGTAGGAGGAGATGGAGGCTGAGTGATGGGGCATTAAGGATGGAGGGTGTTAGAGGAGAGACTGAAGGAGAACGATGAGGAGGAAATGAAGAGAAAAAGGAGGCGTCGAGGCGAGGAGAGGAAGAACAGAGCTGGAGAAACGTGGACGAAATAGAAAAGGAAGTTAAAGTTCTGGTCAGATCACATTTAAAACATTTATTCTGGTTCCGTCTGTGGATTCATTTGTGGTCTTTAACTAAATGATAAAGAGGAAGAGTTGGCAGACTTTTACCAGACAGCTCTTCTTGGTACGCATTCGTCTTCTGAATAAACTGTGAGCTAACTGTCCCGTTAGCGTCCGAGCTAATGAGCCGCTCAATGCTACGAGCTACAAGTTTTTTTCCTCTCCGTTAACCGACTGATGATAAATGAAAGACCCACAGTTCTACAGCGAGTATGAGACCCAGGATGGAGGAAGTGGAGAGCTGTTAGCATGTTAGCCGCTACTTTAGCTGCTACACTGGAGTGCGACAGAGGAAGTGGAGCGCTGTCCGCATGTTAACCGCTACTTTAGGCGCTACACTGGAGTACGATGGAGGAAGTGGAGCGCGGTCAGCATGTTAGCCGCTACACTGGAGTACGACGGAGGAAGTGGAGAGCTGTCAGCATGTTGGCCGCTACTTTAGCTGCTACACTGGAGTACGACGGAGGAAGTGGAGCGCTGTCCGCATGTTGGCCGCTACTTTAGCTGCTACACTGGAGTACGACGGAGGAAGTGGAGAGCTGTCAGCATGTTAGCCGCTACTTTAGCCGCTGTACTGGAGTATGACGGAGGAAGTGGAGCGCTGTCCGCATGTTAGCCGCTACTTTAGCTGCTACACGGGAGTACGACAGAGGAAGAGGAAAGCTGTTAGCATGTTAGCTGCTACTTTAGGTGCTACTGGAGTACGACTAAGGAAGTGGAGAACTGTTAGCATGTTAGCCGCTACAATGCAGTACAACGGAGGAAGTGGAGAGCTGTCGGCATGTTAGTTGCTACTTTAGCCGCTACACTGGAGTACGACGGAGGAAGTGGAGCGCTGTCTGCATGTTAGCTGCTACTTTAGCCGCTACACTGGAGTACAGCTGACAATGAAGATGAAATGACTTGAGATGATCCTCAGAAAGGTACACATGGTGATAAATCATTTAGCTGGTGAGTTTCTAGAAAGTCACACATGTAAACAAACTTATTTACCTGAAGATGTGATAATACAGGTGTTCATCTGAAAACTACGGAAGCCCCTGAAGGTCAGAGCAAGAGTTTATCGAGTGCTACTTCTATGTCGCCTCGCAGTACTTTGACATTCCCTCACAATACTTATGTTTCTTAGCAATACTTGAGTGTTGCCTCGCAAAACCTTTAGATTACCTAGCGATACCATTGAGTTACCTAAAAATACTATTATGATCTGTTGCAATACTTTGGAGTTCCCTAACAAAGTACTTTAAAGACATTTTGGGTCTCCACGCGACAGACAGCAACAGTGACGGAGTTCTCTTTCCTCCCTGAGCGACATACGCACGGTTGGGCCGGCATTCTTACCTCCGGTTGTCTAAGAAGCTGGGAGGCTGTTAGGAGCTGCCGCGCTAGAGGCCGCGCCTGTTCATTAGGTCGGATGGGGTGAAGGCCGCATTGTCGGTAGGACATTTGAACTGTCTGTAATTACATTTGTATCTGTAACGTTCCATAGAAAATATGTGGATTGGGAGATTGTGTTGGGGGTGGACTGAAGCTCCTTGGTGGAGGTATGAACTCTCTGAGGGCTTTTCTAGTCTTGCAATACTTTTCTGTTAACTCGGAATAGTTTTACATTCGCTTGCAATACTTTTGTGTTACCTCTTAATATGTTTGCATTCCTTTGCAGTACTTTTGCGTTTTCTTGCAATCTGCTTTACATTCCCTCTGGTCTGTAGGAACAGTTGGCGTGTTGGTTCAGTCCGGTCCGCTCTGTAGTAAGTGAGGTTGGTTGGAAAACTGCAGGCAGGTTGAGATGTTTGACCTGATATTTACTGTTTGTGTGACTCTTTGTTCCCCAGAATCTGAGGTGGAGACTGTGAAGTTATTTAATTATCCTTTATGAAGACTCGCATGTAAAATAAGGAGCGATGGAGGGAAGAAGGCAGTTTGTATGGAGGGACGGTGAGATTCTGGTGAAGGTTAAAATAAGAGAGGTAAAGAAATAAAGACCTCAGGAGGAAAACGCTGCTTCTTTCTTTGTAGCGACGGAAACAGGAAACAGGACGAGGCGAAGTGAAGGAAGGAAGGAGGGAAGGAGGAAGGCTCGCTTCTCTTTTTAAATCCCGACTGTTTCCTCACAGTCACGCTTCAAGCCACAAAAAAAACCCCTCCTCAGCTCGCAGAGAACGGAGGGCGATAAAGAAAAAAAAAACCCTGCAAATTCCTGTTTAATCAACTCACATAAGGGACGTGAGGAATCCTTCCGCCGCCGGCTTTCTCTCTGGAAGGGCAAAGAGGTCGAACGCTGCAAACTTCACTTCTGTTCCCGCTGCCTCCCTCCTTCCTCCGCGCTGTAAAGGTTAGAGAGAAAGTTCGGAGGGAGATTAAGTTTCGGGGAAAACTTTTAAAGTGTGGGGGGAGCTGCGTAGGTGCAGCGGGCCCTTGGGGAGAGGACGACGGGGCGGGTGGAAAGCTGACCTGACAGCACAATTACATAGCATCATAAAGCATGAAATTATTTCCCGGGCAGCGTCGGGAGAAAAGTCAACCTGAAAAGGGACGCCAGCGGAGGGTCACACGGAGAGTAATTTAATAGTTTTCTCAGATTTCCTCTGTTCCGGGAGGCCCGAGGCGGCGTCGCTCTGTTTCAAGTCGTCGGCGGGTACGACGGGACGATGATTCCCCGAGACGGCTCAGGACTCGCTCGTGACATTTTCACGCCGCATAATAATCTGTTAATAGGACTAATTTGGCTGCACTCACGTTGAACCGCGCATGCTAAATTGAATCTGGAGATTCCTTATGTTGTTTTTTTTACCTCAGACGGCGACGTTTTCACGACCAGGGGACGCTTAGAGGTTAGGAGATCTTCACAGAGGAGCCTCGGTTAGTTGGAACCAGAATTAAAACAAATGATGGTGCTTTGTGAGGCTTCATCGAAAGTCCTTGGATTTTTTTTTTTTACCAACTTGGCTCATTAAACTTTCATCAGGACTCATCTTATCTTTCTCACTTTGGAAATTAACTTGTCGGCTCTAAAATATGAAGCTTCCTAATGCTTTACAGCTGTGATCCATTTTATTACAGCGCTTTTTAACGATACCTCTAAGAACCTGGATAACCGGATATAAAAAAAGCATCAGTGACACTTTGATTGAGCACTGAGGGATATTTAGTCAATAACTGTTTGTACCCTGCAAGAAAATCAAATCTTTCTCACTTTTTTCCCCCCACAATTAGTTTTTTTTAAGACTCTGTTGCTTAAAATTTCATTTTAACCAACTGTAGAATGGTTTAAAACTACCAACAACGTCTTTAAGAAACTGGATCGCCAAATAAAACATGGCATCAATGACCAATGACGTCTTGATGAACTATTTTGTTATATTTATTCAGCAGCAGTTAGTCTTTGTGGCAAAACTTTCATTTTAACCCACTGTAGAATGGTTTAAAACTACCAACAACGTCTTTAAGAAACTGGATTGCCAAATAAAACATGGCATCAATGACCAATGACGTCTTGATGAACTATTTTGTTATATTTAGTCAGTAGCAGTTAGTGTTTGTGGCAAAACTTTCATTTTAACCTACTGTAGAATGGTTTAAAACTCCCAAAAACGCCTTAAGAAGTGGATTGTCAAATAAAAAAACAACATGCATCAACAACATCTTGATGAAATATTTTGCTTTATTTAGTCAATAATTGTTTGTAATCCACAAGAAAATCAATTTTTTTCACTTTTTTAAAAATACAATTAGTCTTTGTGACACAATTTTCATTTTAACCCACTGTAGAGTGGTTTAAAACTACTAACAACGTCTTTAAGAAACTGGATCGCCAAATAAAACACGGCACAAATGACCAATGACGTCTTGATGAAGTATTTTGTTATATTTATTCAGCAGCAGTTAGTCTTTGTGGCAAAACTTTCATTTTAACCAACTGTAAAATGGTTTAAAACTACTAACAACGTCTTTAAGAAACTGGATTGCCAAATATAAAATGCATCAGCCTGATCTTGATGTAAAATTTAGTTGATAATTGTTTGTAACCTGCAAGAAAATGAAATGTTTTACACTTTTTTTTTAAATACAATTCATAATTTTTTACGAATTTTGTGGCCAAATTCTCATTTTAACCAACTGTAGAATGGTTTAAAACTACCAATAGTGTCTTTAAGAAACTGGATTACCAAATAAAAACGGCATCAGCCTGATCTTGATGTAATATTTAGTTGGTAATTGTTTAAAACCCGCAATAAATTCAAATGTTTTTTCACTTCTTTTATACAATTCGTCATTTTTAAAGACCTTGTAGTGAAACTTTCATTTTAACCTACTGTAGAATGGTTTAAAACTACTAACAACCTCTTTAAGAAACTGGATTGCCTAAGATAAAATGCATCAGCCTGATCTTGATGTAATATTTAGTTGGTAATTGTTTATAACCTGCAAGAAAATCAAATGTTTTACACTTTTTAAAAATACAATTCATCATTTTTTACAAATTTGTGGCCAAATTCTCATTTTAACCAACTGTAAAATGGTTTAAAACTACCAAAAACGCCTTTAAGAAGTGGATTGTCAAATAAAAAACGGCACCAGCAACATCTTGATGAAATATTTTGCTATATTTAGCCAATAATTGTTTGTAATCCACGAGAAAATCAAATGTTTTTTTCACTTTTTTTTAAATACAATTAGTCTTTGTCACACAATTTTCATTTTAACCAACTGTAAAATGGTTTAAAACTACCAACAACGTCTTTAAGAAACTGGATTACCAAAAACAAAAATGCATCAGCCTGATCTTGATGTAATATTTAGTTGGTAAGTGTTTATAAACCGCAATAAATTCAAATGTTTTTCACTTCTTTTATACAATTAGTCATTTTTTAAAGACCTTGTGGCAAAACTTTCATTTTAACCCACTGTAGAGTGGTTTTAAATGACCATCAACGCCTTTAAGAAACTGGATCGGCAAATAAAAACAGCGTCAGCAACATCTTGATGAAATATTTAGCTGATAATTGTTTGTAACTTGCAAGAAATTCAAATGTTTTTTCCATGTTTTTTTATACAATTCGTCATTTTTTAAAGACCTTGTGGCAAAATGTTCTTTTTAACCAACTGTAGAATGGTTTAAAACTACTAACAACACCTTTAAGAAAGTGGATCACCAAATATAAAAGGCATTAGTGCCATTTTGGTGAAATATTTAGTGGTATTTAGTTAATAATTGCTGGTAACCAACAAGAAATTCAAATGTTTTTTCACTTCCTTGAGGATATTGTGGCAAATTTTTAATTTTAACCAACTGTAGAATGGTTTAAAATGACTAACAACGTCTGTATGAAACTGGATCGCCAGATAAAAACAGCATCAGCAACACAATGATGCAATACTTTTTAGTTTTTCACGTTTTTCCCTACACAGTAGTCAATTTTTAAGACTTTGTGGTAAAATTTAACATTTTACCAACTGATTTATGGCTTCAGATTTGTGAAGAAACATCTTTACGCAAAAAAGGCATCAGCAATATCCCGATAAAACATTTAGCAACTTTTTAGTCAATAAGTGTAACTCACAAGTAAGTTTTTGACATACCATTATTCATTTTTAAAGACTTAATAGGAAAATTTTAATGTGGTGAAACCTGATTGGAACACGTCCAACTCTAAATAAAAGTAAACATATTAAAAAGTAGCTCCAGATGAGGTAAACTACTCCTATCATGCTAATTTAGCTTAGCTCGTCAACATTTCTCAGGGGTAAATTTCTGTATACTTAATGTAGCGTAAGTAGCGTTCCCAACACTGTATAAGAGGAGCGATGAAACAGTTCAGACATTTATGGCGAGGTGCTGTCCTTGTGCAGCGACGCTCTGCTCCCAGTGCTCCTGGAACCTGAACCATCTAAACTGTGTCAAAGCAGTGACCCTTTAACTTCAGTTGTAATTTGCGGAAGAGGAAGAAGTCACTCAGAGAATAATTTAGCTAATAGGGTGCCTGGATAGTGATAATATTGTTGTCATAGCAAAAAACCAAAACTATACGTAGTCACCATGCAGTAACCAGCCACACGTCATCTAGACGTCAATCGGTCTTTATAGCAGTGACTGGACTTGTCAGAAACCGTTGAAATAATCTAGCTTAAGTCTTGTTTTATTATGGATAAAATGATTAAAACTGTTCATTTTTGTGGCTGTAAAACACTGTTAAACCTATTTTTCAAGTCAATAATAATACAGCAAACATCGACTTAGCCGTACTACGTTGTCGGTACGTATAGTCATAAAAGACATGTCGACTTGATTGTCAGAAAAGACAGGTGGTGTCCTGGTATATTCTAATTATCTCCCAGTAGACCTGACCTGATCAGCAGTTCTCCCTGAGGACGTCTCATTTTCTGTAAACAGAAACTTGAACCATCAGAATAGTTTAAAAGACACCGTGGTTACATAAAAATGCCTAAATAGAGCTCCAACAAAGGCCTGAACAATGACGCTGGGAGAAGCTTTGTGAGAAGCTACCATTGCGTGTTGAGGCCCAGCATGCATCGTCTGATGGAAGCGTCAGTTTCAGATTTCCTGCCACCACTGATGAGTGACTCATCTTTCAGTGGAATATCTCCACACATAGCCGGGGATACCGAACGTCTCAGGAAACAACAATACCTTCAGAAAACTGTAATACTGTAAAAGATCCGGCAGCACCAGCGAGGTGTCTCATCTGATGAAAGGCGGCGTCGCGATGGTGGATGGTGTCGGGTCACGAAATGATCTGATGCTGCTGTCTGTCAGGAGAAGTTCAGGCTGAGTTCACTGCGGCGTGGAAATGAAGGAAGGGAAGGCAGAGGAAGTAAATACGAACTGTGTGGGTGAGACGTAGGAACCCGAAGGGATTTACAGCAAATCCACAGCCCAAAAGAACAGAAGGGGAGAAAACAAGAACGTAACACCAAGGTCACAGCAGAGAACTGGTAAAACACTGAAACTCATTCAGCAAAAACCCCAAAACATCGCAAGGAAATGAAGATTACAGCGCGATTAAAGCTGGATCACAACACGCAGGGAGACTGGGATGCATCAGTTTAAATTTCAGTTTTATTCACACTGCACCATTTTCAACAAGTCATCTCAGGGAACTTCACATAGCAACGTCAAGACCTTACGATATTCAATTATCATGGAAATCTGACAAATCCAAGCAAATCCCGAGCAGCTGTTCGGCGAAAGTGGGAAGAAAATGTCTCTTTCACCAGAAGGCGTCAACCGTTAAACCTCCAGCAGAACCAGGCTCAGGGAGGGCAGCCGTCTGCCTCGACCGGCTGGGGTGAGGGTCTGTAGGCAATTAACTAGTCGAGTCTTTGGGTGTTTGTGGCAATTCCAGGTCAGCCAAGACCTTTAAGATGAGTCCAAATAATACCTTAGTCAACAAATAAGTCAAAACCAAGACAACTGAAGTCAACTGCCAACGTATTAAACAGTAGACATATGGTGGAAATCCATTTTTATTGTGTTCGGTGGTTGTTAGAAACCTGTAGGTGTAAAATTCAAACCTATTGTACTATGAAAACGTCTACAACTATTAAGCCTTCCAGTTTTACTAGCCAGTAGGAGTTTGATTCTGTATAAGGTGGTGCCTCACTCCAAACTAGCCAATAGTAGCTCAAATTCTGTATAACGTTTGTGTTTTTTCGAGAGATGCTAATTCTAAAATGTCTCAAAACTCACCAGATGTTCTGCTGTTGGCTGTAAGAGTGAACACAAGAGTCTTCATGCACTCTCAGCATCTGAGGAACTGAACACCCAGTGGATAGCTTTTGTTATTGTTGACAATGTCGGCACAACAATAGGAAAATCTTAGTATTGGCTTGTTTTGCAGCTAATGTGGCTAACATTAGCTTAAGCCCAGCTGCTGTTCCCATCTGTTAGCTTCTCTCCCGCTCTCTGTGCTCACATAAACAGCGAAAGAAGTGATAGAAAGTCCAGCTGCTTTTCTCTGCGCTGTTCACCGATGCAGAGAGAGTTTCCTTCCTGAAGGGGGCGGGGCCAGCAGCAGCTCACTGGTTTTCAGAGTGAAACAGCCCATTTTAAAAAGGGCTAAAACCAGGAGTTATACAGTCACGGTAAAATGAACAATATGGAAGCTTTAAACCTTTAAACTGCTTTCAAAATAATGCCTCAAATGGTTTCTACAAAGTTTTACAAAGGCAGGTCATTTTTCTAGGTATATTGCAGAACTTGCAAGAGTTTTTGTGTAGATTTAGGTCGTCTTAGTGTCTTCTGGAAGTCATCTCCTAAGAAAATCTGATGCTATTTGACTAGAACTATCCTCTTCCTCTAACCATTTGACAGGGGAACTGGGCTACTTCAACCCAGTTTTACTTGTCTCTCTCTGAAACGTTATCCAGACCGTCTTTCTTTCAGCTCATCATCTCCAACGGTTGTTATTCATGTCAGTTTGATTTGATGTATTTGGACTTTCTCTGCGGTTTATTTCTGCAGTAAAGACACGGGGAGTAGCTTTAAACTCATTTTCACTTGTTATGAATTTGTTTTCCCTGTGGCACTAAAACATTTTACAGGAGCCTTGAGAAACTCCAGATTCAGTTTTGTCAAACAAACACGATTAGGGACTCTAAAAGGCTTTGAATGGATTGAAGACACATGTTAGCTTAACAGGCTACAAACAACCTTCAGTGAAAAGGATATCTGAACATGCAGTTGTCTCATTACCAAATATAAGAAAACCCTCACTTGTCTTTAGCCCTGTTCAGTTTTCTGTCTCTCCAGAGCACTAGAGATCTTTCAGCTTAGCTTTTCTCCTTCAGTAAAGAAGAAAAGGAATGATTGACTACCTCCAGACCATCAAAACAACCTAATGATCACTTAGCACTGCAGCAACGCGACTGAAATTCGAAATGCAGGTGTCCAGTCGTTCGAAACGAGTCGTTTTTCATAAGCAAAATGCAAGTGAAGATGAAATGACAGAATGGCAGAATGACAGAAGACCATAAAATCTGGAGGAGCTTGAGAGATTTGCCAAAGAAGAATAGGCTGGGATTCCTCAGGAGATGTGTCAAAGACATGTTAGGAACTACAACAAATGACTGGACGCTGTTATCCAGCAAAAAGGAAACACGACAGACTCTTAGCATCAGGGTCCAAAATGTGTCATAAAATGTCATAATGTAGGATGTCGTCCAAAAAGTAAAACGTTCATGTTTTTGTTTTCTAGTATGGAGTCAAGTCTTTGTGGAGTCGAGTCTGAAGTCCACCTGAAGAATAAAACCTGCAGCTCTTCTGGTAAGCACTCATTTTTTTGGTGTTTCATGCATTTTTTAGATTTTCAGTCAGTTTTTTAGTTGTAATCCTGCAGTTTTACGTCATAGTATAGTATGTCGTCCAAAACTTGAAAAAAAATCATAGTATAGTATGTCGTCCAAAAAGTGAAAAAAACATCATAGTATAGTATGTCGTCCAAAATGTGAAAGGACACCATAGTATAGTATGTGGTCCAAAAAGTGAAAAAAACGTCATAGTATAGTATGTCGTCCGAAAAGTGTGAAAATACGTCATAGTATAGTATGTCGTCCAAAATGTGTCAAAAACGTCACAGTATAGTATATCGTCCGAAAAGTGAAAAAAATGTCATAGTATAGTATGTCGTCCGAAAAGTGTGAAAATACGTCATAGTATAGTATGTCGTCCGAAAAGTGAAAAAAACGCCATAGTATAGTATGTCGTCCAAAAAGTGAAAAAAACGTCACAGTATAGTATGTCGTCCAAAATGTGAAAAAAAACGTCACAGTACAGTATGTCGTCCAAAATGTGAAAAAAAACGTCATAGTATAGTATGTCGTCCGAAAAGTGAAAAAAACGTCATAGAATAGTATGTCGTCCAAAAAGTGAAAAAAACGTCATAGTATAGTATGTCGTCCGAAAAGTGTGGAAATTCGTCATAGTATAGTATGTCGTCCGAAAAGTGTGAAAATACGTCATAGTATAGTATGTCGTCCAAAATGTGTGAAAATACGTCATAGCATAGTATGTCGTCCGAAAAGTGTGAAAATACGTCATAGTATAGTATGTCGTCCAAAATGTGAAAAAAAAGTCATAGTATAGTATGTCGTCCAAAATGTGTGAAAAAACGCCATCGTATAGTATGTCGTCCGAAAAGTGTGAAAATACGTCATAGTATAGTATGTTGTCCAAAATGTGTGGAAAAACCGTCATAGTATAGTATGTCGTCCGAAAAGTGAAAAAAACGTCATAGTATTGTATGTCGTCCAAAAAGTGAAAAAAACCTCATACTATAGTGTCCTCAAAAAAGTGAAAGAAATGCCATAGTATAGTATGTTGTCCAAAATGTCTAAAAATACGTCATAGTATAGTATGTCGTCCGAAAAGTGAAAAAAACGTCATGGTATAGTATGTCGTCCAAATAGTGAAAAAAAAGTCATAGTATAGTATGTCGTCCAAAATGTGTGAAAAAATCACCATAGTATGGTATGTCGTCCGAAATGTGTCAAAAACGCCATAGTATAGTATGTCGTCCAAAGAGTGAAAAAAATGCCATAGTATAGTATGTCGTCCGAAATGTGAAAAAAACGTCATGGTATAGTATGTCGTCCAAATAGTGAAAAAAAAGTCATAGTATAGTATGTCGTCCGAAAAGTGAAAAAAAAGTCATAGTATAGTATGTCGTCCAAAATGTGTGAAAAAATCACCATAGTATGGTATGTCGTCCGAAATGTGTCAAAAACGCCATAGTATAGTATGTCGTCCGAAAAGTGAAAAAAACGTCATACTATAGTATGTCGTCCAAAAAGTGAAAAATACGTCATAGAATAGTATGTCGTCCAAAATGTGTGGAAAAACCGTCACAGTATAGTATGTCGTCCGAAAGGTGAAAAAATCGTCCTAGTATAGCATGTCGTCCGAAAAGTGAAAAAAATGCCATAGTATAGTATGTCGTCCGAAATGTGAAAAAAACGTCATGGTATAGTATGTCGTCCAAATAGTGAAAAAAAAGTCATAGTATAGTATGTCGTCCGAAAAGTGAAAAAAATGCCATATGTCGTCCGAAAAGTGAAAAAAACGTCATAGTATAGTATGTCGTCCGAAAAGTGAAAAAATCGTCATAGTATAGTATGTCGTCCAAAATGTGTCACAAAACGTCATAGTATAGTATGTCGTCCGAAATGTGAAAAAAACGTCATGGTATAGTATGTCGTCCAAATAGTGAAAAAAAAGTCATAGTATAGTATGTCGTCCGAAAAGTGAAAAAAATGCCATATGTCGTCCGAAAAGTGAAAAAAACGTCATAGTATAGTATGTCGTCCGAAAAGTGAAAAAATCGTCATAGTATAGTATGTCGTCCGAAAAGTGAAAAAAACGTCATAGTAGAGTATGTCGTCCGAAATGTGTCACAAAACGTCATAGTATAGTATGTCGTCCGAAAGGTGAAAAAAACGTCATAGTATAGTATGTCGTCCAAAATGTGTCACAAAACGTCATAGTATAGTATGTCGTCCGAAAAGTGAAAAAAACGTCATAGTATAGTATGTCGTCCGAAAAGTGAAAAAAACGTCATAGTATAGCATGTCGTCCTAAATGTGAAAAAAACGTCATAGTATAGTATGTCGTCCAAAATGTGAAAAAAACGCCACAGTATAGTATGTCGTCCGAAAAGTGAAAAAAACGTCACAGTATAGTATGTCGTCCAAAATGTGAAAAAAACGCCACAGTATAGTATGTCGTCCAAAATGTGAAAAAAACGCCATAGTACAGTATGTCGTCCAAAATGTGAAAAAATCGTCATTGTATAGTATGTCGTCTGAAAAGTGAAAAAAACGCCATAGTACAGTATGTCGTCCAAAATGTGTCACAAAACGTCATAGTATAGTATGTCGTCCGAAATGTGAAAAAAACGTCATAGTATAGTATGTCGTCCGAAATGTGAAAAAATCGTCATAGTATAGTATGTCGTCTGAAAAGTGAAAAAATCGTCATAGTATAGTATGTCGTCCGAAAAGTGAAAAAACGTCATAGTATAGTATGTCGTCCGAAAAGTGAAAAAATCGTCATAGTATAGTATGTCGTCCGAAAAGTGAAAAAACGTCATAGTATAGTATGTCGTCCGAAAAGTGAAAAAAACGCCACAGTATAGTATGTCGTCCGAAAAGTGAAAAAATCGTCATAGTATAGTATGTCGTCCGAAAAGTGAAAAAAACGTCATAGTATAGTATGTCGTCCGAAATGTGTCACAAAACGTCATAGTATAGTATGTCGTCCGAAAAGTGAAAAAAACGTCATAGTATTGTATGTCGTCCGAAAAGTGTGAAAATACGTCATAGTATTGTATGTCTTCCGAGAAGTGAAAAAAACGTCATAGTATAGTATGTCGTCCGAAAAGTGAAAAAAACGCCATAGTATAGTATGTCGTCTGAAAAGTGAAAAAAACGCCATAGTATAGTATGTCGTCCGAAATGTGTCACAAAACGTCATAGTATAGTATGTCGTCCGAAAAGTGAAAAAAACGCCATAGTATAGTATATCGTCCGAAAAGTGAAAAAATCATCATAGTATAGTATGTCGTCCGAAAAGTGAAAAAAACGTCATTGTAGAGTATGTCGTCCGAAAAGTGAAAAAAACGTCATAGTATAGTATGTCGTCCGAAAAGTGAAAAAAACGCCATAGTATAGTATGTCGTCCGAAAAGTGAAAAAATCATCATAGTATAGCATGTCGTCCTAAATGTGAAAAAAACGTCATAGTATAGTATGTCGTCCAAAATGTGAAAAAAACGCCACAGTATAGTATGTCGTCCGAAAAGTGAAAAAAACGTCACAGTATAGTATGTCGTCCAAAATGTGAAAAAAACGCCACAGTATAGTATGTCGTCCAAAATGTGAAAAAAACGCCATAGTACAGTATGTCGTCCAAAATGTGAAAAAATCGTCATTGTATAGTATGTCGTCCGAAATGTGAAAAAATCGTCATAGTATAGTATGTCGTCTGAAAAGTGAAAAAAACGTCATAGTATAGTATGTCGTCCAAAATGTGTCACAAAACGTCATAGTATAGTATGTCGTCCAAAATGTGAAAAAAACGCCATAGTATAGTATGTAGTCCGAAAAGTGAAAAAAACGTCATAGTATAGTATGTCGTCCGAAAAGTGAAAAAAACGCCATAGTATAGTATGTAGTCCGAAATCTGTCACAAAACGTCATAGTATAGTATGTCGTCCAAAAAGTGTAAAAAACGTCATAGTATAGTATGTCGTCCGAAAAGTGAAAAAAACGTCATAGTATAGTATGTCGTCCGAAAAGTGAAAAAATCATCATAGTATAGTATGTCGTCCCAAATGTGAAAAAACGTCATAGTATAGTATGTCGTCCGAAAAGTGAAAAAACGTCTTAGTATAGTATGTCGTCCGAAAAGTGAAAAAACGTCATAGTATAGTATGTCGTCCGAAAAGTGAAAAAATCGTAATAGTATGGTATGTCGTCCGAAAAGTGAAAAAACGTCATAGTATAGTATGTCGTCCGAAAAGTGAAAAAAACGCCATAGTATCGTATGTCGTCCGAAAAGTGAAAAAATCATCATAGTATAGTATGTCGTCCGAAAAGTGAAAAAAACGTCATAGTATAGTATGTCGTCCGAAAAGTGCAAAAAACGCCATAGTATAGTATGTCGTCCGAAAAGTGAAGAAAACGTCATAGTATAGTATGTCGTCCGAAAAGTGAAAAAATCGTCATAGTATAGTATGTCGTCCGAAAAGTGAAAAAATCGTCATAGTATAGTATGTCGTCCGAAAAGTGAAAAAATCGTCATAGTATAGTATGTCGTCCGAAAAGTGAAAAAACGTCATAGTATAGTATGTCGTCCGAAAAGTGAAAAAAACGCCACAGTATAGTATGTCGTCCGAAAAGTGAAAAAATCGTCATAGTATAGTATGTCGTCCGAAAAGTGAAAAAAACGTCATAGTATAGTATGTCGTCCGAAATGTGTCACAAAACGTCATAGTATAGTATGTCGTCCGAAAAGTGAAAAAAACGTCATAGTATTGTATGTCGTCCGAAAAATGTGAAAATACGTCATAGTATTGTATGTCTTCCGAGAAGTGAAAAAAACGTCATAGTATAGTATGTCGTCCGAAAAGTGAAAAAAACGCCATAGTATAGTATGTCGTCTGAAAAGTGAAAAAAACGCCATAGTATAGTATGTCGTCCGAAAAGTGAAAAAAACGCCATAGTATAGTATGTCGTCCGAAATGTGTCACAAAACGTCATAGTATAGTATGTCGTCCGAAAAGTGAAAAAAACGCCATAGTATAGTATATCGTCCGAAAAGTGAAAAAATCATCATAGTATAGTATGTCGTCTGAAAAGTGAAAAAAACGTCATTGTAGAGTATGTCGTCCGAAAAGTGAAAAAAACGTCATAGTATAGTATGTCGTCCGAAAAGTGAAAAAAACGCCATAGTATAGTATGTCGTCCGAAAAGTGAAAAAATCATCATAGTATAGTATGTCGTCCAAAAAGTGAAAAAAACGTCATAGTATAGTATGTCGTCCAAAAAGTGAAAAAAACGTCATAGTATAGTATGTCGTCCAGAACGGGTCAAAATCGTCATAGTATAGTATGTCGTCCAAAACGTGATAAAAACGTCATAGTATAGTATGTCGTCCAAAAAGTGAAAAAAACGTCATAGTATAGTATGTCGTCCAAAAAGTGAAAAAAACGTCATAGTATAGTATGTCGTCCGAAAAGTGTAAAATACGTCATAGTATAGTATGTCGTCCGAAAAGTGAAAAAATCGTCATGGTATAGTATGTCGTCCAAAATGTGTCACAAAACGTCATAGTATAGTATGTCGTCCAAAAAGTGAAAAAAACGTCATAGTATAGTATGTCGTCCGAAAAGTGTAAAAAACGTCATAGTATAGTATGTCGTCCGAAAAGTGAAAAAATCATCATAGTATAGTATGTCGTCCAAAAAGTGAAAAAAACGTCATAGTATAGTATGTCGTCCAAAAAGTGAAAAAAACGTCATAGTATAGTATGTCGTCCGAAAAGTGTAAAAAACGTCATAGTATAGTATGTCGTCTGAAAAGTGAAAAAAACGTCATAGTATAGTATGTCGTCCGAAAAGTGAAAAAATCGTCATGGTATAGTATGTCGTCCAAAATGTGTCACAAAACGTCATAGTATAGTATGTCGTCCGAAAAGTGTAAAAAACGTCATAGTATAGTATGTCGTCCGAAAAGTGTGAAAATACGTCATAGTATAGTATGTCGTCCGAAATGTGTCACAAAACGTCATAGTATAGTATGTCGTCCGAAAAGTGAAAAAAACGCCATAGTATAGTATGTCGTCCGAAAAGTGTGAAAATACGTCATAGTATAGTATGTCGTCCGAAAAGTGAAAAAAAAGTCATAGTATAGTATGTCGTCCGAAATGTGTCACAAAACGCCATAGTATAGTATGTCGTCCGAAAAGTGTGAAAATACGTCATAGTATAGTATGTCGTCCGAAAAGTGAAAAAAACGCCATAGTATAGTATGTCGTCCGAAAAGTGTGAAAATACGTCATAGTATTGTATGTCGTCCGAAAAGTGAAAAAATCATCATAGTATAGTATGTCGTCCGAAAAGTGAAAAAATCATCATAGTATAGTATGTAGTCCGAAAAGTGAAAACTTTCATGTTTTTGTTTTCTAGTTCAGAGTCGTTGTTGAGTCGAGTTTAAGTCCATCTGAAGAATCAAACCTGCAGCTCTTCAGGTAGGCTTGACTTTCTTTGGTGTTTCATGCTTTTTGTAGATTTTCTGTCAGTTCTTTTCGTCGTCGTCCATCTTCGTTGAGGCTCCAGTACATGATGCTAACCTCCCAGATTACAACTATAAAGACAAAAGGCCTCGTATTTCTCTCTTGACCCAGAAAAAGGCTGTGAAATCAGTTCGTTATGACCAGAGCTGCGACGATTAGTCAAGTAGTCGTCAACTATTAAGTTGATCGTTCACCATTTTGCTAATTAATAAATCGTTTAATCAGATTTACAACACCAGTGTGACGGCGTAAAAATGTCTACTGTGACTGTTTAACTGTATTATACTATATTCCCCTCAAATAATCTGAATCATACAAACATTAACCAACTCTTTAGTAAACCAAGTGTGATTTCCTTTTAAGTCATGTCCAGTTCTGTGAGAAAATTCACTTTATATAAAACTGTATCTGTTCTAAACCATTAAACCCGTCTTCAAGGTTGTCTGTCAGTGTAGTACAGTGAACACGATGTATTCGTCTCACCTCCAGCACCACTTTTCTTTCAAAACTGACACAAAGAAAGGACATAAATGCTCTTCATCTGTGTGAAATCTTTATTGCAGCAGCAAAGGCACACAACATTATGCAGATGTAGCATCATGACTTACAGCAGCAGCAGGTTTATTCGTCGTCGTGTGAAAAAAGGCCACAACCACCTTCACCCGTTAAAGTGTCATTTTCCAAACACAAAAAAATCATAAAAGCGAAAATAAAAAATAGCTCGGCTCTCCGACTGAGCTCCCTCGTCCATCTGGAAAATAAAACACTGCAGAGGATGTCTTTAAATACCTCCGTGGCAGAACACTGTAGTGAATATTCAATCTAGATCACATCATAAATGAATCCCATCCGTCAAAAAGTAAACCCAAACCTTCACGTTAGTACCTGGGTCTGAAATTAAAACTGCATCATTACACATCAGAACACAACCCCAGATTGCTTAAATATAGTTAGAAGGCAACGTCATCTTTATACTTTGGCTTGAGCAGATGTAACATCTGTCCACTAATCACCTAGAAGGCATTAATAATAATAAATACTGATGATTGATCTCACGCTACCTGCTTACTCTTAGAGACATCGTTGTGGAGAACCAGGAAGAAGTTATATCAGGTTCTTCGAGACAGGGTTGTACGAGAAACTTCCCCTTTGGCACTATTTTTTTTTAACTGTAGGACTTCGTATTCATACGCACAGGTGACCTAAAGCAGCAACAGGAAGTTCTACGACTCACTCAAGTGACAGTGAACGCAACGCCAAGACTCTAAGTGACTATTCTGCCCATTCAGACGTGTATCACCCTTTAAAAGTTGAGTGTCCGGCATTGAAATTACAGATACAAACAGCATCATTTTGACTAATTACGCTGATTATTTGGACTAGATTATCTATGACATCATTCCAACCAGTTAAAGACCTCTGTGATTCAGTTGGGACCAGTCAGAATGATGGTTCCAGACATCTCTAACGTCATTACAGCTAGTTGTGTTGTCTCAGTGTTGGTGGACAGGATGGTTAGCTTCGTCAGGCAGCTCTTTCTTTTGGAACTTTTTCCTCGGCTGTAGAACGTCCGTATTCCTACGCATAAACATCCTGTATTAAACCGCCGCAATCAGAAGCATCATACTATCCACAGAGTATCAATATGAAGTTCTAGAACTCGCTAAACCGAAGCTTTTAGACGTCTATCACATGCTGTTTTGCAATTTAAAAGCGCAGTTTGACTATCCATCGTTGAAATTACAGATACAAACTGCATCATTTTGACTAATTACACTGATTATTTTGACTAAGTTTTAATTCCAGATTTCTAAAACATCGTTCCGACCAGTCAGAATGATGGTTCCAGATATCGCTAACGTCTTAATAGCTCGGTATGATGTATTAGACCAGCAAAGCATTTACAAAAGTGCTGCTGGACAAGATGGTTAGCTTCGTCAGGCAGCTCTTTCTTTTGGAACTACATTTTCTCGGCTGTAGAACGTCCGTATTCCTACGCTTAAACATCCTGTATTAAACCGCCGCAACTCTGACCGATACAGGTGATCAGAAGCATTACACTATCCATAGAGTATCAATACGAAGTTCTAGGACTCGCTATTCTTCTTGTTTAGATGGTTACAGTTGGCTGTTTCGATATTTATTAGCGGAGTTTGACTATCTGGCTTTGGAATTAGTCATCAACAGCGTCATTTTGACTAATTACACTGTCAGAATGTTTGTTCCAGACATCTATAAGATCATTCTGACCAGTCAAAGCCACAGTTGGAGATCTCTGATTCAGTTTGGACCAATCAGAATCATGGTTCCAGACATCTCAAACGTCATCTCTAGTCCGAACTGTTGAGCCCTCGCCAGGATTCCCAACTAACCAATTCATTGCCAATGAAAAATAGTTGTTAGTTGCATCTCTAATCATAGCAAACAAGAAGGGCTGTTGTTTCAGGTTAGAACCAGATCCAAAGGAATCCTTCAGAAAGTTTAATTTCAATTCTGCTCCTTATTTCTGTTCTAGATATCTATAATGTCATTCTGAGCAGTCAAACAATGGTTAGAGATCTGTGTTTAGTTTAGACTAGTCTGAATGGTTGTGGACTACGCTGTTTGTCCAAGGTTTCCCGTTGGATACTGGTCCTGCTAAGCATTTTAAAACAGCAGAAGTGATGGCGGCTGCTGTTGGTGGATCAGATGGTTAGAAAATGCCGTGAATCTTCACGGTGAGCTTCTGAACGAGAGCTTAGTCGTTTTGTCTCTACATTTTCCCAGCTGTAGAACTTCCGTATTCGTATCATAAGTGCAACTGTATTACGCCGCCGCTACTCCAACCAACAAAGGTGATCTGCAGCATCACACATGTGGTTTGAGTTTAGGAATACGAAGTTCCACGACTCATCTGCCAAAGAAAAGATCTGCCCGACAACAGGGTAAACCAGTTTGACCAATCAGGACTCACAAGAGCCTCGTACAACCCAGCGTCTAAGAACCTCAACTGTCCCTTTAAGTGTCACGAATCCAAAGTGCAAACCCGAGGATTGATAGTTTGTGCATTTTGTTCTTCTGCTCCTGTTTTTGCTACAACAAAAGTCCTTCAGAAGCATCCAGAGGAGCCACAAAGACAGATGAGATCAGCATCCGTCCTCCGGTAAGAACATGACAGTCAACTCTGATTTGTTTTTGCAGGTCAGAAGACATTTCGTTGGGCTGAATTCAGACGACGACGCTTGTTGATTGTTTTAGCAGCAATTCGGGGACTACTTTAGTGTAAGGAACTCTAGATTCTGTTGAAAGAAGAGTTGGAAAGTCGTTACTTTAACTGAGGCTGCATCTCATGACTATTTTAATTATCAATTAAGCTCCTGCTGATTTTCTTTTTTGTCCATGAGACCAAAAGCGGCGTCTTTAGGAGTCTTGTTTGAAATAGAGCTGCTGCAGTTAACTATTTTGATAATTGACCAGTCAGTTGGAGTAATTTTTCAAAGAAAAGCAAAAACCAGCTAATTTATCTGATTGTAGCATCTTACATTCTGGTTTCTTTCCTCCTCTGTGACCGTAAACTCAATATTTTTGGACAAGACGCGACTTTAGAGGACTCTGATTGGTATTTTTCACCACTTTCTTCCATTTTAAACACCAAACAACCAATCGATTCATCTAGAATTAAAATAATAGCAGCAGCACATGCAGTTCTGTAGTTGCCAAGAAGGGTTGGTGTTCCAAAGTAATCAATTAATTGGAAAATAATGGTGAGCTGCAGCCCCAGTTTGAACCCAAGTATGTTTAACTTAATCATGCGGTGCAACAACAAAAAGCTAAGCTAACTATTCGCCAATCAAAACAGTCGTAGATTCATTTTGCAGCTCTGCTTTTAACGCCTGAGCTTCTTCTGACCTGCAAGTCCAACCAGCTCCAACTGATTGTGTCGTTTTATAATTGCAGCCTCGTTCCCAGTGACCTGCACTGATGGATGCGCCGCTCGTTCCCAGTTCGGTCCAGCTGAGACGCCCAACGGAAGCAGTTTCAGCGAGGTGTTTGTTCTGGTCTTCGTCCTGCAGCCTCCATCTCATTTGTAAACATCTGATGCACGTGAGGATTCCAAATAGTTCGTAGTGATGAAGATCCGACCGCTAGAATCCGTCGTCATCTCCGTCAAAGCCGTAATCTGGAGGACGCAAAGAAGAGTTGGTGTTTAGTCCATGGTAGCAAATGATCCACAGAAACAGGTTGGCAGCTAAACGTCTTTAGTTAGTGTCTTATACTTCCTTATTTAATCTTCAGACAGAGTTTATTATTCATAGAGAGACAGATAAATTCAAGGTATCTGGTAGCTCAACATACATTACATTAAAGAAAAAATAAGGAAACCAATGTACAAAGGAGCGTGCAATCAACCTTTACAACTAAGTACAGTGTAGAAATAGTATTAACAGTAAGTGTATAGGAGGAGTGCTTGAGTCTGGTTTGCCTTAATGGGTTGTGGACATTCCTGCTGTGATTTAACACCAGAAACGTTGCTCAGACGTTTAGCTAGCAGCCGGTAGCATCTGAGGAAATAAAGGACAATTTTGCATTTAGCTTCTGCGCTGTGAGTAGATTCATAACCGTCTTCTTGAAGTTACCTAAACCTTAGAAGTGTCTGTAGATCATCCAGGCCATGGGAGTCATAAGTTCACCATCAGAAGGCAGCTGGATTGGTTTGATGGTTCCTGAAGATGTTCCACCTTCATCCAAGAGGTTCTAACTAACTAACTGGTGGCGATTCTCCGGTGTTTATTTTCACCCCCAACTCACCCAAGTGGTCAGACTGCCTGGTTAAGGATCTCAGGACTGCATTAGAAGTACCTGATAAGTAGCGTTTATTGAGATTTAAAAAGCCATAACTGAACAGGGGCGTTTGTCTACAACAGCACCTATCAGGTACTTACAATGCAGTCCTGAGGTCCCTTACAAAGCAGTTCCACCACCATTAAATCCTTGAGTCACCTGAGTCGCTAAAAGACCTCGAGTCATGCTAGTCTTGGGTCATTAAGGTGCATCAAGTCGTGTTTTATTTAGGGAAAACCAATATTTGTGCTGGTCAAACTGCCTGATGACGGATGTCGGGACTGCATTACAGGGACCTGATAAGTGGTGTTCATTATCCTTAAGGTTGCGGTGAAACTTCCTACGTAGGGATCTCGGGATGTATTGTAAGTACCTGATAAGTGGTGTCATATGGCTTCCTGTACTGTTCTCTCAAACTGTCTGTCTTCTTTGTCCATTATGTAAACATCACTGTCCTTAAAGGAGTGTCTGTTATCTTTCAGGCTGCTGAGACTTCTCAGGAGTCCAACACAGTGGAGGCAACTGAAGGGTAAAGGACGTCAGAAATCTCTAAACAGGGGAGGTGGTCTGTGACACCACTTATCAGGTACTTACAGTGCAGTCCTGAGGTCCCTTACAAAGCAGCTTCACCACCATTAAATCCTTGAGTCACCTGAGTCGCTAAAAGACCTCGAGTCATGCTAGTCTTGGGTCATTAAGGTGCATCAAGTCGTGTTTTATTTAGGGAAAACCAGTATTTGTGCTGGTCAAACTGCCTGATGACGGATGTCGGGACTGCATTACAGGGACCTGATAAGCGGTGTTCCTCAGCCTGAGCTCACAAAACTTAAGGTTGTGGTGAAATTTCCTACATAGGGATCTCAGGACTGCATGGTAAGTACCTGATAAGTGGTGTCATATGGCTTCCTGTGCTGTTCTCTCAAACTGTCTGTCTTCTTTGTCCATTATGTAAACATCACTGTCCTTACAGGAGTGTCTGGTATCTTTCAGGCTGCTGAGACTTCTCAGGAGTCCAACACAGTGGAGGCAACTGAAGGGTAAAGGACGTCAGACATCTCTAAACAGGGGAGGTGGTCTGTGACACCACTTATCAGGTACCTATAATGCAGTCCTGAGATCCCTACATAAGAAGTTTCACCACAACTTTAAGTTTTGTGAGCTCATGATGATGACAAACACCTAAAACTTGTTGGTTACAACTGAGGAGACCTCTTGGAAAAAGGGGGACATCATCTAGAACCATAAAACAAGCTGCCTTCAACACCAGTGATCTGGATCTACTTGCAGCACAGACGCTAAAAGCTAAATCATTTTAATTCTGACTAGAGATGCCACCAGCTGCTTCCTCGACACCTGAGCAAGGTTTCTATTCTGGCTTCAGCCTGTTAGACATGAGAAGAAGCTGCACCTTAAACGGTTTTTATGCTGCATTCTACTGGAGCACTTTAGGGAACTTTGAACAACTTGAAATGAAAATGTCTTGAATGAATTTTCTCTACTGCAGCTTCATTAAGACACCAGTTCGTTCTAATACGATCCGATACAACAGCTCTGCTATGAATTCTGCTTCTGCACGTTTAGTTATCATTAATACTGTCATAAAGGTGGTAATTCCACTGAAAATAGACTCCTGGTTGAAAGAAAACTGGCTCAAAAGCCGTTGAATAGGTTGACACTGATGTCCCCATTGAATAAGAGCTCTGAGTGTATTTACTTGTGTCTTATCTAAACACCTTGAACTGCCTGCTTCTTGAAATAAATGTATTCTGTCATTAAACTGATGCACTCTCCAGCTGTTTGTCTCCATTTGAGAATCATAAATTCAGATTCTTAGGAGTGAGGTCGGATGTTAAATACAGTAGAAGAGTAGCAGCGTTGAAAAGACTCTATAGAGATGTGAGGTCTCTGGAGGAAGTAACTAAACAGAGCTACAGCGCAAACATAATCAAAGACTGGCCGATAAAAGCAGCTTCATCAGAGATAAATCTGACATCAGAGCATCTTATTTTACTCCTTCAAGCTAATACTTGGTCTCACTTCTGTCTGAGCTGCTGTGGAGACCAGAGGCTTCTCTGTGCGCCGCCGGCTAGCTAGTTAGCTTCTACGTTAGCCTGCGTGTGAGGCGTTTCGGGGAAATCTGTAAATCACGGCTTCAGGAAACAGCCTAAATAACAACACAAGTAAGTTCTGAGCTGTCAGCAAACCCTGAGATGGGATAAAACAGCCAACATGATGCAGTTACTGCAAAGACTGTGGCCAAGCTACAGCTGGGAACAGAACTTTGGCGATCAGAGCATCAATGTTCTGGATTAAGAAAACACAAAGTCTCCAAGAAACTCTTCTTGTACCGTGACAGGAGTTGAAGATATTCATGCCAACATCCTTTTTGTCACCAAATCTCCAAACCTTTAAAGCGAGACACGACAGTTTTTCATGCTCTGGTCAGTTTTGGGGTATTTTGCATCAGTGACGTGTTTTATTTCAGACTAAACAGAGATTTAGGTGTTAATTTATGCAAATTAGCACCCATTTTTTAATAAGCTAATGTATAATTTGTATAATTACACAGAAAATACCAGAAAACTTATTAAATATTAAAGATAATAATGTAAATAATCAGCTGGGGAAGTTTTCTAGTGACATCGGTCCGTTAAAACAGAAGAATAATAGTAGTTTTTCTCTTATTTTGAACCTGAAACCTCGTCCTCAGCAGCTCCAGCAAACCTTTGAGTTTCTATCTACAGGATGTTTTAAATGCTGGGATATTTGCTTTAATGTCTCCTTTCAGGTTTGTGGAAAGAAAACCTCCAGAAGACACATTCTGGTGTTGATGTTCATGCATTTCTCCTATTGGACAGTGATTCAAACCAGCGTATGTTTATTTAGGTAATAGGCAAAAACACATCTGTCGACTTCCTGCAGCAACAAACTGAAGCAGCGAGGAGTCTGAACTTTGAATAAAACTCTTATAGAAGCCAAAAAGGAGCTACTTTTACTGACTTTAAATCACCCCGATGAGGACGAACTAAACATTTATCTACTCCTTTCTTCCTGTTGACAGTCATTTAGAGGATGTATACGAAGAATTATGAAAAAATGAACATTTCGATGGGGTCGTTGGGGACGGAAAGGCTTCAAATGCAGCTAAATCAAGCAGTTTAGATGCACCAGTGCAGCCGATGTAAGAAGTCAATGTGGAGCCTGAAAACTGATTCCTTTATGTAGAAAAACAGCAGATCAGGATGTAAAACTTAGAAACTCTGTGACTCTGAGCATCGAGGCTCCATCAGACTCCTGGACCTCCGACGTCCAGACAAAGACCTGCCTACAGGAATCAATTAAGCAGCTCCGGACCTTTTACGAGGGCCGAGGCAGGGGCCTTAAAGTTTAACGGCCGCACGCATGAAACGAGGAACTTCACCTTGGCGAGGCCTCGTTAAAACCCAGCAGGAGTCTGAGCAGAACGTCCAGAGAGCTGCTTCGTTAAACCGCTGATCGGCTCCAGACGCTCGGCGGGTCCCACAGAAAACCACGATGCTGCCGCCGAATCTGAACCTCAGCCATCATTTTTAGTCTAGTTAAAGAATCTGCTGCTGTTATTGGAGCAAATTAACCTCAGATGAACTCATTCCAGTCTCTATGGTTGCATGTTGAGGTAAAAATGAACAAACTTATTAGTCGACCATTAATTTGTCGTTGAGCTTGAAGACTCTTTGTTATATCTCAACACAGTTTTTTTTTCATTTATTAATTTTTAAAAATAAGCTACTGAACAAATCTGTCAAATGTTTATTGGGGTTCAGATTTTCTGTAATTTTTCTTGTAATTTAACTTTCAGGTTGTTGTAGATTAATTATGTTGCGTTTGCTTATTTAGTTTCCTTATAAATATCATATTAGAGCTGCATCAGTTGATCAGATAATCTATTAGCTGTAAACTATTCAGTTAAAAGACAAATATTTTGATAAGAAATTGATCAGTTTGAGTCATTTTTAAGGAAAAAAGTCCAAAATCCCGAATGCAGCTTCTGAAATGTGAACATTTTGACAGTAAACTGAAGACGTTTGGACAAAACAAGACTCTCTGATATTTTATGAACCAAACAAACTGATCGATTACTCAGGAAAATACGGAGCCTCTGAAGGGACATGGGCAGAAAAAGATCAAAATGTAAGTTTCTCGTGACCACGTGAACTTCCAGCATCAATAACTCATTAGTGACACGT
Organism: Dascyllus trimaculatus; assembly: GCA_024666655.1. Lineage (NCBI taxonomy): Eukaryota > Metazoa > Chordata > Actinopteri > Pomacentridae > Dascyllus > Dascyllus trimaculatus. The sequence goes on along the minus strand of CM045462.1, from coordinate 28,796,153 downwards.
TGTCAAATCATAATCGATGCCTCTTTCCATCGTTGTCAGGTAGACAATGTGCTACAAGCCCAGCTTTATCAACAGTAGCTGTCTTTAGGCTGCACAAATAACACTGGTGTCTATGAGCAGCCGGCTGGGAGATGAGTGAACAGGGACCGCCTGCAAATTGCAAACTGCTGCAACAGCGTAGAGAGACACCACACAGATGTTCAATAACGTCACCCTGATACACTGTAGTGTCACCAGAATCACTGCAGCCATCGACTGGCTCCTGTTGATCAGACCACAACACCTGGTTTGATACATGTAGATATAAAAATCATACCGTCTGTAAAACTGCAATTTGCAGACGGTCCCTGTTCACTCATCTCCCAGCCGGCTGCTCATAGACACCAGTGTTATTTCTGCAGCCTGAAAGACAGCTACTGTTGATAAAGCTGGGCTTGTAGCACATCGTCTACCTGACAACGATGGAAAGAGGCATCGATTATGTTTTGACAACGTGTCACTGATGAGTTATTGATGCACAAGAAACTTACATTTTAATGTTTTTCTACCAGTGTCCCTTTACAGGCTCCGTAAAAATCACCATGAAACTTCTTTTTTATGACACAAGTTTACTAAAATGTTGTGTTCAATTATGCAAATGTAATATGATCTCATTAGCATACGTGCTAATTTGCATAAATGTCCAGTCGTCAAAGTAAACAAAGTAACCTGAACCTGTAAAAACTGGAAACCAGCCGACCCTGTTTGATTACTTACATTTACACAGTTATTTTTATGATGACAAGTTTTCTGAAATTCTGAACGTTGGATGAAGTCGGCTTCAAATGTTTCGTCTAATTTTGTTGACATATTAAACTCAAAGCTTTTTACCAAATGGATTTTGGCATAAAAGCAGAAAAAAGCTGTTTTTTAAAAATAATTTGTTTTTTAAATCAAACCTGTCTTGTTTTTTTCTTCTTTAACTAGCAGAGATCACCATCAAACTTCCCCCGTTGACTCTTTAGATCAGACATTTTCTTTATTTATTGCAAATTTTCAAAAATGTTATGTTTAATTATGCAAATGAGGCGTTATCTAATTAAACTGATGAGGTAATCAGCTCAAATGTCTAATAGACAAAGTTAAATAAACACTTAAATGTGTATTTTGGGGGTTTTTAGTTCCTCAAACTCACATTAAACTTGTCTGTATGTAGTAACTCAAGTGTTTAGGTGGGTCTGGACTTTCTGCAGTGAGTCGTCCTCGTAGTTCTAGAAACTCAAGCTAAGTCCAGACGCTACGATTGAAACTACGAGGAGAACCACGACCTGGACGGCTGAGAGGCTCACACTCCTGTCCAGCAGCGTCTCTTTTTCAAAAGGCTGCAGCTCCTTAAAATGGATGCAGGAAACAAATCAAAGCTGAGCAGCGCATGAAAACATGAAAACACAACGGCGTCTCGTGTTTTCTGGAGATTCAGCGTCAAACAGAAACTGAAGCTGAAGTTGTTTGATGGATGTTTGCTTCAGGACAGCTGGATTATTGGAACATGTAGAGGAATATGTCGTGTGACGGTGCATCTGATTCCTCGTCCGTTTCTGTAGATGAAGCTCTGATGAACCAAACGTCCTGTTATTTGTGTTCAGACTCACCGTTTCCTCCCATCAGCTCCATGGCGCTGACACAGGCCTCCTCCTCCTCCTCGTCTTCCTCGTCGGCGGCCACGTCGTCGTACACGACCGGTCCGCTCTCCACCACCACCGCTTCTCCGCCGGGGGCTCCGACCGCCGCCGGCAGGGGGCTGGAGACCTGAGCAAACAGGAAACACTGAGTGTTTTTAAAGCTTTCCTCAGCATCCTCCGGGGAAACCTAAACCTGGACTCATAATAAACGTAGCAGCGAGCCGCGGAGCTTCACTGGACGCTCATTTAAGGATCTGGAACGGCTCGGTGTCGTACAGAAGTTACCCAGAAACACCTTGAAGAGGCTGAGAAATTAAAAACGAGGCCTGTTTTTTAACGTTTCACCTCCTTCACTTTGTGTTTTCATGCATGAATGTGACCCGACTGCAGGTGATTCTGGGACAGAGAGTCGCTCCAATGCATGCTGGGAGAAACAACACAGGGCTGATCAGAAATAAACAGGAGGAAGGAGAAAAGTAAAGCACCGCCGTAATAACAGTGGTGAAAAACAAGGCTGCAGCAGAAGGAGAGAACTGAAGTCCAGCAGTGGAAATGATGAAAATCAGAGTTGAAGGATGTTGGAACTAGTTGAAGATACATCCAGCATGGTGAAACATCTTTCTATTGATGAGGAGTGGAGACTCAGAGTGGACCAGAACAACTCAAATCGTCCACAGTGACTCAAATATTGTAATTTTTGGGTCATTTTTAACAAGTTTCGAGTAACGTTGAACAGTTTTTCAGTCATTCTGAACGTTTTTGTTGCTTTGGATCAATTTTGAGTGAATTTTGGGCGATTTTACATCACTTTGAGCAGGTTTCAAGTTGTTTTTTATATCATATAGAAAGATCCAACCTACTGGATCAATAGAATAAAGTCAGCATGGCTCAGAAACAGTGAACAGAGGAGACAGTAGTTGGAGATACATCCAGCATGGTGGAACATCTTTATAGAGATGATGAACAGAGACTCAAAACTGGACTAAGTCTCTTCTAAAACCACTCAAATAGTCTATAATGACTGAAAAAATGTCATTTTTAGTAGTTTTAAGGACTTTTTTGACAACTTTTGGGTCAGTTTTCCAAGATACATCCAGCATGGTGGAACATCTTTCTACTGCTGATGAACAGAAATTAAAAATTAGACTCAAAATGATCTGTAATGATGTGAATATTGTCATTTTAGGTACATTTTGGACAATTTTGAAGAAGTTTCAGGCAATTCTGACCAGTTTTCCAGTCATTTTTTGATATTTTGTGTTACTTTGAACCAATTTTGAGTCAGTTTAGTCAATTTTATGTTACTTTGGGCAGGTTTTAAGTTATTTTGACAAAGTGAGAGGAAAATCCAACCTACTGGATCAATAGAATAAAAGCAGCACGGCTCAGAAACAGTGAACAGAGGAGACAGTAGTTGGAGATACATCCAGCATGGAGGAACATCTTTCTACGGATGATGATGAGTTTAGTAGAGTTTGTTTTTCTATGTTTGGTCATTTTAAATCCTTCTTACAGCCATTTTGAGGCATTTTTAATTGTTTTTGAATCCATTTCTGGTCATTTACCATCATTTTTTGTCCATGTTGAGGACGTTTCGGTAAAACTGAATTCCTTTTTTGGTCATTTTCAATTCCAGTTTGTCCATTTGAGTCCACTTTTAATTGTTTTGAAGCCACACGAGTCCCTTTTTGGGTTTTTTCCAATCAAATTTTGGTTATTTTCAGTCCTTTTTGGCCATTCTGAGTCCCGTTTTCGTCTTTTGAGTAAATTTTTTGTCATTTTGAATCCATTTTTGGCCATTATGAATCCGTTTTTAAAATTCTGAATCAGGTTTCTCCATCCATACTGGATCAAGTTCAAGTTTAAAGTGATTTTATACAGTTTTAGGGCAAATCTTGAGTTAATTTAGTCACGTTTTGAGTCAATTTGTACAAATTTATGTGACTTTGGAGAAGCTTCAAGTTAATTTGGACACGTTTTAAATCATTTTTGAAATTTTATGTTACTTTGGACGAGTTTCACGTCATTTTGGACAGTTTTAGACTGAATACGTTAAATGCAGCACGGCTTAAAAACAGAGAACAGAGGAGACAGTAGTTGGAGATACATCCAGCATGGAGGAACATCTTTATAGAGATGATGAGTGGAGAGAAGAGAAGTCGTCTGTAGAGGCTGGAAACATGGAGATAGTTAAACGTCTATAATAACGTCCATCTTTGGTACCATTTCTGTACATGTGGTATTAAAATTTTCGATTTTGTGAAATAAATAACCAAAGAAATTCTCCTTTTTTCTGATTTCCATCATCATAACTGTGTCGTACAGACAGAAAACACTCGTCTTCATTCTGTCTACTTCTATGGTTGTTCTGTTTCCATAGCTGGAGTCAAATTAAATCCACTTTCTGATTCGACGCTGCACGACAAAGAAAACTTCCCCTCGGAAAGCTTTAAAGCGGATCGAATCTGAGTCTCTTCGTCTTTTCTTGCGTCTTATTTGACTCGAATCGTTCAGATATCAAACGCTCTGCTGCACCGGGGACGACCAGGCCGAGTCTTCAGCATCCGGTAAAACACCTCCGTCTGAGAGCTGCAGGTTTTCCAGCTCTGGAATAAAGAGGAGCCGCTTTCCCTTTGTTTTCTCACAGGGAGCCCATCAAGCTCAGTTTTAAGCTGAAAGGAAGCCGCATGTTATCACTTCCCCTTCAGCCGAGGCTAATTATAAGGCTGGAGGAGAGGCAGGTGGAGGTCCACAGTGTGACGGGGACGTTTCTGTTCTGTCCCTGCTGGGCCTCCACCTCCAGTTTGCCTTTCACTGCCTCCTCCGTCCATCTTTTATTCCATGTTCTGCCCACATCCTTCCTCGCTCCGTCCTTACTTTGCTCCTTTATACGCCGATTCTCCCTCCCCGTCCTGCGTTTTCCATCCTCACATCTGGATAGACGCCAAAACAAGCACCAGAAACCCGAAAACGTCCACCTCTAAAAACCCTTTCTGCCGTTTCCTCCGTCCTTTTTCTGTAAACCAGCTGGCGTTAACCTCCCCGACGCCTCATTAACTGCAGAGTCTTAACACGAGGAGATTGGAAATGATGATGAAACAAATGTCAGAGGTGCAAATTCAGAGTCGACCTGCCAGCAGGACGTTTACATTTCACTTCCATTGTCACTGGATTAACCATAAAACACCGAAACACACCGACAGATTTCAAAGTCCTGTTACTTTCTGGTATTGTTTTTTTAAAAATCACCAAAATCACAGTCAGAAACTGTAAAAACACACATAACTGTTGGATCTTTCAGATGATTCTAAGCTTAAAACTGTGATATTTTATTTTAATGACTGTAATCTGTTTCTAGACGTCTCATTGACTGTTTCCATGAATCAGATTCTGTAAAAAAAAAACTAAAAATTCTGCACTTCTTTTAATTATGGTGACTCTAGTTAGCGTTAGCCACCACCTACAAGGCAAAGCCAACGTCTAAGTGTTAGCAATCACCAAAATTATAGCATTTATCAGAGCCAGAAACTGTAAAACACAAAGAATAGTTGGATTTTCAACTTTAAAATCGACATACTTAATATATCATCCACTAAGGACTAAATCTTTAAAGCATTATTAGTTTTTGTTTTCAAGACTCTGTTGTGTGGAAATCTGTGGCTGCCTGCTAACTTAGCCGTTAGCATAGCTTTAGCCACTGTGAAAGTAGCTGATGTCCATATTTGTGGTGACGGATTGTGTTTCTTGTCAAATTTTTGCAGACAGCGCAACTTAAGGCAAAAAAGTTAATGTTAATCTGACTTTTGAAAGATGCTACGCTGCTTCCAGTTAGCGTTAGCCATCATTTAAAAGGCAAAGCTAATCTCTTAGTGTTTGCAATCACCAAAATTCTAGCATTTATCAGAGCCAGGAAACTGTAAAAACATAAAGAATTGTTAGATTTTCAACTTTACGACGGCCCTTGAACTAACCACGTTTGATGTGCAACTCCATCTTGAAAATCAACTAATCTCAGCTTAAAATCGTGATTATTTAACATATTATCCACTAAGGCCTAAATCTTTAAAGCATTATTAGCTTTTGTTTTCTAGGCTCTGTTTTATTGAAATCTGTGGCTGCCTGCTAACTTAGCCGCTAGCCGTTAGCGTAGCTTTAGCCGCTGTGAAAGTAGCTAATGTCCTGATTTGTGGAGATGAATGGTGTTTCCTGTAAGTTGTTGCAGGTTGTGCATGTTTAAACAGAAAACTAAAGCTAATCTGAGTTTTGAAAGATGCTACGCTGCTTCCAGTTAGCGTTAGCAACCACCTACAAGGCAAAGCTAACCTCTTAGTGTTAGCAATCACCAAAATTCTAGCATTTATCAGAGCCAGGAAACTGTAAAAACATAAAGAATTGTTAGATCTTCAACTTTACGACTGTCCTTGAACTAACCGTGTTTGACGTGCGACTCCATCTTGAAAATCAGATAAATCTAAGCTTAAAATTGTGATTATTTTATTGTATCATCCACTAAGGACTAAATCTTAGCAGCATTATTAGTTATTGTTTTCCAGACGCTGTTTCAGTTCAATCGATGACTGCCTGCTAACTTAGCCGCTAGCCGTTAGCTAACCAAAGTAGCTAATGTCCTGATTTGTGGGGACAGATTGTGTTTCTTGTGAAGTTTTTGCAGGTTGTGAAGGTTTGAGCAGAAAGTTAATGCTAATCTGACTTTAGAAAGATGCTACGCTGCTTCCAGTTAGCATTAGCCACCACCTACAAGGCAAAGCTAACCTGTTAGGGTTAGCAATCATCAAAATTCTAGCATTTATCAGCACCAGAAACTGTAAAAACACAAAGAATTGTTGGATTGGCTCAAAAACAGAACAGAGCAGTAAGTTGTTGGAACGTTCATTCAGCCTGGAGAAACATCTTCCTAACAGCCCTTGAATTCAGCACTTTTGATGTTCGCTTCCATCTTTAAAACGAACTAATTCTTGTCCTTTCTTTTCTCTTTAAACTACACCGACGCCTCATTAACTGCCGAGTCTTAACGCGAGGAAATAGAAAAAACACTCTAAAACATCAGGGCACAAACACGAGACTAATTAGGTGGTTAGAGCTGCTAAGTGGGTCAGGATGAAGCTGTGAAGGGGACAAACAGAAGTTCTTATTCAGAGATGATGTTGCTGAGCGAACTCCGGAGCTGAGAGGAGTATTTACGGCCTCTAACAAGGGAGCTGCTCGTTAGGAGTGAGAAGGAGACCACAGGAAACGGGCCTCCGACGAGGTTTTTATGGTGTGAGGATGCTGACATCTGATAGCCTGCAGTTACTCAAGCATGGAACAACTGGAGCAGCTAAACGAACAGTCTGGACTCCTCAGAGTGTAAATTACACTAAACTACGGGTCAACTCGAGGTAATCATGGGACTCTAGTGTGAAATTATGACTTTCTTCTGATATAAATCATAAGAAGCACTCTATGTTGCGTTCTGGGGTTGGTAGGGATACAGCAGTGTGGTTTTTAGGGGTAATACAGCTCAGATGCAAAATAGTATCACATCACAGTAATCAGATTACAAGATGTCAAGGTAAAAACTGACTGTTTTGATCAACTAAATTAAAAATACAGGTACCACTGTAGGAGCTCAATGCAACAGAAGGCAGTGCAGCCTTTCATTACTGAGTAGCCCCAGTATTTGGACCCCTTAACTAGGAAACGTCATTAATAAGTAGTATTATCATTGAATATGTAGGATAGAAACAGGAGTGACCGGATTGATAAAGATCGATCAGTTTGTCTCCTGCAGTTTTAATAATCGTTTACTGTTCTACCACTTATATTTCCCACTAAGGTTCAGATATTAAAGTATTATTAAGTATTGTTTTCCAGACTCTGCCTCAGGTTAATCTGTTGCTGCTACCTAGCTAAGCTGCTAGCCGTTAGCATAGCCTTAGTCACACTGAAAGAAGCTGATGTCTTGATTTGTGGACGGATTGTGTTTCTTGTTAAGCTTTTGCAGACAGCGCAACTTTAGGCAAAAAAGTTGATGTTAATCTGACTTTCGTAAGATGTTACACTGCTTCCAGTTAGCGTTAGCCACCACCTCAAAGGCAATGCTAATCTCTTAGTGTTAGCAATCACCAAAATTCTAGCATTTATCAGAGCCAGAAACCGTAAAAACTCAAAGAAATGTTGGATTTTCAACTTCACGACTGTCCTTGAACTAACCGTGTTTGGCGTGCGACTCCATCTTGAAAATCAGATAAATCTAAGCTTAAAATTGCGATTATTTTATTGTATCATCCACTAAGGACTAAATCTTAGAAGCATTATTAGTTATTGTTTTCCAGACGCTGTTTCAGTTCAATCAATGACTGCCTGCTAACTTAGCCACTAGCCGTTAGCGTAGCGACAGATTATGTTTCTTGTTCAGCTTTTGAGGGTTTGAGCTAAAAACTAAATTTCATCTGGCATTAGAAAGATGTTATGGTGACTTTAAATAGCATTAGCAACAAGCCAAGAGACACAACTAACCTCCTCTAATTACACATTAGTGGCAGAACTGGTTAAAACCGATAAACTGATTAACTAATTATTCGTGATATGTCCCAAATCTTAAAGTTTTGTTAGTTATTTTTTTCCGGTTTCAGGCTAATCTGTAGCTGCCTCCTAACTTAGCTGATAGCCGTTGCTGTACCCCTAGCCACTAAGAAAGTAGCTAATGTTCTCATTTTTAGCAGGTTGTGCAGGTTTGAGCAGAAAGGTGAAGTTAATCTGATTTTAGAAGAATATTATGTTACTCCCGATAGTGTTAGCCACAAGCTAAGAGGCACAGCTAACATCTTACTATTAGCATTAGCTTGCCACTGTCAGCAAAATAAGTTCCAGCTGCTTTGACACCACCGAGTCAATTATTTAGGTATTTTCATGGGAAACTGGGCATGTTTGTTTTCCAGACACTGTTTCGGGATGATCTGGGGCTGCTTCCTAGCTTAGCTGCTAGCTGCTAGCTTAGCCTCAGCTACTGTGAAAGTAGCTAATGTCCTTATTTGTGGCAACAGATTGTGTTTGTTGTTCAGTTTTTGCAGGTTTGAGCTAAAAGCTAAAGTTAATCTGAGTTTAGAAAGATGTTATGTTACACCAGATAGCATTAGGCACAAGCCCACAGGCACAGCTAACCTTTCAGTGATAGCAATAGCCTAGCATAATTAGCAGAATAAGTTCCAGCTGCACTGACACCAACGAGTGAATCATTCAGGTATTTTCACGGGAAACTGGGCATGTTTGTTTTCCAGACAGTGTTTCAGGATAATCTGGGGCTGCTTCCTAGCTAAGCTGCTAGTTGTTAGCGTAGCCTTAGCCACTGTGAAAGTAGCTAATGTCCTTATTTGTGGCGACAGATTGTGTTTGTTGTTCAGTTTTTGCAGGTTGTGCAGGTTTGAGCTGAAAGTCAAAGTTAATCTGAGTTTAAACAGATGTTACGCTACTCCAGATAGCATTGGCCACAAGCTAACAGGCACAGCTAACATCTTAGTATTAGCATTAGCCTACCACCGTCAGCAACTCTACTCCAGACATGAAGTATCAAAGGCTCTTTTCTTGTATTTTATGACTTGTGAAGATGTTTTCCGTCTCATGTTGCACATTTTTGCTGAATAATAGTTTAAAGTTGCGTCTCTAAGCTGTTTGTGTCGATGTGTTTCTCGGTGAAGCTCTGGTTGATCGAGGTGAACCTGGAGGTCACGTCTTCGCCGTCCTGACAGCTTCCCAAAGAAGCCGACTTCAAATGGATTCGGCCGTCACTTGCCAGGACTCTTGCTTGCATAAGCAGACTGTAGCTGTCTGCAGTTCAAAGCTCGTCTCCCTCGACCTCGTCACCCCTTTCACATTTCTAAGCCTCTTTGAAAATCCCCACATCTCTGTCCGCCGCCTCCGTCTCAGAATGGAGTAAATGTGGTTCAGAGGGCAGAAGAAGAACAGCTGGGACGGTTTCAATTGGCAGAAATCAACTAGTCTGAGCAGTGGATGGATCCTTTCCTCCCTCGGCTTGTTTGGAAAATGTACAGACTAATTGCTGGGTCACTGTGGAGGGTGAAGGAGATCTGATTTTGTGAAGCAGAAGGAGTTTGGCAAAGCACACACATCTCTTTTCAATCAGCGTTACACAACACGGGGTTCAGCCAATGACGGCGGCCGCCTGCCTCCAGTTCCCAGGGGGGAGGGGGGCGAGGGGGGGTTGCTAAGTAACAAGCCTTGTTGACCCGGCCCCTTGTGGCCATGTTTTCTTCCTGGTCGACGGACTCCGAGCTCCCGAAGCTCCTCATTCAGAGCTGCCAGCAGCACATGACGGAGGGAAGACAAAGGCTGGGAGACGGAGGGACGATGGGGAGGAATGTGGAGGACGGAGGGGAAGGGAAATAACCGACCGAACAGCGAGGAGATGTGGAGGACTCTGGGGAACGACGCATGAAGAGAAAAGATCTGCGGGTTTAGCAGGTTTCTCCAAAGTCTTAGTTTTATCCTTGAAGAATCCCAGACAGTGCAGCAACACAGATCAACGTGTTGCTGCAGGCAAAAGTGAAGAAACCTCCAACACACATGGACGGAACCTCGTAGACTTCAACGCTTTTTACAAGAAACTTTCTGATCAACCTGTTTGCTGAAAACCCCACCGAATAAAAGACAGGGTCCAATTTTAACCCACATAATATCGGCGTCCGATAGTTACCGGTTAATTTTGGCAATAATGATATCATTCCGATAATAAAAAAATGAGCCGATAATAATGAAGACTTGAAATCTAAGGGCCGCTGTGGCTCAGGTGGTAGAGCAGGTTGTCCACTGATTGCAAGGTTGGCGGTTCGATCCCCGGCCCCTCCGCATGCCGAAGTGTCCTTGGGCAAGACACTGAACCCCAAGTTGCTCCCAATGGTAGATTAGCACCTTGCATGGCAGCTCTGTCGCCATTGGAGTGTGAATGGGTGATATTGTAAAGCGCTTTGGACCCACTAAGGTAGAGAAAAGCGCTATAAAAGTGCAGACCATTTACCATTTTACCAATCTTGGTTTTTGCCGTTGGTCTGTGTGTTGTGGTTTGTCCTCATGCCTGGCTCCTCAACCCCTCCCCTCCCCGACGGTGCTGTCACATGTGTGTGATGTCATAAGACTGCGCGGGCAGAGAAAACAAGCAGCATGGCGTGGCACTGACCAGTGTGGACTTTGTTTACCGTGTCAGAAGAAGACACTTCACTAGGGCTGGTCCTTAATATTGGAATATCCATTTGTTGTGGTGGTATTGGGGTAGTAATTTTGATATTTGAATAGTCGTGCAAGCCGCTGCTGGGGGGTGTTGCCGAGCGTTCCCTAGACTGTAGTGTGCCATTGGGTGCCGTCGAGTGTTGCCGAGCGCTGCCGAGAGTCACCGAGTGTCGCCAAGGCTCTAGTATGCTGCCGTGGTTGTAGTTCGCTGACCTGTCAACTCTGATGTCACGCTCCTGTATCTGTCGCATGTGTGTGATGTCATACTGAAGAAGACAATTCACTAGGGCTGGTCCTGAATATTGGAATATCCGAATATCCGTTTGTTGTGGTGGTATTGGGATCGTAATTTTGATAGTCGTGCGCGCCGCTGCCGGGGGGTGTTGCCGAGCGTTGTCGAGGGTGTATTGCGCCATTGGGTGCCGCCGAGTGCTGCCAAGTGCTGCCGAGCGTCGCCGAGCGTCGCCAAGGCTCTAGTACGCTGCCATGGTTGTAGTACGCTGACCTGTCAACTTTGGCGTCATGCTCCGGTGTCACCCCCGCTCCCTCATGCTCCCCACCCCCCGGCCGACACCGCGGCACGAACCCAATCGGTTGACATTAACGGTTATAAGCTGCAAGAAGTATAAAATTATCGATTATTGGTATCGGTTGAAATTAGCATTATCGTGCATCCCTAGTCTCTTATTGACCCTAACAGAACCAAATACTTCGACACCTTTTTCTTATCTTTTTAGTGTCAATAACCAGATTAAAATGAGTTAATATGCTGCAAATATTCACTTTTAATGTTGAAGTGGGGTTTCTTTAAGCTAATAAGGTTACAGGTGGAGCAGAATCCCGTTAATTCACCTACACATAACGTGCTGATGGATTCTTTCTCTGCGATCAGTCGGCTGGTTGTTGTCATTTCAGTCCTTCTCTGCTCCTCTGCAGCCCTCGATCCAAATGTCTGTCATCTGAGCTCCTCGATGAGAAAATAAATGAGAGTTTTCCTTCCCAGACGCTCTGCCAACTAAAACTACATGAAGGAAACACGAAGCAGGCGCAGAGACCAGAGTCAGGAAGGTGTAAAATGAGATACGGAAATAAAAACAGCAGCTCAGAGTTTGTGGACGAGGCCGAGTTTAAACTCCAGCGCCGCTACCTGTGTCTGAAATTAAGTCCAATTTAAAATCAAATTAAGAATCAAAGCAGCAGAAAGTGTCCTATTTCTGGCTGCAGAGCTGTGGAGCTATAAATGTGCCGAATGAGGACATCCGGAAATTAACTGTTCAAAGTCAAGAAGTCGGGCTGAGTTTAGGGCAGCAGATTGAAGCAGTAAAGCAGCAGACTGGTGTAAACGGCGGCCGACAGAAGAGCATCGCCGCAGGGCGTAAGAAGGCCTCTAAAAACGCCTGCCAGGACGTTTTAATGTCGGAGTTTAAGGCCGTATTTATTTTAAGAGGCCGTCGGTGAAGCAGCGAAGGACGAACAAAGACGGGAGAAGCTTCACCTCTCGGATTAATTCGTCGCTCAGCAGGAGATCGGAGCAATCAGCTTTTATCGGCCGAGCAGGACGAGCTTCAGCCGGAGCTGCTGCTTCATTACGGTTTTATTACCGTCAACACGAACCCATGAAAAGCAGCCATCAGCACATCCCAGCGAGAATCACGAAGCTGTGCAACAAACCTCCAATCAAGGTCTCAGTTTATGACTCCAAGACCTTTTTAACGCAGCGAAGAACATGTTTTTATATATGTTTAATGATGACACCAGTTAAAGGGTGATAGAGAGGCAGCAGGAACAGTGATGTTAAAGTCAATGTAGAGACGTTTATATCACATTTTATTAGAAGTTAAAAGTTCTTAGTGATATAATTATCAAATTTATGTGATTTGGACTCAGAAAACTGCTATGCTGATGAACTGATTAACCCTAAAAAGCCATAAAACCTGCTGCCAGGTTTGAAACAGGGATGCAGCGATCCACGTTTTTTACTTCTGATCTGATCCCGATACCTGAATCTGGATATCTACCAATACTATTCCGATACCAGAGCTCTGTTTGCTTTAATATTATTATGATCATTACTGTTGATTACCTCCGTCTACAAGGGAGGAGGTCATGCGATCGTCTGTAGTAAAGCTCAGGGCTGGAACTCCTTTTAGCTTCTCAGCTAACTTGGTCGACACTCGGTTCTATAGTTCAGGGAGTCTCTGATAAATATCTCCTGGATAAACTAGATCTTGGCTGCAAGTGTTCAATTAAGCTGTGAAGTCCTTCGTTTTCTACAGCTGATAACGGTTGGTCATCGAGTTCAATGGAGCTGAGCAGCTTCTCGGTGATCCCTTTAGCTTTCACGTTGTCTGGAGGGAGTTTACCTTTAGGAATGACTCCAGAAGTGATTCCTGCCGGCTCCTTTCGTCTTTCTGTCCCATGGCTAACAAACCGCCGTGCTCTTTACTCTGATGCTTTTTCAAATGTTTGATTGAGTTTGTTGTATTGTAGGTCGTGATGGAGCTTCTGCCTCTCGGTACAACGGCTTTGCAAACATTGCACGTTGCTGTTTTGTTCTGCGGCGTCGCTAAGGTCAAATATTTCCAAAAGTTAGCCACTTTAGCTGCTAAATGCTCGCTTGCTAGCTGGCTGCAAACTGTGGAGTGGATTTTTGAATGGAGGCGCGTCTCAATGAAACACGGAGTAACGACACGCCTCCGTTCAGGAAATCCACTCCACAGTTTGCAGCCAGGTAGCAGAGCAGCAGCATGGAAGCACCTGTTGAGTCCTTTCAGCAGACGTGCACAGACATGACTCATGGATCGGAAATTTTCAATCCGTGAATTACGTCGGTATCAGAACCCGATACAGATACTGGATCGGATCGGCCCCATCCCTAGTTTGAAAGTCAAGTTATTTCTAAAAATCGCCAAAATTACACTATTTATCAAAGCTAGACGACAAAAATAAAGAAATAATCATTGAATTTTCATCTTTTTGGCTGTAAACAAACTTATCTTGTGTAACTAACAGTTTTGTTGGGAAAAATATTGTGATATTTAATTAAAATTACATTATTTCCCATGTCCCATTTTTAAAAAAGCCCAAAAAAAATCAGTTTGCAGGACCCTGAACCTGTCAAAAATTTAAAATTCTACACACTCTGGTACAACTGAAAAGCCATGGCTGACTTGGTGGTGACCAACAATTAAGAGACAAAAATTCAGCAGCTTCTCTACAGAAATTAAGAAAAAAAAAAAGATCTCAGAAAGTATTTATATGTTCATCTAAAATGTTACAGCTCCAAAACCCACCAGCGACTTTGAAAGGAAAGTTGTTTTTTTTTAACAAAATTGCCAAAATGACACCATTAATCAGAGTTAAAAACTGCAAAAATTAAAATAACACAATCAGATATTAAACTTTCCAACTGCACAAACTAATAATGTAAAGTTTCTCTCCATTTAGTCTGGAAAAATAAACTTGAAATCAGGATATTTCATCTAAATCTAAATATTCCACATTTCTTGTTTAAATAATTGTCAGAAACTGTTTGCAGTAACCGGATTCCTTAAAAAACTAAAAATTCTGTGGACTTCGGTGCAGCTGAAAAGCCACGACTGACTCGGCTGTGACCAACAGCGACGTGTGAAAAATTCAGACTTCTCTGCTGAAAAATGAAAAAAAAAAAAGACCCCTGATGATTTGATGTGGAATTACCCTACACAGCTAAACGCCTGCTTCTTCTGTGCGTCTTCCAGCTTCATTACTTAGTTATTATGACGTCCACTGTCCTGTTTCTAAGAGCTCTGTGACTGGAAATGTCTGCCCGTTTGTAGGATTCATCTTATGTTTAATCCAAACAGCACAAATCATTGTTTGCTTTGACGATAAAACCGAGCGACTGCGTGAAAGAACGATAAAACCGAGTGCTAGAAGGACAAAGATTGACTGAGTGTTTGTGTATTTAGAGCAGGAGGCCGACTGAGAGTTCAAGTGATGATGAAGAGCAGATGAAGATGAACAGAACTCACCTGCTCCACCGCCAGCTTCTTGCTGGGCTGTCCGGTGATGAACGGCTGCAGCCTGCAACACAAACAGCAGCACAACGTCAACACAACCCAACGCTGCACACCGACTCATCTACGTTCAACTGGTTTTAAAGCTGTTTTACATGATGAGAAACAAACCTGCTTTGCTTTTCTTAGAGTTAAAAGCAGAACGTGTCAAATATTCAAACACAAAACCTGGGAGTCGCTCATTATTCAGACATTTACACTGTTGTTTGACAGGGAGCTAAATTAATTATTGACTAAACAAACAACACCTCCATAAGCTGACATCGGGTGGTTTTCAGGCTTCAGTATTTAATATCCACTTGAGAGAAGTGTGACATTTTGATTTTGTATATTTTGGTGTTTCAGTTTAGTGGTGGAAAATGTCGTCACAACCACCCAAACGCAAAATTACAAAGCAAGTCAGAAAGAAAACGCGCAGTTGTAAAGAAGTCGCTGCAAAACTGTGAATATATTTCAGCCCAGTAGCATCTGTGGAGTGAAGGGAAGCAGTTTGGCCAACACAAAGTCAACTGGTCAATTTAAAGTAATACACACTTCTGATTATTATAAGTGAAGCCAGAAACTGCAGTTCCTCAAATGTCCACTTGAGGCTGCTTCCAAAAGTGAGTCAACCCCCATAGACCTCCATGTTAAAATGTCCAACTTTACAGCAGAGATAAACATGTTTACAGTCTGAAACAAGAAACGATTCTGGTCTCTACAGCTAATCTTTTACATTTACTACGACTGTATGGAGTTGAATTTTTATATAATTCACTGTTTTAAGCTGTATTGAGGCTTAAACTGAGGTACAATTAAACATGGTAGCTCTAAACATGTTTGCAGCCTGGTACAAAACACAGTTTTGGTCTCTACAGCTAATTTTTTACATTAGCGGCCATCGAATAGGGTTGGATTTTTATATAACTTACTTGTTTAAGCTGTATTAAGGCCTAAAGTTATGTATAATTAACAAGTTCAACCAGCTGATCCACTCAGGTTTGTCGTGTCAGGTGTTAAACCAGCCTCATTACTGAACAAAGAAAAGGAAGAGCGCCACCAACAACAGGAAAGTCACAGATAAATGACCACACATGATACAGGCTACTAAATATTGAATGAACAATGGAGACAGAAACTGCAGTTCCTCACATGTCCACTTGAGGCTGCTTCCAAAACCCCCATAGAGCTCCATGTTAAAATGTGCAACTTCACAGCAGAGATAAACATGTTTACAGCCTGAAACAAAGACAGTTTTGGTCTCTACAGCTAATTTTGTACATTCATGACAACTGTTAAGTGTTGAATTTTTATATAATTCACCGGTTTAAGCTGTATTGAGGCTTAAAGTTATGCATAATTAACAAGCTAAACCAGCTAACTCACTCAGGTTTGGTTTGCAGATGTCAGATACAACCAGAATCTTTATTGAACGAGGAAAAAAGAGCATCACTAACAGCAGGAAAATCATAGACAAAGGACTGCTCTTTTATTTAACAAACACCAACACACACCTGGACTAAACCTTTACTTTAAACACCAGCTGGACTTCCTGACCTTGAATTCACACGGACGCAGAAAATGAAGACCATCACTCAGGCATCCGAAACGCCAGTGAGTCTACGGGAGAATTAAATGTGCAGCCTTTACGAGCCTCTCAGAGCCCGAGATTGAGATATTCATTTCCAGACGTGATTTTTCCAGACATTAGAAGACAATAACATCTTTCACTCTGAGGCCCGCTAGATTACATTTCACCGTTCACCTCGGCGACGAGGACAACGTCTGTCTGTCTCCTTTACAACACTCCGACCTTCACTTTCTCTTTTTTAAGTTTTGCTGCTTGAAAACACACTTCTCATGATCCTAATGAAGTCCTTTCTTCTACTGACTCAACATTAAAGTCTCTTCACAGTGGATGAATGCTATTGATTTTAATGTAATTGAGATTAAGGTGGATTCTACTGGACTTTTTCTTTTTAGGTCAAAAAAGTTTGTGATGTTCATGATGCTGGAGGACAAACTGCAGGTTCTTGTTACTGACTGGTCAACATATTTACTGTAGTGAGGTAAAGTTGGCGGATTTATTCGGTAACCGTCTGAACCCCGAAACCCTCGGGCAGGTGTGAAACGCAAAAAATGAGCTAGCTAAAGACTACAAAAACAGAATGAATCATCAGATACTCAACTTTCCAATGGTCCTTGAACTAATCATGTATAACTTTGAGTTTCATTGGAAAAACAACCGAATTTAAGCTTAAAATTACAAGTTTGAATCACTTTATCCTACATATCCATCCATTATCTTCCACTTATCCAGGGTTGGGTCATGGAGGCAGCAGTCTAAGCAGAGAGGCCCAGACTTCCCTCGCCCCAGACACCTCCTCCAGCTCTTCCAGTGGGACCCCGAGGCGTTCCCAGGCCAGCCGAGAGACATAGTCCCTCCAGTGTGTCCTAGGTCTACCCCGAGGCCTCCTCCTGGTGGGACATGCCTGGAACACCTCATCCAGAACAGATGTCCAAACCACCTCAGCTGACTCCTCTCGAAGTTGAGAAGTAGCGGCTCTACTCCGAGCTCCTCACCCGATCTCTAAGGGTTACAGAGGAAACTCATTTCGGCCGCTTGTATCTGGGATTTCGTTCTTTCAATCATGACCCAAAGCTCATGACCATAGGTGAGAGTAGGAACGTAGACTGACCGGTAAATCGAGAGCCTCGCCTTTTGGCTTAGCTCCTTCTTCACCACGACGGACCGGTACAGCGACCGCATGACTGCAGACGCTGCACCGATTCTCCTGTCAACCTCATGCTCCATCCTCCCCTCAATCGTGAACAAGACCCAGAGATACTAGAACTCCGCCACTTGAGGAGGGACTCTCCACCGACCTGGAGAGGGCAAGCCACCTCTTTCTCGTTAAGAACCATGGCCTCGGATTTGGAGGTGCTAATCCTCATCCCAGTCGCTTCGCACTCGGCTGCAAACCGCCCCAGTGCACGCTGGAGGTCCAGGTTCGATGACGCCAACAGGACCACATCATCCACAAAACACTTACATGTCTTATTTATTAATTTACCAAAAAATAAACAGTTTGCAATTAGATCCTGTAAAAAAAACTTCGAGCAACCAAGAGGCCATGATTCAATTAGCTGCTACCAACAGTCAGGGGACAGAAAGTCGGTTTACTTTTTTCTCGGTTGAACTGTCGGCAGTGTTTCCAACATACTGGATCAATAAAATAAATGCAGCATGGCTCAAAAATCACCAAAATGGACTAAAAAATGGTCCAAATTAACAAAAAAAGTTCCAAACTCACTGGAAAACTGTTTGAAATTACGTTAAACTTGTTCAAAATTAAACCCAGATTTGTTTAAAATAATTTTCAAGTCGTTTTGGACAATTTTGAGTCTGACAAGCTGTAGAAAGATGTTTCACCATGCCAGATGTATCTCCAACTACTGTCTCCTCTGTTCACTGTTTTTCAGCCATGCTGCATTTATTCTATTGATCCAGTATATTTAACTTCCCTGCTAATCAAACCTACAGATAACAAGCAGAGTGGAGAGAAAAAGTTTATAGAGGCTGGAAATGCGGAATTAGATAAATATATATAGTCCGTAGAACCACCTTTTTTTCCTGTGTTGTTAAAATAAATGGAGAAATTCACCATTCATTTTTGTCTTTTTCATGATTTACGGTACGGCCGTGGTTGTGCTGTTTCCATAGAGGTGCAGGACTTTATACTGCAGTGAAAAATGAACCCACAGTGAGGAAAAACTGCAACAGGAGAAAATAAAATGTCTAGAAACTGGTTGGAGTTGGGAGGATTAAACACAAAGCACAGCCAGTGCTGATGGGAATGATTCTATCTAATGTACTAGACAAAATGAAGTTTCGACCTCCTGGAAATGAAACGTCAAATGTTCGCCAAACTTATTACAGCTCCTCTGCTGTGTATGAAAAATAAGATCTGAGGCCAAGTGTTGGATTGGTGAACTGTGCCACAACCAGCGGTACACCTCTAGCTGCTCTATTAAGAACGTAGGACTGGTCTTGATACCAATAATCTACGAAGAATGTTTATCATGACCTCAATATTTTAATTCAGCTGCTTATTTTAAACAGAAGCTGGCAGCGGAAAAAAGAAACTGGGGAATCAGGGTAGCCTCCAGGGAACGAAAAAGCAGAAAAACAGAATCATTATCTGTAATTATTGTAATATTAATTAGGGATCAAGGCGACTTTTAACTGATTGGCATCAGCATGAACCTGAGCATGATCCTTTGTTCACATCCACTGTCACACAGGTGTTGTAAATTTGAATCATTTTCTTAATAAATGGAGGATTACCCTTCAATAATTGCCTTGTTTTTTAAGTTAAGGCATGCTTGACATTTGCCCGGTGCCGATACTAACTTTTTAATCTACGGACACGTGATTCAGACCGCAAAGCTTGCTGCTTTACACGCCATTGGGATATAGAAACAGTGTCGTAGTTGATCCCGGTTTGATTTAATACATGTCGGAGGTCTTTAGGCAGTACAGGAAGTCTTTGTCATGGTGCCCATTTACTAGCGAAACCCCCACAAAGCTCTGCTCGCCGAAAGGGAACTATAATCTCTATAGAACATGATTTCTATACATTCCATTGGGATATATAAACACTTTCCTAGTTGATGCCGGCTTGATTTAACAGTTGTGTGCTGGCTGGAGGTCATTAAATGTCACAGAAGTCTTTGTCATGGTGCCCCTTTACTAGCTAAACCCCCGCGAAGCTCTGTTCGCCGAAATGGAACATGATTGTTAGACATTCCACTGGGATATAAGAACACTTTCCTAGTTGATGCCGGCTTGATTTAACAGTTGTGTGCCGACTGGAGGTCATTAAACGTCACAGAAGTCTTTGTCATGGTGCCCCTTTACTAGCTAAACCCTTACAAAGCTCTGCTCGCCGAAAGGGAACTATACTCTCTATAGAACATGATTTTTATACATTCTATAGGTATATAAAAACACTTTCCTAGTTGATGCCTGCTTGATTTACCAGTTGTGTGCCGGCTGGAGGTCATTAAACGTCACAGAAGTCTTTGTCATGGTGCCCCTTTACTAGCTAAACCCCCGCGAAGCTCTGCTCGTGGAAATGGAACATGATTTTTATACATTCCATTGGGATATAAAAACACTTTCCTAGTTGATGCTGGTTTGATTTAACAGTTGTGTGCTGGCTGGAGGTCATTAAAAGTCACAGAAGTCTTTGTCATGGTGCCCCTTTACTAGCTAAACCCCCACAAAGCTCTGCTCGCCGAAATGGAACATGATTTTTATACATTCCATTGGGATATAAAAACACTTTCCTAGTTGATCCCGGTTTGATTTAATACATGTCGGAGGTCTTTAGGTATTATAGGAAGTCTTTGTCATGGTGCCCATTTACTAGCTAAACCCCCACAAAGCTCTGCTCGCCGAAAGGGAACTATAATCTCTATAGAACATGATTTCTATACATTCCATTGGGATATAAAAACACTTTCCTAGTTGATGCCGGCTTGATTTAACAGTTGTGCGCCGGCTGGAGGTCATTAAAAGTCACAGAAGTCTTTGTCATGGTGCCCCTTTACTAGCTAAACCCCCACAAAGCTCTGCTCGTGGAAATGGAACATGATTTTCATACATTCCATTGGGATATAAAAACACTTTCCTAGTTGATGCCGGTTTGATTTAACAGTTGTGTGCCGGCTGGAGGTCATTAAACATCACAGAAGTCTTTGTCATGGTGCCCCTTTACTAGCTAAACCCCCACAAAGCTCTGTTCGCCGAAAGGGAACTATACTCACTATAGAATATGATTTTTATACATTCTATAGGTATACAAAAACACTTTCCTAGTTGATGCCGGTTTGATTTAACAGTTGTGTGCCGGCTGGTGGTCATTAAAAGTCACAGAAGTCTTTGTCATGGTGCCCCTTTACTAGCTAAACCCCCACAAAGCTCCGCTCGCTGAAATGGAACATGATTTTTATACATTCCATTGGGATATAAAAACACTTTCCTAGTTGATGCTGGTTTGATTTAACAGTTGTGTGCCAGCTGGAGGTCATTAAACATCACAGAAGTCTTTGTCATGGTGCCCCTTCACTAGCTAAACCCCCCTGTGTTCTCTGCTTGCTAAAATGGAACTGCCCACTTCCCGTTTCCTTTGGTCGCTACAATGATTAACAGTAACTGGTGGTGCAACCAGGTACTACAGCTACCGTACAATACTTTAAGTGTGTGTTATCTAGACAAAATATTCTGGTTATCTACAGATACTGATTATCAAATGACTCTGGACATCCATAAATTTAGCTAAGTGTCAGTTACAGGTGCTACATGGAAACTAAAACACCTTTAAATTTGTGTGTTTACATGGTTTCGAGACTTATACCAGTTCTGGCCATATTCTAGATACTGCGTTGACTTGGAGCGCAAATTAAGGTTACAGACAATAGGCTTTTTGTACTATTTGTCCTGTGCAAGTACTGCTTTTTAAGTTATGGACAGATGATCCAGGCTTCAAACACTGACTTTACACATGTCCTTGTTGACCCCTGCTTGATTTAATACATAAGCTTTGGTCGGAGGTCATTAAATTTTACAGTAAACTTTGTCATGGTGCCCCTTTACTAGCTAAACCCCTACTACGCTCTCTACAAAACACGATTGTTAGACATTCCATTGGGATATAAAAACTATTTCTTAGTTGATGCTGGCTGGAGGTCATTAAACACCACATAAGTCTTTGTCATGGTGCCCCTTTGCTATCTAAACCCCCACATTGCTCTCTATTTGCCAAAATGGAATGGCCCACTTTACGTTTCCTTTGATTGATATATAAATAAACAGTAACTGGTGGCGCAACCAGCTACTACAGCTAATCTACAATACTTTAAGAGTGTATTATATAGGAAACAGGAATCAGGTACCTGTAAATACAAAATATTAGATGACTCGGAACCCGGCTTGTTTTAATATGTAAATCCTAATCGGAGGTCATTAAGCATCACATAAGTCTTTGTCATGGTGTTCCTTTTCTCGCTAAAACCCCACAATGCTCTCTGCATACATTACAGGCGCTCTGTGGAGACTAAAGGACATGAACAAGAGTATCCTGGCTATGAGATTTATCCCAGTTTGATCATATTCTGGAATATGACGGTGTTATGGAGCATAGAAAAGGTTAAGCCTTTTATACCAGCCGGCGGGTTAAAACTAGACAACATGTCACAAATGAAAAACCTAAATGCTTTAATTAATGTTTATTATCTTACTAATGATGCCTTTTTTAATATTTTATTGTTGCTGTAATCCAAGTTTATGTATTTAATGTTGAATGACTCAGATCAGATAACAGTTCCTGGTATCACTTGCCAATTCTTGCTTTTAGGATTGAAAGCAGAACATTGTCATTCCATGAGGCGTCTGCTTCAGAAAATGTATATATTCATTACTCTCTTTATTGCAGGATTTAACCGCTGACACAATACAGGTTGAGGATTTCATTAGATTACTGGTGAATCTCTGCTGGCTGCAGGCGACCGGCTCATATTACCACCGACTGCCGGGAACGAGGAGAGAAAAAAGAAAAAGACGATGTGAGAATGAGAAATGAGACCCAGCTGTGAGTGACAGGCCGACCGGCTGTCTGTCTCCGGCTGCAATCTCTTCCTCGACAGTCGCCGAGATAATCAGCGACGAACGCTCCACCGGCGGTAATTCCAAAGCAGCCGTCCCAGCATCCCACTGGCTGGAATTAGCATCGTTCCCGGAGGCTCCCCGCCCCCTTCCCTGCCCACCCGGCCCGGCTCGGCCCGGCCCGGCGCTGGCTGAGCGCTCCCTGGAGGCTTACAGTAAGAGCTAGACTCTCACTGATAAGACGGGGCGAGAGTGAGCTTTTAATTAATCTGCTTTAACCAGGGGAAAGAGGGGAGGAGGGGTAAATGTGGCATCCTCACCCCCAACACTTACCCCCCTCCTGTCTCAGAGCTCATTATAAAATCCCAGCCAGGCCGGCGAATCGCTCCCCGCTGAGACAACCATTCACAGCCCTACATGTGCGAGACGAGGCTGGATCCCCCAGGGTCCTGACCGGGACACCGTGGACCGAGGCAACAGGTAGCCACGGGCAAAGAGGGGAAGAAGAAGGTGGAAGTAAAGGGGTGGAGGGCAAAACATGATGAGGTGAAGGTGTAGGTACATGGATTAATAGGACAAAGAGGTGAGATAGCAAGAGAATAATAAGATGTATGAAGAAAGAAGAAGGGAAAGGAAGCTTTGAATGAGAAATAATGCTATTCTGACTTATTCTTGGTATTCCAAGGTTGTTAGCGCAAAGTGCTCACATGGGTCAATCCATGGTAATTCAGATAGCGATGTTGCTTCAGTCCACCCCCAACACAATCTCCCAATTCACATATTTTGTATGGAACGTTACAGATACAAATGTAATTACATACAGTTCAAATGTCCTACCAACAATGCGGCCTTCACCCCATCCAACCTAATGAACAGGCGCGGCCTCTAGCGCGGCAGCTCCTAACAGCCTCCCAGCTTCTTAGACAACCGGAGATAAGAATGCCGGCCCAACCGTGCGTATGTCGCTCAGGAAGGAAAGAGAACTCCGTCACTGTTGCTGTCTGTCGCATGGAGACCCAAAATGTCATGTGGTCAGAGGGGGTTACCCCAAAAGCAAGAGTGCCCTCTGGTGGCTTTTAGAGTGAACCGCATTTAATTGTCCACCTGGTTACACTTGCATTAAAAACAAATCCTGGATCCAGACGGTGATCCGGATCAGTCCCAAAATGTCATCATTTGTTCCTTGTCCCATTTCACACATTTCCTGAACATTTCATCCAAATCCGTCCATAACTTATGGAGTTATTTTGAACACAAACAAACAAACAAACAAACCAACGCCGGCAAAAACATAACCTCCTTGGCGGACGTAATAAACAGCAAGACGCTCCACCTGGTGGTGCAACAGGGTACTACAGCTAATCTACAATACTTGAAGTGTGGGTCGTGACTCGTAAGAAACAAATTTCCCAAATTTCGAATACGAGACAACAAACATCCACCTCTGAGATCGTCTTGGGGCCAAAGTGAATCTAAATTTTGTATTACATGTTCCTTTTCTACAAACAGCGTCCTCATCTCTCAGGATTTTCCCCACAGATGTCGTCATGCACAGCTTGTAAGAGACGAGAAAACCAAAGAAACCGAGCGAACCGTTCCCCTAAAATCCTCGAAAACCAGCAGCGGCGCAGAATCCAAACAGAAGTTGTGTGAGCCTGAATTGAAAGCGATCCCTCCCCTGCTGCAGCACTGCAAATATTTTCACTCCCAATTCATACAGAAGAGTCTCGGGAGTGTTTTACACCGAGTCAGACTTTCTAATGGAACCCAGCCGCTGCTATTGTGTATAAAAGTCAAAACACACTCTCGCTGCCTCATTAGCACATTTCATTTCCTGCATTAGAGCCGTTTCCATTCTGACACGGCTCCCGTCGTCGTTTTATAGATCTCATAATCGTTTCTCCGCTGCGTCGTTCTGACATTTAGCTTCGCTCGTTGGCATCGAGGCGTTCAGGAAGGCCTCGTGTTTTCTAGCCTCGCTCCCGATCGCACCTGTTTGTCGTGCGTTCGAATCCATTTCCATCCCGGCGCGAACAAACCGAGGCGAACCGATGTCGGGGAGTAAATTTAACTGTTCATACGTTAATCCAATCAAAGAGATAACGAGGAGGAAGGAGATAATCTGCAAACTGGGGGTTGAATAAAATTAGTTCTGCGATGAGCTCGGATGTAAATAAATGATGATAATAATCTGAGCTTCCAACTCGATTTTCCAGCTGGGGACTGGATCCTCGGAGGTGCGCACAAACACACAAAAACACACACTTGGAGACGCACAAACACGCACGAAAACACACACATTTAAACACACACACACGACCTCCTTCAGCTCTTCAGCACAATTAAATCAGGCGTAATCACAGAACCACACACAGGCAACTGCAGAGCCCACTCTTGGTTTCCCAGACACACAATGCAGCCTCACACACACACACACACACACACTCCTCGACAAAGAGTGTGTGTGTTGTGTCCATTCAGGCTGCAGTGCATTGTGGGCCGGTGTGCAGCTTGGCAAGAGGAGGCGCAGATTCAGCCAAAAGAACTGATTGTGTTTTCTTCTCCTCTGGCCGGTCCATCCAGCACTAACCCCACACACACACACACACACACACACACCGACAACAAACACACAAACGACACACACACACACACTTTATACAGACGGCCGTTTGTGCACAAAGACCTTCCTGATAATCATTTATCTGCACTCACATAATCAAACACACACTCTGCTGCTATACTTGTGAGGACTCTCCGCTGACTCTTTAACCCTCTGAACGCCAAACAGTTTGTGCTCCTGTCGCATTTTTCCTCACTGTGGCCTCGAAATGTAAATCAAGTCCACATTTTCTGTAACTGCGCAACCAAACATTCAATCAAACCGATTGATCGAGGTGATTATGGAGAGATTAGCATCGTCATAATGCTAATTTGCACAAGTCTTGCAGCGATTTCTGCACAAAAGCCTCCTAATTTACCAACAGCTATAATTAATTAAACAAAAATGGACGTAATCAATAAGCGGTCAAGAAATAACAAACAGAAACAGACAAAATAGAAATATAATAGCAAACACTTAAGTGACAGGCTATAAAACCCAGTTAAATCGCATTGTTCCAGTGCTTTTTAACCCTTTGAATCCTTTATAGTCTCGTCTAAGATCGTCCAAAATCATTTGATACCTGTCCGAAGTACCATAAAATTACCAAAATTGATTCCAAAATAACTCAAAAACTGTCCAGAATTTTTAAAAACTTGTCCAAAATTCCAATTTTTAAGTCATTTAGGACAGATTTTTTCATTTTGGTCTCACAGATAAAGGAAAACAATTAGAAATGGAGACTATCTCCATGTCTCCAGCCTGTACAGACTTATTCTCTCTACTCTGCTCATCAACTCTAGAAAGATGTTCCTCCATGCTGGATGTATCTCCAACTACTGTCTCCTCTGTTCACTGTTTCTGAGCCATGCTGCATTTATTCTATAGATCCAGCAGGTTTGAGTTTTTATCTCCAGTCTAAAGTCTGGTCTACAACTGTCCGAAATCATTTGAAACATGTCGAAAGCACCATAAAATAACCAAAACCGACTCATGAATCGTCCAAAATAGCCCGAAAACTCTCCAGAACTTCTAAAAAACTGCTCAGGATTCCAATTTTTGACTGATTTAGGACAGGTTTTAGTCATTTTATGCAGTTTTGTATCAAATTTCCAGTTTTACTAGTAGAGAAAAAGAAGGAAACATCAAAGCTATCTCCATGTTTCCAGCCTCTACAGACTTCTTCTCTCTACTCTGTTAATCATCTGTAGAAAGATGTTCCTCCATGCTGGATGTATCTCCAACTACTGTCTCCTCTGTTCACTGTTGCTGAGCCATGCTGCATTGGTCTTGTTGTTTTGTCACATTTTTGTTGTTTTGTGTCTCTTTGTGATCAGTTTGTCTCCACATGCTATAGATATCTAATTATTTCCACTTTTACAGCCTCTAAAAATAAAAATAAATGTCTAAAAATAACTTGAAACTTGCCCGAAGTAACCAAAAATGTCCAGAAGACTCAAGAATTTTCCAAAATGCTTTGAAAACGATCCAGAATGACTTGAAGCTGGTTCAAAATGACTCCAAATGTACTTAAAATTACATTTTTTCAGTCATTATGGACGACTTAAGTCATGTAAGGCAATTTTTAGTCCAGCTTTGAGTCTCTGCCCATCATCTCTATAAAGATGTTCCTCCATGCTGGATGTATCTCCAACTACTGTCTCCTCTGTTCACTGTTTCTGAGCCATGCTGACTTTATTCTATTGATCCAGGAGGTTGGATTTTCCTCTGTCTCGCTTGTCGTCTCAATTTTGTGCCTTTTTTTGTCATTTTGTCTCGTTTTTGTTGTTTTATTTCTCGGTTTAGTTGCTTTGTTTCTTGTTTGTGCCGTTTTGCGTCTTGTTTTTGTTGTTTCGTGTCTCTTTGTGATGGTTTTGTCTTCACATTCTATCGATATTTAACTATTTCCATGTTTCCAGCCTCTATAGACTTCTTCTCTCCACTCTGCTCATCATCTCTATAAAGATGTTCCTCCATGCTGGATGTATCTCCAACTACTGTCTCCTCTGTTCACTGTTTCTGAGCCATGCCATCTTGTTAATACTGTGAACTCCAAGCAACTTCTTGAGATTTTCTAACTTCTATCACATTTTTTTCCTCGCTGTAGGTTCATTTTTCACTGCAGTATAAAGCCCTGCACCTCTATGGTAAGAGAACATCACAATAAATTTGTTTACAGCAACTAAAACATCACTTAATTTTCTTTACGTGACTGTAGGTCGCAGCTGAGTCACTAATGCCTCGATAGATGCCTTCAGGATCGCAGAATTTTTTGTTTTTTACAAATTCTGATTAGTGCAGATGATTTATTTTGGGGGATTTTTTAAAACGAGACATGTCGTAGATTTAAAGCTTAGATTTGGTTACATCTCTTGACGGATGAGTGGTTTAAAAACAGCTGAAAATCTGTCATTCCTTCGTGTTTCTACAGTTTCTTGCTCTCATATGATGTCATTTTGGGGATATTCTTTAAGGATAACATGGCGTTAAACCCACCGGCAGGTTTCGGGGTTTGAAGGTCAACAAACCGCAGTAATATTGACAGTTATGACAGTTCTACGATGTGAAGTCTCGATGTGTAGAGTCTAAAAATGTGATTTCAATCCACATTCAAACATCAACTTCCAGACCAACAAAGCAGAAATCTGAAGTTTTGGTAAATAACTGGGATAATTAGCAGTAACCTGCGTCATCGTGCTGTAAATTAAGAGTCAGATCTCAGACTGGAAAATGTGTTCTGCGAGCTGAAAGACGAAAATGGAAATGAGGTCACTAAAAGAGGCCGCGTGAGGTCAATCTAGAAAACCGTCTTGTTCAATGGTTCCAGCAGCTCATCACTGATTAAGAGACTTCAGTTTGAACAATGGCACTTTGATGTTTCCATGACGGTTCAGGGGGATTTCCTTCGCCGTCTTTATGCCTCAGAGTCGCGTTTAATAACCCGCCGACCCAACCACGAGTTTCTGGGTCAGCCAGCGCACCCGGCCGGATCTTCCTTCGCAGATATTTTGGGGAGCGTGACCGGAGATTAGAGATGGTGGATGTTAGCGGCTGAACTCGGGCGTCAATGACAGCTGAACGGCGAGAACATGAGGCAGGGGCAGTGGTGGTGATCTGGTGCATGGCAATAAAACACTGACAAGTCCAGGCGACGTTGGTGATAAGTTAAAAAGAATATAATTACAATGTGCAGGAACGCGCTAATTATTTACCTTAGATTGTGCACACTTACATAAATAATGACGACAGCTACTTGAGGGTTGCAAAAAGCTGCACGTATTGAAAATATGTGTGGGAATTTGCAGGTTATTTGCCCGAGAATGTGCAGATTTAAACGGCATAAGCGACTTAAAATGCGCGAAAAGTTGTGCGCATCAGAAATTTGCAGCAGGCGTTGCGAGAGAGACCATTATTCTTACATTTTTTACAAGTACAAGAAGTCAAATAAAATAGCAAGTGTAGCTAATGCAGGGAATTTTAAGTGATAATAAAGTAATTAAATATTTCCAGGAATGCACTAATTATTCGCTTTAGAATGTGCAAATCTACAAATCATATGATGTAAATAACTGGAAATGTGTTGAAGTAACGCCACAGACACTTGACTTTCAACATGTTTTCCTATAAATTAAAGCCATCTTCATCTTGAATTTCGAACCCACACGTAGTTTGCACCTGTTTTTACATAATATAATAGAAATGTCAGAAACTGTGGGGAAAAACTCAGCTTTATACACATGGCTGAGTTGGAAAAGTTACGCGTTGTGGTCAAATGGTTAAGTTGTTCAACTGTTTTGTGCAACATGTGCGAGGTGTAAAGGCCGATTCACACTTTTGGCATCTGCAAGGTTATGTGTGACGTAAATTTCATCATCCACCTGAACGTGCATTTTTACCTCGGCCAAGGAGGTTATGTTTTTGCCGGCGTTGGTTTGTTTGTCTGTATTCAAAATAACTCGAAAACTCATGGATGGATTTGGATGAAATTTTCAGGAAATGTGTGAAATGGGACAAGGAACAAATGATGACATTTTGGGACTGATCCGGATCACCATCTGGATCCAGGATGTTTTTAATGTAAGTGTAACCAGGTGGACAATTAAATGCGGTTTACTCTAAAAGCCACCAGAGGGCACTCTTGTTTTTGGGGTAACCCCCTCTGACCACATGACACTTTGGGTCTCCATGCGACAGACAGTGACAGTGACGGAGTTCTCTTTCCTTCCTGAGCGACATACGCACGGTTGGGCCGGCATTCTTATCTCCGGTTGTCTAAGAAGCTGGGAGGCTGTTAGGAGCTGCCGCGCTAGAGGCCGCGCCTGTTCATTAGGTCGGATGGGGTGAAGGCCGCATTGTTGGTAGGACATTTGAACTGTCTGTAATTACATTTGTATCTGTAACGTTCCATACAAAATATGTGAATTGGGAGATTGTGTTGGGGGTGGACTGAAGCTCCTTGGTGGAGGTTTGAGCTCTCTGAGGGCTTTTCTAGTTTTAATGTGTTTCCGTGCTCGTCTTCTATCTGCTCTGAGTCAACGCTGTCTGCAGTTTAACGAAAAAAAATCCCAGAATTTTCCTCACGTGACTGTAGGTCGCAGCTGAGTCACTGAGGCCTCACAGATTCGTTGAGGAGCGCAGAATTTTTTGTTTTTTACAGAACCTGATTAGTGCAGATGATTTATTTTGGGGGATTTTTTAAAACGAGACATGTCGTAGACTTAAAGCTCAGATTTGGTTACATCTCTTGACAGATGAGTGGTTTAAAAACAGCTGAAACTCTGTCATTTCTTAGAGCTTCCACATTTTCTTGCTCTCATAAATGATGTTATTTTGGAGATATTTGTTAAGGATAACATGGCGTTAAACCCACCGGCAGGTTTTGGGGTTTGAGGGTCAACAAACCGCAGTAATATTCATAATTTACAGCTTTGAATGAAAGGACTGTTTGCACTGCAGACACGCAAGTTTCCCTAAAAACAAATGTACAAAATGGGCGTACACACACACACAAAAAAAATCCCCAATGCAGGAAAAACATTGAAGATCCTGTTGAAATTAGCGACCAGCTTTGTGGAACAGGTCGAGCAGCTAAATCAGCTCCTGAAGCAGCAACAGGAAAGATTCAAGCGACGCAGCTGCAGACAAGCCGTTAAATTAGACCTCACATTAAAAACTAACGTAAAATGAGGGTTTTATGTCGCCGTTTTGCTGATAAAATGAACATCAGCGCGTTATGGATCAGCGGTGATGCGTGTGAAGCTGGTGGTTTGACCAGAGGGAGGATCACAGCGCTACACGCCAGTAATCACACGCATGGGGAGGATCACACGCTATTAACACACACACACACATCAAACAGTCAACAGCGGCGACACACACTCACATCCAGACCTCGTGGCGACAAAGTCACACTCGATTCTCCAAAATAAACTCCAGAAAATGTGGATCTCAGACACACTTCAGTCCTTCAATTACATGATTTGACATGATGCTTAAATTACATTTCCCTCCTCGCAACATGTGACTGCAGCAGCAAAAACTCCCCTCTGAACCCGAACAGCTGCAAAACAAAACGGAAACAATGCAGATTTATCGGAGCCCGGGAAGGCAATTACACCGAACTTGTGTATCCTCGAGTCGGGACGTCTGAAAACACAACAAGGAAAGTGAAGCAGAAGAAAGTACAAACAAGTGGCAGGTACTAGAACTAATTGCGGGCTTTGATGCCTCCGACTTCACAAGACATAATTAGGAGAAAGTTGTCTCAACGCTGCTCTGTTCTCGTCTTTGAACTACAACGCGCCACGTTTTCATGTCTTTGTGCCGCGCACACACCCCGGCGAAGGTCTTTGGAAGTAAGCTGCGAGAAAAAAACTGAAGCTCGACGGCGAAAGCTAATAAAAGATCAAACTAATAAGACGCGAGAAGAGCAGGAAACATGAAGAGAAATGTAGGAAAACACGTCACTAACTTACAAAAGTGATCAAGAAAACAGAACAAGGTGTTTGAAGTTGGCAAAAGTATGTGGACACCTGAGACTACAACACACCATCGGACTCCGTGACGCTGCTCTAACCTGGTTCACATCCTACCTTTCAGAGAGAACTGAGAAAATGGTGGCTCAACATGCTACAGATGCTTTGCTGTTTAGATTTTTACAGCCTCTACAAACTTGTTGTTTTCCTCTCTGCTCTGATCATCATCTGTAGAAAGATGTTCCTCCATGCTGGATGTATCTCCAACTACTGTCTCCTCTGTTCACTGTTTCTGAGCCGTGCTGCTTTTATTCTATTGATCTGGTATATATTTTATCATCCTTTCAGTCTAAAATTGTCAAAAATAATTTGAAACTTAGCCAAAGTAATATGAAACTGCCCAAAATGACTCAAAAAATGTGTAAAAATACCTTTAAACTTGTCCAAAAAATATCCAAAAGACTCTAGAATTGTCCAAAATACTTTGAAAACTAGTAAAAATTACTTGAAACTGGCTCAAAATGACTTAAATTTTGTTTCAAATTACCATTTTCAGTCATTACGGACAACTTAAGTCATTTAAGATGATTTCTAGTCCAGTTTTGAGTCTCTGTTCATCATCTGTAGAAAGATGTTCCTCCATGCTGGATGTATCTCCAACTACTGTCTCCTCTGTTCACTGTTTCTGAGCCGTGCTGCTTTTATTCTATAGATCCAGTAGGTTTTGATTTTTTTAGGACTAATGGCTACTGATGGCGCAGAATTTTTAACTGTTTACAGA
The DNA here is from genome assembly GCA_024666655.1 of Dascyllus trimaculatus. Taxonomy (NCBI): domain Eukaryota; kingdom Metazoa; phylum Chordata; class Actinopteri; family Pomacentridae; genus Dascyllus; species Dascyllus trimaculatus. The sequence continues at coordinate 28,764,185 of CM045462.1, read as the reverse complement.
ATCTCGTTAAAGCAAATGCTTTATTTTTGGCTATTTGTTTTAAACAAGATATGTAAAATAAAATTATTTTGATGAAATATTATGATTATATATTAAAAACAAACTAGTTTATTCACTTGTAGTTTCATTTACTCAAACATAACAGACATTCTGCTGATAAATGGTGTAATTCTGGTCTCTTTGTTTGCCTTTTAAACCTGCTGGCAAGTTTTGGTTTTGATCTGATTGTTTTTCCTGACACATGGTGCATTTAAAGCCTTACTTCAGACCAAACTTCCATAACATAAAACTATGACCATTACATCCAATGTTTTTTGATTCATGATTATTTTTCTTGACGAAAATGTACGTCACACATGATGCCTTCAAAGACTGTCAGAAAATACAAAATGTGGCGTTTTTTTCTCCTTTTTCAGTTTCTGGCTTTGATCAATAATGTAATTTTGGCGATTTTTAAAAAATGAAAATACCTGCTGGCGAGTTTTGGGGTTGAGAAGCTTAACCAACATTGCCTCATTGAAAATATATAGATTTTTGTGAATATATTGACTGGTTATCAATAAGAAACTGAAGCTATACCCAGCAGTATCATTAACATTAAAACATTAAAAGGTCCAATGTTATTTGGCCCAAACTTAACTTCCATTACATAAGAAAAATAGCAGCATTACATTATTTATTTTTGATTTATGAATATTTTTCCCAACAGAAGTGAACGTCACACATGATGCCTTCAAAGACTGTTGGAAAGTTGAAAATGTGGCGATTTTTTTCTGTTTTTCAGTTTCTGGCTCTGATAAATGTTGTCATTCTTGCGATTTTTTAAACATATTTTGGCGTTCAGAGGTCTTAAAACCATATTTTGACATCCTCAAAAGGGAAGCAGAGAGTCGCTGTTCAGTTCTGATGTATTTTCAGTGAATTAAATTAAATAAATGATAAGTAAATCTGTTTTTATGACCTCCGGGGGTTCGACCTGCATTGCCCGGCTGATGATCCAGCTGCGTTCCGGATAAAGCGAAACACCAGCTCTGACCTCGAATCAGAAAACCCACAGAAATCCACCAGCTGAACCAATCATCTGGTTCTCAGGTCTCAAACGTCGGCATGAGTCCGACAGCGAGGGCCGGAGGTCGGCATTCATCAGCATCGGTCCAACAGAGGCATAGCAACAGCCGTAACCACGACCGGCGCTTCCCACAAGCATCTGTGAAGAGCTGCTGTTCAGCAAACGAGTGGGAAAGCGAGCGAACACCTCCGTCTCTGCAGGTGCCATGGAAACTAAATTGTCTTTTGGGGAAGCTCGAGTTACACAAGCTGTTGTTTGCTGCTGGTAATAGACTCAGTCGTTAAAATGCAGCGACTAAACCAACTCAGACACTTCCACGCTGCTCCTGATTTTGAGTTTCAGACACATAATAAACCCATTCTGAAGACCGTTCAGTCCAGATTTGAGCTGCAACTGAGTTCATTCCTCCCTGAACAGCAGAAAAATAAAGATTTGACGCCTCAGTGTGCAGAAAATTGAGATTTTGGACGGTTTCCACCATCATCAGTTGTGATTTTGAGGTTCTATTCTGCAGTGTTTTCAATCCAAAAACACCTTAAAATTGTCCGCAAGCTCATCAATCAGTAATGCAAGTTAAACGTTTGGTCCGTCAGAACTTTTAATCTCCAAAGAAGCTCAATCAATCTTTTTCAAAAAAGACCGACACCTCCTAAAGAAAGTATAGAAAACTTTTGGGGACCTTTTTTTATTGAATTTTGCCACTAAGATGAGCATTTTCTAACGAGATACTCCAAAATGTGCATTAATATTTGTCATGGAAACTGGCTGCAGGCTCCTTTATCCTTTAAGAGTTGTGAATTTGCAGTTATCAGCCGTCCATTTGTTCATATTTCAAATTACCATTGAGTTTTCTTCATCGACTGAAAGTGTTAGTCACAGTTGACGATTAAAAAGGCTAAATTTTTCTCTCTTTTTTTGATGTAATGGAGTTTTCAGTGGTCAGAGAGCATTGTGGGGGTTTAACTTGCAGAGGGGCACCATGACAAAGACTTATGTGGGACTTAATGACCTCCAACCAGAGCTCATGTGCTTTAAGTACATTATATTACTGGATTATAACTAGGGACATCTTTAATGTTTCATAGGTGGTCAGATAGCATTGCGAGGGTTTAGCTAGCAGAGGGGCACCATGACAAAGACTTATGTGGTACTTAATGACCTCCAACCAAAGCACATGTGCTTTAAATGCATTATATGACGTCATGTTTAACCTTGGCTATATTAATGGAGGAAAGTTAAGTTCTGCAGCGGACCGCCTGCTGCATCCTGCACAGACGAGGGATTTACTGACATTTCGGTCAAGGAAACTTTCCCGAGTTAGTATGCAGAAACAATCCGACTTCATCAAGAGGAAGTGAGCATTTTAAGCTGTAATCCCTCCCCGTGGATCCAGCTTCCGTCTCAGCATTCACGGCTGCACTGCAGACTCTACCTCCACCCCCGCTCGGTCTTCTGAGTTTCAGCAGGTTTCATACGTGACCACCAAGCGCTCAGCTCCGTAGAACACTCCAGGCTGCGACTGCCTGGATGTGTGAATGATTTGCTAGAAAGGCAGACGTTCAGGCCACCTGTTCGTCTTGATCTCAGCTCTTATGAGTCTTTTTGCAACACTGACGGAAAGAAATGAAGCTGAAGTTCTTTTTCTTTCATTGTGCGACACCTCAAGGGGAAATCTCTCACTTTTGTTACCTCACAGCTGACGATTCTTGCATTAAATCATAAAAACGTGATGTTAACGCGGTAAATTTTGGAGCACAAGACGAGCTGAAATGATCAGACAAGACAGAAAACAATGAGACACTTGGAGCGTCGCTGCAGCTGCTCAAATATCTGTTAATATGTTTGTTTTCAGTCGTTTTAAACGTTAGACTCGGTGTTTTCTGACATGACTCAACCCAAACATTCAATCAAACTGATTAACGGAGGAGATTATCAGGAGGTTGATCCACAATTAGGTGGAAAGCGACATCAGAATGCTAATTTATGCGAGTATTTAGACGTAATCAAGCAGCGGTTTGTGCGGTAATTAAAAGACAGAAGCTTTTTAAGGTGGAGTCAAACCAGTGATTCTGTAAAATAAGAGGGAATGTAAAGAATTAATAAAACCCGACAATAAATGCTAATAAATACCACAGTAAAGCAGGATATGTTTGTCTTTCGATTACTGATTTAATAAAAAAGTGTCCACAGGTGTTACCAATATGGAAAAAATGGAGGCTATCTTCTACAAACTTCCTCTCTCTACTCTGCTCATCAGCTGTTTCACCATGCTGGATGTATCCTCCAACAACTTGCTTTTACTGTTCACTTATTTATTCTAATAATCCAGTATGTTTGATTTTCCTCTCAGCCTGAAACTGTCGAAAATAACATGAGACCTGCCCGAATGTACACAAAAATGGTCCAAAGTAACAAAAAATGTGAAAAAATGACGAGAAAACTGTTAAAAATTACTTTGAATATGTTCAAAATGACAATATTTGAGTCCTCGTGGACAATTAAAGCAGTAAAGCAGTATTTTTGGACAATTTTGAGTCCAATTTTTAGCTTCTGCTCATCATCTGTAGGAAGATGTTCCTCCATGCTGGATGTATCTCCAACTACTGTCTCCTCTGTTCACTGTTTCTGAGCCGTGCTGCATTTATTCTATTGATCCAGTAGGTTTCACTTTCCTCCTATTCAAACCTACTGGATCAGTAAAATAAATGCAACAGAGGAGGAAGTAGTTTAAGATACATTCAGCATGGTGGAACATCTAATGTAAGTCCATAAGTATCTATAGTATGTAGAGGGACCATTATAATACCTCCGCCAAGGAGGTTATGTGATGGCCGATGTTGGTTTGTTTGTTTGTGTGCAAAATAACTTGAAAACTCATGGACGGATTTGGATGAAATTTTCAGGAAATGTGTGAAATGGGACAAGGAAAAAATGATGAAATGTTGGGACTGATCTGGATCACCGTCTGGATCCAGGATGTTTTTTAATGTCAGTGTCACAATTAAATGTGGTTTACTCTAAAAGCTTGTTTTTGGGGTAACCCCCTCTGACCACATGACATTTTGGGTCTCCACGCGACAGACAGCGACAATGACGGAGTTCTCTTTCGGAGTTCTCCTGAGCGACATACGCACGGTTGGGCCGGCATTCTTATCTCCGGTTGTCTAAGAAGCTGGGAGGCTGTTCGGAGCTGCCGCGCTAGAGGCCGCGCCTGTTCATTAGGTCGGATGGGGTGAAGGCCGCATTGTCGGTAGGACATTTGAACTGTATGTAATTACATTTGTATCTGTAACGTTCCATAGAAAATATGTGAATTGGGAGATTGTGTTGGGGGTGGACTGAAGCTCCTTGGTGGAGGTATGAGCTCTCTGAGGGCTTTTCTAGTTGCCAATGTTTTCCTGTGGACACTCGGAATTATGTTCTACATGTTGATTCCAGTTCTTTTTTCGAATTTGTCAGATAAATAATCAAAGAAATGTAACTTTTGTTTTGTATTATTTGTGATTTACAGCATTTTAACTGAACTGAAGTCATTTCTGAGTTCTCTTTATGAGGTCAGTGGCTTCATGTTTGAGCTCACTGTATGTATTTGTTGATGTAAGTCACTTTCTTTTCTTTCCATCAGGTTCTCTCCATGTTTTGGCTGAATTTAATGTATTTGCTGTGAACAATATTCATATTTCTTCTCCTTTGTTCATTGGTTCTGTGAGTAAAGTTGGACAGAGATTTAATAATAATAGAAAAGCCGTTTTCCTAGAACAGAGACGGTATGTTGTGGATGACGTCGGTGTAAATTCTATCACACCGGGTCCCAGAGGAGCGATGTGGAGGGACGAGGTCCGACTCTGACAGCAGCCATTAATCCGGCTGGCTGCAGTCACTTGTGGAGGTCGGAGGTCAAACGGCGGCCCGCGGCGGCAGACTTTTCGGCAGCCCTCCGTCACCACGGCGACCATTTACAGCAGCAGGGAGTGGCTCCTGAGGACGAATAAATCACCGCCCCCCTAAGAGGACAACAATGCACCATATGCAGCGCTGCATCAAAGAACAACCACCCCCAGAAAACATGACGCTGCTGCAGAAAACCTCCACATCAGAGCACAGGAACACCGAATCCAACTGAGTCAGTGTTTTCACAGCCTCTGAGTGTTTATACTTTAATGTTATGTCTCATAAAACCAACAGAAAACCATAAAACATCCATTTTTAATCGAACGACGGACCCACTGGAACCATCTTAATCAAACGGCTGCTATTATTTGCTGCCATTTTACTACCAAATAAAAGCAAAACAATCTTCAAAAAACAATATCTCAGGACTCTGTTGCACAAATTTGGAACAATACCTGGTATCACTTGGTTTTATAGGTCCCACAGCCCCCCAGCTAATTCCAGGAAACTCATAACTCCCTATAAATTAGCTGTAAATTACATTTCCAATAAAGTCTCACACAGTTTGGGGGTAATTATGAGCTAATTGTTGCAGCTTTTAAGTATCTGCTCGATATATTTGAGCTGTTAGGGTAAAATTAAGCTCAGAAAAAGATCAATATCCATCAACTTATATTAGGAAACACAAAATTAATATTTTTATGTGGAATTTTAATGGTTTTGAGCTGCTGTTTGCCATAGATCCACCCTGTAATCAGTTAATATTGATTTAACTGACATTTAAGCTGCATATTTGGTTTGATTGTGTTGGAAAATCCTAAGTTTCGTGTTTAAAACTGATTTGTTGTGTTATTTTAGAACCAGAAACAGCTTCTTTTGACCAAGTATGTGAACAAATGAAAGGAATTTGACCCACAAAAAGTAAAACATGTGCGTTTAAACAAAGGTGGCCGGTTATAGAAGGAAAATAAATGTTTAAATAAGATGTACAGCTCCAGATGTGAGTCAAAAAGCATGTATGAAGTGAAGCAAAGTGTAGCACAAAATACTGCTATTAACAATAAATACAATGTTATTGAGAATCTGTATTGAAAAATATATATGCATTAATTATTTTACAAAAAAATATTTAAAAAAAAGAAGTGAACATGTATAGCATTTTTCTCCAGAGGTGGTACACACACTGGGAATAAAATATTTAGATTTATTTCTATTTTTAATCAGTTTCCGTACTTGTTTTTGCACACTGCCTGCAGTTCAGCCAAACATTCTGAATTTTTGTCATGTGACAGTTGGTCGCAGTTGAGTCACTAAAGGCTTCACCGTTGCGTTACAGAAAGCAGAATTTTTTGTTTTATGAAGAATCTGGTTAAAGCAAACCGTTTATTTTTGGCAAATTTTCAATCAGGGAATACAGGACAAACGACAATGCGGCCTTCACCCCATCCGACCTAATGAACAGGCGCGGCCTCTAGCGCGGCAGCTCCTAACAGCCTCCCAGCTTCTTAGACAACCGGAGATAAGAATGCCGGCCCAACCGTGCGTATGTCGCTCAGGAAGGAAAGAGAACTCCGTCACTGTCGCTGTCTGTTGCCCCAAAATGTCATGTGGTCAGAGGGGGTTACCCCAAAAACAAGAGTGCCCTCTGGTGGCTTTTAGAGTAAACCGCATTTAATTGTCCACCTGGTTACACTTAAATTAAAAAAAATTCCTGGATCCAGACGGTGATCCGGATCAGTCCCAGAATGTCTTCATTTGTTCCTTGTGACATTTCACACATTTCCTGAAACTTTAATCCAAATCCCTCCATGAGTTTTAGATTTATTTTGAACACAAACCAACAAACAAACAAACAAACCAATGTCGGCCATCACATAACCTCCTTGATGGAGGTAACAATAAAATATATATAAGGTCACTACTTCGTGGGGGTTCTGGAACCTAACCCCAGCGACAGACGAGGGATCACTGCACACTTGAATCAAGACAAACTAAACTTTAGGAACCAAACAAGCATCCCAAACTCAGCAACGAAGACTTCACCCGGCTCATTTACAGCGAGTGGATTTCTCATCCTGTCTGCAGAACACAGCAGAAATGTCTGACTGTAGGCGAAAAGCTCATTCCTTCAAAAGGATCTCGGTGTTCTGAACATCCTCCTCCTCCTCCTCTATTTGTTCTAATCTGCTCTTAAAGTCCGACCGAACACCCTGCTGCCTCCTCAGCACCTCGTCCTCCACCTGACGGCTCATCACCATAAAAGATATTCCACTTTCGCACAGTCACACAGACCTCTGGACTCCTAAAGTGGCAATAATATGAAGAGCGAGAAATAATACGCTAATATTACACATCATCTCCGGTGTCCTCAGTTGCCCCGTTCGACTCTCTTCCTCCAACAGGGAGCTATTTTGCAACAACTTGTGTACTCAACAGTATTAAACCGCAAACGAGACGCACAAACAGTTACCATAGCAATACTATAACAACTTGTGTGGTGTCTGGAGGTCATTAAACGCCACAGGAGTCTTTGTCATGGTGCCCCTTTAATAACTAAACCCCCACAATGTTTGCCCACCTCCTTGGGTCACTGCAGTATTAAACAGTAAGAGGTGGAACCAGGTGCTACAGCTAATCTACAATACTCTAATGAAGGACAACAGTACTTGGTTTCAGTAGATGGTAAAGGTCATATGACTCAATTCAGGAGCCAAAACAGACTTAATTAGGATTTCCCTGCTCTTCACATATGGACACCTTTTCATTTTCTTCTGTTTCATTGCACTTATTTGATGCTTTTCCATCTTTGTTGTGTTTATTAAGGTTCTTTAAAGTGTCTGGACCATCTCTGTTTGTTATTGAACAGCAGCCTAAAGCTCATGATGTCAAGTGCTAACTGAAGGAGTTCAAGCCACATCATCAGAGAACGGTGTTTAAAGGGTTTCGGGTTGTATTTATCCTGTTCACTCTCTGAACGGCCACAGCTACCTGCCTGTTTACTCTCCTCACCTCCGTTCAAGGTCTCAGTTCGTCTTTTCCTGCCTCCTCCACCTCTGAGAGGAGGTCACAGCTTTTCCTCCGACACCATTTCCCCTCTTAAACTTCTATAAAAAGCTCCAGCGCCTCCTTTTCAAAGCTCTGGTCTACAGTCAGGATGTGGAGCTGTGCTGCGGCTTTCTGTTATCATTTTTAAGCACCTTGTTTGTGCATAAATAACTGGTTTATAAGACACTAGAACACACCGTGATGCAGCTGCAGGCAGATATTTTAAGATGTTTTGAAGTGTTTACGGACATATTTAGCTATAAACCGACTCATAAGACACCATTAAATAGTCCACCAACCAAAGAGTCTGCAGCTCTTGAAGTGTTTTGAGGTTTATTAAAAAAAAAGCTCTTCATTTACAATCTTTCATAGTTTCTGTGGCCTCCTGTAGGTTATAAAATTATCCTTATGACCGTCATCTTTAGTGTTTGGATTGTATGTTTAGCGATTAAACAACATTATTACTAGGTCCTAAATGTTTCTTGGTTGCTCTGAGGAACTCCAGATTAACATAATGAATCCTTATATTCATTTTATTTATAAATACAGGTATGTATTTGTTTGTGTTTTGTCATATATCATAAAAGATGAGGAGTTTATAAACAGCTTTGCAGTTTATTATCAACTATTAAGTGAAAAATGGACACACGATGACGGTGCTAGGCTAAGGCTATCGCCAAGAGGCTAGCCGTGCCTCTTAGCTTGCGGCTAAAGCTAACTGGAGCACCGTAACATCTACCTCAAATCAGAATAACTTTAATAATCTGCTCTAAACATGCAGACACGGATCTCTAGCGGAGAGAAAATTTGCAAAAACTGAACATTAAGCCACGAAGCAGGACGTTAGCTGCTTTCACAACGGCTAATGCTACGATAGCGATTCTAGCTAGTCGATTCGCACTCAGTAATAAAAGGTTGTACTGACTTCTGATGCGCTGAATTCCTACATTTGGACCTGTAATTTTAATATAATAAATCAAAACTGTCATTCAGGGTACATACTCTACTGTTTACCTTAGAAGTAATCTGATTACTCCAAGGTTAAACTATGCATCATTTGACAGTTTAAGTGATTCTGCACATTTTGCTGCATGTACTTTCTACGGTTGCTTCCTGTATTTCCTGTAAATAGTAAATCTAAACTGTCGATTTTGACCTTGACATCAGATTAAACACTCTACTCGTCAAGCTAGAAGTAATCTGATTACTCTGTGGTAAAACTACTTTGCAGTATTTGACATTTTAAGCAGTTCTGCCGGTTTTGTTTCATTCAGTTTCGACTTTTGGTTCCTGTATTTTAAATATAGTGAATCTTAACTGTCAGTTTTTAATTTGAGTCAGTACTGTAATATTCACGTTAGAAGTAATCTGATTACTCTAACTACTTTGCATCATTTTGACGTTTAAATGACTCTGCACGTTTTGTTGCCTTCACTCTACTGTTGGATCCTAATATATGGTGAAACATAACTGTCAGTTTTTAACTTGGCATCAGAGTAAATACTCTACTCTTCAACTTAGAAGTAATCTGATTACTCCAAGGTGAAACTACTTTGCAACACTTGACAGTTTCAGTGATTCTGCACATTCTGCTGCACGCTGTACATCAACAGCCCGGCTTACATTTCTTGCATTTGTGCTTATGCAACGTTTTCGCTTTGGCGCTCAGACACATCCTCGGCTCTGCTCTTTCATCTTCCCGTTTGCACTCGACGGACTCGATCACGGCTCCGTCATTTCATTTTCGGCCGCTCGAGGTCAAACCAGGACAGCTTCTGCTTCATCCTCCCCTCCTCGTCTTCTCTCTCATTCCCACCGTCAACCTGCGCAGGTTGACGGTGGGAATGAGAGAGAAGACGAGGAGGGAGGGGGATGAAGGGTTTTCCTCCGTTAAATCGCGTCACGCTGCAAAACTTTACGTCCCGTCTAATAATCTCAGCCTCCCGTCTCACTTTCTATCCTTCCTCTGCCTCCCGTCTCGCCCTCCTTCACTCATCCACTCTCTCCGTTTGGGCTATCAGTCTCTGCCGGGCTTAGCGGCTCGTTCCTAATCAGCTTACCGCCAATGAGACTAAGCCTGAGCTGAAAAGGCGATTGAGGGAGGCCGTTTAGCCACTGGCTGACAACTGGCAATAGCCTGGGGGGGAAGGAGGAGAGGGGGGGGGGTGGTGTCAATAAAACTGTGAGCAGGGAAATGAAATGTAAAAATGAAACTATCATCTCGGGTTTTAAGAGAGCGAACTTGAGAGGGAAGATAAAGAGGGACAGAGGAGGAAGTATGTGTCGTCGGGGGGGAAGTGTCGGGCCGCTAAGCTTCCTCGTGGCCCCGCGAGGCCGCGAACTACCACAATGCTATCAAGCTCCTTTAGTGTCAACATTTTCGGTTGCTGGCTTGGCTGTTTTCTCCTTTATTCCGCGGCTAAGCTGTGGATAAAAACTGGGATGCTCTCCAAATGGCCCAGTTTTAGAGTTCCCCTCAAAATTCCAGCCCCGGCTGCCCCATTAGTTACAGAACGAGGCGACGGAGAACAAAGGTTTGGCCGTTGAAAGCTGTTTTGGACGGAGGAGGGAAAAGCTGCCGTCACTGCAGCAGAGCCGGATGTCCAGAATCAAAGGGATGCTCTCGCTCCTCGGCTCGCCTCGTCAGGGACGGGCGGAGGGATTAAATATCTGAACATCTCCGCGGATGAGCGTGGAAGCTAAAAGAGCCGAGATGAAAATGTGCAGCCGGCCGGCCGGGGAAGCTCTCCGCAGGCTGGCGTGCGTTTCCATGGCATCACCGGCCTGGATGGGAGGAAACTCAAAGTAACAGAGAGCTCAGTTTGTTTTATCTCAAGACACGACGTCCTCCAAGATGACCGCTCAGATTTACGGCTGCTCGTGTGTCACTTCCTTCCTTAGATTTAGATTCTGATCTACATTTGGATTCTCTGCTTTGTAAATCTA
>CM045462.1:28550632-28753134 GCA_024666655.1 Dascyllus trimaculatus | reverse complement strand
TTTCAATTTTTGCACGACAAATAATTAAAGAAATTCAAGTTTCATTCTTTATTTTTTTGTGGTTCATGGTACAGTAGAGCCCACTTAATATCATACCGCTTATTGGAATAGCCCGCATATAGTCATAGAATTTTGAAATCCAAAACCATTTCTTATGTAATTATAGTAAATATGCCCGTTTATAGTCATAGGATAATGTCATAAGCCCGGGTATAGTCATAGGCAAATGCACAAAATTTTGTCCCAGGAATAGATAATATCATACCCAGTCACGGTATAGCAAGCAACCGATTAATTATCACGCCGGCAGCACGGCTTGCATATTACATTTTATTATTTTGTAATAAATATAGTATTAAACACTTGTTTTCTTTTTTCAAGCAACTTTAATGTAGTTCTATGCCCATTCAAATTAAAAAATTGATGACTGAAACAAGTCTCATAGGCCTATAGATCAACACAAATGCTATAACTGCTCTGATATCGCCGCCATTTTGAAGCCCGCATATTAGAATAGCCCAGATATAGTCATAGTTTTGCTTTGCACGAAGGGTATGATAATAACAGGGCTCTACTGTATTATAACTCAGCTACGTTGCACAGAAGACGTTTCTGAGTTTTTTCTGCTTCTTTTCATGGCTGTTCTGTGTCCATAGAGGTGCAGGACTTGAGATTGCAGTGAAAAATGAGCCCACAGTGAAGAAAAATGAGGCCGCTGAGGTAAAATTAACTGTCTTATTGCGAATGATTGAATCCATGTTGGAAAGATGATGTGTGGAAGCATAAAATGGAACTAAAAACACCGCAAAGGCAGAAAAATGAAGGTATTTTTTTCATTTTTTAATGGAAAAACTGATCACGAGTAAGAAGAGTCCGAAATCTGCAGCCAGAGATGACTGCTTTCAGCCATGCACATGTAAATAAACTACTTTAAATGTTCACAAGTAACTTGAAAAGGAAAAGAGTCGGACTCATGGGACGGCAAAACCCTGCAAAGATGGCAAAGCATGAAAACACTAAAGCAGCTCATCATTTTTTAATGTGAAAAACTGACTCTAATTAAAGCCGAGCTCAAATCTGCCGCCGCAAATGACTGTTTTTAACACCGTAAATATAAATAAGCTAATCTGAACCGTCATACAAGGAGACAGAGCCGAGTCAGGCCGGGGGGACAGAGCGACTCCCCTCTAATCACACAGCTCCCCGCTGAGGTCGGCCTCCAGACCCACCAACCAACAATTAAAGCCTTCAGTCAGAGCCGTTCTTCATTTTTAACGCCGGTTTTGTCAGCGGCGGTCGCGTACGAAGAGCCTCGTGACACACAAACTGAGAGGGAGATGACTCGAGCTGACGTCACTCCCCAACAAAACCAATAAAAGAAAACAGGAGATGCATTTACAATTAGCATAAGAGCTCATGATTCAGAGGCTCGGACCGGCTCTGCCACGTACTTCCATCATGACGCGATCACCGGGGGACGTTTTCATCAGGTTAATGGCCGCTCTGACCTCAGATACCAATGTTTTCAAAGACAGCGGCAAATTTAAGGCTCGCATTGACGTATTTAAGTTGATGGAACATGCCAGAGAACGTCATTATTTATGTTTTAGCCAGCTAGTGGACGCTGAAAATGAAAGGAAACGGTTAAAAATGTGTGTTTTTTAAAGCCAAAATAACAAATATATTTAATTTTCTGCCATGGAGGAGGAAAGAAACCAGGAAATAATCACATTTACGAAGATGGAATCAGAGAATTTAGGAATAAAAATACAAAAATAAACGAAATGGCAGCAGATTAACTCAATGGTGGATAAATAACTCAATAGTTATAGATGAAATGACTGTAAAATCCACCTTACAAACTATGGTGGTGTCGTTTTTGTGCATGTTTGTGTGATAAAAATCAGAAAGTTTCCATAAATTTGCCATATTTCATTTCTTGTTTATGCTTCATATGTCGTTTGCTTCATGCTTCGGTCAAATTACGGCAGAATAATGTTCACAAGGAGCTAAGTTTAGGGTTTCCCCCAGTGCTTTATAAGTCTGGTGGGCCGCCATGCTTTCATTGCCCCCCCGCCAGGCTAAGCATCACTTGTTTATTTATTTTAAATAGTTTTTTATGCACTAAAACAGTGATACCATAGACGGTACACAGAGCTTTTAACCGCATCTGGTGATACGGTTGAAAGCGCAATGGTGACATCTCATACGTCGATACACTTTGATTCGTGAACACATGGGGGGAGAGGTCAGGTGTGTTTTTTGGAGTTCATCCCCGCCGAGCCGACCGAGCTGCGGATCCATTAGCGAGTTAGCACGGATGTTAGCACGTCGTCGGAGCAGCCTTCTGCGAGCCGCGATGGTAAACATCGAACTAGCAGATTTAATCCAAAATGGTTAGCTGAGCCTAAATTTAGCGGATGGTTCTACCAGACCCAGTATGGTAAACCCAGACGGATTGATGCACTGATCCAACCTGAACCATGAACAGGTCACACAGCACAGCAGACCTGTTCAGCCTCTGAGTTCCCTGGTTTTACCCCTTGACCATGTTTGTAGTTTTTTATTTATGTTCATTTATTTTACCTTTAAATGTGACCAGCGACGGCTTGTTTTGAGATTCACTAGGATTTAACTTAAGTGAAAACAACTGATATTATTTATTTTAATTGTATTTTTTTGTGTTTGTTAAAACCGTATTTCAAGATTGTGCCTTTTTGTAAGACTCTACGTTTAAGTATTGTTAATAAATGGCTTAGAATAGTCATAATTTCAAAATTCTTGTCAACTTTTAACTTTTTTTATTTTTATTTTTTACAAAAACACGGTGGGCGGCCGCTGGGCTTCTCTACCACCAGGAAACCCTGAAGTTTATACTCAGTTTTAGGTTTAAATTGTGCTTAATCGTAACTTTGTCCTCGAAAAACGGCTAAACTGATTAAAGTTTAAGCAACAATCAATAAAAGGAACTATGTGCTGTACAGGGAGTTTCATCTTTTTAGACTTAAGTTTAAAATATTTGTGTTGTTCATTGAATTTAAACTCACAAGTCATGGATTTATATATGTACATAGAGTAAAAACGTGCTCAGACTAGCAGGTAGGACGGGGTGGAAATCACATTATATCAGCCGACAGCTATAAAGCACCGTAGCGACTGTGTGGACGGATGGAACGACATCAGCAGCAGTGATTCTTGACCATACAGGATGGAAGGAAAGCAGAAAATCTTCAAATTTAACGAGCTGAGCCACGAAACATTTGATATTTTTAAGCTTTGTTTTCTATTATTACAAACAACTATTGTAAAAAACACCCAAAATGCTGTGTTCAAGTGAAATCACACGATTAAAGGCAAGAAAATCAAAGTTTTTTGATCATTTTAAGACAGAAAGGGATTATTTTAATTGAAAAATGAGTGTTTAAGGGTTGAATCAACAACTAGAGGAGGAGAAGAGACTGAAATTGGGAAAACATTTGTAAAATTGTCTAGAAAAAAAAACCCAAAAATGCTCCGAAACTGTCCAAATAACGAGTTTCCTTCTTTAAACGCGCCGCAAAAACTCGAACCAGCTCCAAAAACCCACATCAGGGCTGAGAAAAACTCTCCCACACATTCCCTTCATGTCTGCGAGCACCGGGAGGATGGAAACGCGACGAGGGAGGACGGCTTTCACACCGAGCCGAGTTAATTACGACGATTAAACCTGAGAGCGCGTTCTCAGACGTGATTATGGATTATTACAGGAGGTACGAGGGGAGGCGTCCTCCAGACCAGACACTGTGAGGTTCTCCTGTTGATCTGTGGTTCATCGAGTCTAGTTCGGGACTCACCGTTCTCCTTCTGGCTTCCCACGCAGCTGTTGTTGGACTCCGAGGGGCCGAGGGTGGCCGACGAAGGCATCGGCCCCAGGATGGACTCCAGCGACGGGCCCTTCCTCCTCGGGACCTCCTCCTCCTCCTCCTCCTCCTCCTCTTCTTCTGGCCTCCCCTGCTCCAGTTTGATCAGAGCCTCCAGAGTGAGCTCCTCCAGATCCCGGCCAAAGTGTTTGGCGACGGCCTGGAGCTCGTCGTCCTCCTCCTCCTCCGGTTCGTCACCATCTGCCGGCTTCAGCAGCGACGAGAGGACGTCGCCGTTTTGAACGTCTGCAGGGAGACGAATGAATTTAGTTCAATCACATTAAATTTACCCTTTTTAAAGATGTTTTTCTTGTCAACAGACACTAAAACAGCCTCACAAGTTGGATAAAATCAACAGGTTCCATCTTATAAAACAAGAACGTGTCATTACAACTGTTTAAATTCCACATTTTCACCCACTGTTGGCCTCATTTTTCACTGAAACAAGCACAGAAACAACTATAATCAAAATTATTTGGTCCAAATGTTATGGAACCAGAATAATTTCACTTTTTCACATCTTGTGGCAGCATCTGGACCGTTTTTAACTTCCATGGCAGCTCTCAGTGTAGAAAAATATGTTTTTTTATTCCTTTTTACAAATTTAATTAGAAAAAAAAGGATTCAACCTTTTAACCCTCATGGAAACTGAGGAGTCATGAATTAAACCCTTTAAATTCCACATTTTCACCCACTGTTGGCCTCATTTTTCATTGCAACCATTACATGAATAACTATAATCCCAAATATTTTATCCGAATGTTGTTATAGAACCAGAATAATTTCACTTTTTCACATCTTGTGGCAGCATCTGGACCGTTTTTAACTTCCACGGCGGCTCTCAGTGTAGAAAAATGTGTTTTTTTTATTACATTTGACAAATTTAATTAGAAAAAAAAGGATTCAGCCTTTTAACCCTCATGGAAACTGAGGAGTCATGAATTAAACCCTTTAAATTCCACATTTTCATCCACTGTTGGCTTCATTTTTCACTACAACTATGACAGAAACAGCTACAAATCCCAAATATTTTATCCGAATGTTGTTATAGAACCAGAATAATTTCACTTTTTATCATCTTGTGGCAGCATCTTGACCGTTTTCAACTTCCACGGCGGCTCTCAGTGTAGAAAAATATGGGTTTTTTTTCTTTCACTGACATATGTGAGTCAGTTTTTGTGTTTTCTGTGTTATTTTTCTACACTGAGAGCAGCTACAGTGGCTAAAAATGGCCAAGATGCTGATATCAACACTGAAAAAGTGCAAATAAAGTATATTATTCTGTTCCCATGATCACACATGGACAAAATAATTTGGGGTGTAGTTGGGGTCGTCTTGGTTGCAGTGAAAAATGAGACCAACAGTGGGTAAAAATGTGACAGTGGAACGAAAACGTAGGAATTCAGGGGGTTTAATGACATTTTTGGTTTAGAAGATGTAACCTGAAGTCATTTGTGAGGCAGTTTTTGTGTTTTCTGTGTGATTTTTCTACACTGAGAGCAGCTACAGTGGTTAAAAACGGCCAAGATGCTGATATAAACACTGAAAAAGTGCAAATAAAGTAAATTGTCCTGTTCCCATGATCACATATGGACAAAATAATTGGGGCTGTAGCTCTGGTCGTCAAGGTTGCAGTGAAAAATGAGGCCAACAGTGGGTAAAAATGTGACAGTGGAAAGAAAAAGCAGAAATTCAGGGGGTTTAGTGATGTTTTTGGGTTAGAAGATGTAACCTGAAGTCATTTGTGAGGCAGTTTTTGCGTTTTCTGTGTGATTTTTCTACACTGAGAGCAGCTACAGTGGGTAAAAACGGCCAAGATGCGGATATAAACACTGAAAAAGTGCAAATAAAGTAAATTGTTCTGCTCACATGATGACACATGAACGAAATAATTAGGATCATTGCTCTGGTCGTCCTGGTTGCAGTGAAAAATGAGACCAACAGTGGGTAAAAATGTGACAGCAGAATGAAAAAGTAGGAATTCAAGGGGTTTAGTGATGTTTTTGAGTTAGAAGATGTAACCTGAAGTCATTTGTGAGGCAGTTTTTGTGTTTTCTGTGTGGCTTTTCCGCACTGAGAGCAGCTACAGTGGTTAAAAACGGCCAAGATGCTGATATAAACACTGAAAAAGTGCAAATAAAGTAAATTGTCCTGTTCCCATGATCACATATGGACAAAATAATTGGGGCTGTAGCTCTGGTCGTCAAGGTTGCAGTGAAAAATGAGGCCAACAGTGGGTAAAAATGTGACAGTGGAAAGAAAAAGCAGAAATTCAGGGGGTTTAGTGATGTTTTTGAGTTAGAAGATGTAACCTGAAGTCATTTGTGAGGCAGTTTTTGTGTTTTCTGTGTGATTTTTCTACACTGACAGCAGCTACAGTGGTTAAAAACGGCCAAGATGCTGATATAAACACTGAAAAAATGCAAATAAAGTAAATTGTTCTGTTCCCATGATCACATATGGACAAAATAATTAGGATCATTGCTCTAGTCGTCCAGGTTGCAGTGAGAAATGAGGCCAACAGTGGGTAAAAATGTGACAGTCGAAAGAAAAACTGGACTTCAGAAGGTTTAATGACACGTTTTTGGTTTAGAAGATGTAACCTGAAGTTACTTGTGAGGCAGTTTTTGCATTTTCTGTGTGATTTTTCTACACTGGGAGCAGCTACAGTGGTTAAAAACGGCCAAGATGCTGAAATAAACACTGAAAAAGAGCAAAAAAAGTAAATAATTCTGTTCCCATGATCACATATGGACAAAATAATTGAGGTTGTAGTTGGGGTTGTCCTGGTTGCAGAGAAAAATGAGACCAACAGTGGGTAAAAATGTGACAGCAGAAAGAAAAAGCAGAAATTCAGGGGGTTAAGTGATGTTTTTGGGTTAGAAGATGTAACCTGAAGTCATTTGTGAGGTGGTTTTTGTGTTTTCTGTGTGATTTTTCTACACTGAGAGCAGCTACAGTGGTTAAAAGCGGCCAAGATGCTGATATAAACACTGAAAAAGTGCAAATAAAGTAAATTATTCTGTTCCCATGATCACATAAGGACGAAATAATTAGGATCGTTGCTCTGGTCGTCCAGGTTGCAGTGAAAAAATGAGGCCAACAGTGGGTAAAAATGTGACAGTCGAAAGAAAAAGTAGGAATTCAAGGGGTTTAATGACATTTTTGGTTTAGAAGATGTAACCTGAAGTCATTTGTGAGGCAGTTTTGGTGTTTTCTGTGTGATTTTTCTACACTGAGAGCAGCTACAGTGGTTAAAAACGGCCAAGATGCTGATATAAACACTGAAAAAGTGCAAGTAAAGTAAATTGTTCTGTTCCCATGATCACTCATGGACAAAATAATTGGGGTTGTAGTTGGGGCCGCCCTGGTTGCAGTGAAAAATGAGACCAACAGTGAGTAAAAATGTAACAGTGGAACGAAAAAGTAGGAATTCAGGGGGTTTAATGACATTTTTGGTTTAGAAGATGTAACCTAAAGTTACTTGTGAGGCAGTTTTTGTGTTTATTGTGTGATTTTTCTACACTGAAAGCAGGTACAGTGGTTAAAAACGGCCAAGATGCTGATATAAACACTGAAAAAATGCAAATAAAGTAAATTATTCTGTTCTCATGATCACACATGGACAAAATAATTAGGATCATTGCTCTGGTCGTCCAGGTTGCAGTGAAAAATGAGACCAACAGTGGGCAAAAATGTGACAGTGGAAAGAAAAAGTAGGAATTCAAGGGGTTTAATGACATTTTTGGTTTAGAAGATGTAACCTGAAGTCATTTGTGAGGCAGTTTTTGTGTTTTCTGTGTGGCTTTTCCGCACTGAGAGCAGCTACAGTGGTTAAAAACGGCCAAGATGCTGATATAAACACTGAAAAAGTGCAAATAAAGTAAATTGTCCTGTTCCCATGATCACATATGGACAAAATAATTGGGGCTGTAGCTCTGGTCGTCCAGGTTGCAGTGAAAAATGAGGCCAACAGTGGGTAAAAATGTGACAGTGGAAAGAAAAAGCAGAAATTCAGGGGGTTTAGTGATGTTTTTGAGTTAGAAGATGTAACCTGAAGTCATTTGTGAGGCAGTTTTTGTGTTTTCTGTGTGATTTTTCTACACTGAGAGCAGCTACAGTGGTTAAAAACGGCCAAGATGCTGATATAAACACTGAAAAAATGCAAATAAAGTAAATTGTTCTGTTCCCATGATCACATATGGACAAAATAATTAGGATCATTGCTCTAGTCGTCCAGGTTGCAGTGAGAAATGAGGCCAACAGTGGGTAAAAATGTGACAGTCGAAAGAAAAACTGGACTTCAGAAGGTTTAATGACACGTTTCTGGTTTAGAAGATGTAACCTGAAGTTACTTGTGAGGCAGTTTTTGCATTTTCTGTGTGATTTTTCTACACTGGGAGCAGCTACAGTGGTTAAAAACGGCCAAGATGCTGAAATAAACACTGAAAAAGAGCAAAAAAAGTAAATAATTCTGTTCCCATGATCACATATGGACAAAATAATTGAGGTTGTAGTTGGGGTTGTCCTGGTTGCAGAGAAAAATGAGACCAACAGTGGGTAAAAATGTGACAGCAGAAAGAAAAAGCAGAAATTCAGGGGGTTAAGTGATGTTTTTGGGTTAGAAGATGTAACCTGAAGTCATTTGTGAGGTGGTTTTTGTGTTTTCTGTGTGATTTTTCTACACTGAGAGCAGCTACAGTGGTTAAAAGCGGCCAAGATGCTGATATAAACACTGAAAAAGCGCAAATAAAGTAAATTGTTCTGTTCCCATGATCACATAAGGACGAAATAATTAGGATCGTTGCTCTGGTCGTCCAGGTTGCAGTGAAAAATGAGGCCAACAGTGGGTAAAAATGTGACAGTCGAAAGAAAAAGTAGGAATTCAAGGGGTTTAATGACATTTTTGGTTTAGAAGATGTAACCTAAAGTTACTTGTGAGGCAGTTTTTGTGTTTATTGTGTGATTTTTCTACACTGAAAGCAGGTACAGTGGTTAAAAACGGCCAAGATGCGGATATAAACACTGAAAAAGTGCAAATAAAGTAAATTGTTCTGCTCACATGATCACACATGAACGAAATAATTAGGATCATTGCTCTGGTCGTCCTGGTTGCAGTGAAAAATGAGACCAACAGTGGGCAAAAATGTGACAGCAGAATGAAAACGTAGGAATTCAGGGGGTTTAATGACATTTTTGGTTTAGAAGATGCAACCTGAAGTCATTTGTGAGGCAGTTTTTGTGTTTTCTGTGTGGCTTTTCCGCACTGAGAGCAGCTACAGTGGTTAAAAACGGCCAAGATGCTGATATAAACACTGAAAAAGTGCAAATAAAGTAAATTGTCCTGTTCCCATGATCACATATGGACAAAATAATTGGGGCTGTAGCTCTGGTCGTCCAGGTTGCAGTGAAAAATGAGGCCAACAGTGGGTAAAAATGTGACAGTGGAAAGAAAAAGCAGAAATTCAGGGGGTTTAGTGATGTTTTTGAGTTAGAAGATGTAACCTGAAGTCATTTGTGAGGCAGTTTTTGTGTTTTCTGTGTGATTTTTCTACACTGAGAGCAGCTACAGTGGTTAAAAACGGCCAAGATGCTGATATAAACACTGAAAAAATGCAAATAAAGTAAATTGTTCTGTTCCCATGATCACATATGGACAAAATAATTAGGATCATTGCTCTAGTCGTCCAGGTTGCAGTGAGAAATGAGGCCAACAGTGGGTAAAAATGTGACAGTCGAAAGAAAAACTGGACTTCAGAAGGTTTAATGACACGTTTTTGGTTTAGAAGATGTAACCTGAAGTTACTTGTGAGGCAGTTTTTGCATTTTCTGTGTGATTTTTCTACACTGGGAGCAGCTACAGTGGTTAAAAACGGCCAAGATGCTGAAATAAACACTGAAAAAGAGCAAAAAAAGTAAATAATTCTGTTCCCATGATCACATATGGACAAAATAATTGAGGTTGTAGTTGGGGTTGTCCTGGTTGCAGAGAAAAATGAGACCAACAGTGGGTAAAAATGTGACAGCAGAAAGAAAAAGCAGAAATTCAGGGGGTTAAGTGATGTTTTTGGGTTAGAAGATGTAACCTGAAGTCATTTGTGAGGTGGTTTTTGTGTTTTCTGTGTGATTTTTCTACACTGAGAGCAGCTACAGTGGTTAAAAGCGGCCAAGATGCTGATATAAACACTGAAAAAGCGCAAATAAAGTAAATTGTTCTGTTCCCATGATCACATAAGGACGAAATAATTAGGATCGTTGCTCTGGTCGTCCAGGTTGCAGTGAAAAATGAGGCCAACAGTGGGTAAAAATGTGACAGTCGAAAGAAAAAGTAGGAATTCAAGGGGTTTAATGACATTTTTGGTTTAGAAGATGTAACCTAAAGTTACTTGTGAGGCAGTTTTTGTGTTTATTGTGTGATTTTTCTACACTGAAAGCAGGTACAGTGGTTAAAAACGGCCAAGATGCGGATATAAACACTGAAAAAGTGCAAATAAAGTAAATTGTTCTGCTCACATGATCACACATGAACGAAATAATTAGGATCATTGCTCTGGTCGTCCTGGTTGCAGTGAAAAATGAGACCAACAGTGGGCAAAAATGTGACAGCAGAATGAAAACGTAGGAATTCAGGGGGTTTAATGACATTTTTGGTTTAGAAGATGCAACCTGAAGTCATTTGTGAGGCAGTTTTTGTGTTTTCTGTGTGGCTTTTCCGCACTGAGAGCAGCTACAGTGGTTAAAAACGGCCAAGATGCTGATATAAACACTGAAAAAGTGCAAATAAAGTAAATTATTCTATTCTCATGATCACACATGGACAAAATAATTGGGGTTGTAGTTGGGGCCGTCCTGGTTGCAGTGAAAAATGAGACCAACAGTGGGTAATAATGTAACAGTGGAACAAAAAAGTAGGAATTCAAGGGGTTTAATGACATTTTTGGTTTAGAAGATGTAACCTGAAGTCATTTGTGAGGCGGTTTTTGTGTTTTCTGTGTGATTTTTCCGCACTGACAGCAGCTACAGTGGTTAAAAACGGCCAAGATGCGGATATAAACACTGAAAAAGTGCAAATAAAGTAAATTGTCCTGTTCCCATGATCACACATGGACAAAATAATTGGGGCTGTAGCTCTGGTCGTCAAGGTTGCAGTGAAAAATGAGGCCAACAGTGGGTAAAAATGTGACAGTGGAAAGAAAAAGCAGAAATTCAGGGGGTTTAGTGATGTTTTTGGGTTAGAAGATGTAACCTGAAGTCATTTGTGAGGCAGTTTTTGTGTTTTCTGTGTGATTTTTCTACACTGAGAGCAGCTACAGTGGTTAAAAACGGCCAAGATGCTGATATAAACACTGAAAAAATGCAAATAAAGTAAATTGTTCTGTTCCCATGATCACTCATGGACAAAATAATTGGAGTTGTAGTTGGGGTCGTCCTGGTTGCAGTGAAAAATGACACCAACAATGGGCAAAAATGTGACAGTGGAACGAAAACGTAGGAATTCAGGTGGTTTAATGACATTTTTGAGTTAGAAGATGTAACCTGAAGTCATTTGTGAGGCAGTTTTTGCGTTTTCTGTGTGATTTTTCTACACTGAGAGCAGCTACAGTGGTTAAAAACGGCCAAGATGCGGATATAAACACTGAAAAATTGCAAATAAAGTAAATTGTTCTGCTCACATGATCACACATGAACGAAATAATTAGGATCATTGCTCTGGTCGTCCTGGTTGCAGTGAAAAATGAGACCAACAGTGGGTAAAAATGTGACAGCAGAATGTAAAAGTAGGAATTCAAGGGGTTTAGTGATGTTTTTGAGTTAGAAGATGTAACCTGAAGTCATTTGTGAGGCAGTTTTTGTGTTTTCTGTGTGGCTTTTCCGCACTGAGAGCAGCTACAGTGGTTAAAAACGGCCAAGATGCTGATATAAACACTGAAAAAGTGCAATTAAAGTAAATTATTCTATTCTCATGATCACACATGGACAAAATAATTGGGGTTGTAGTTGGGGCCGTCCTGGTTGCAGTGAAAAATGAGACCAACAGTGGGTAAAAATGTAACAGTGGAACAAAAAAGTAGGAATTCAGGGGGTTTAATGACATTTTTGGTTTAGAAGATGTAACCTGAAGTCATTTGTGAGGCGGTTTTTGTGATTTCTGTGTGATTTTTCTACACTGGGAGCAGCTACAGTGGTTAAAAACGGCCAAGATGCGGATATAAACACTGAAAAATTGCAAATAAAGTAAATTTTTCTGTTCCCATGATCACACATGGACGAAATAATTAGGATAATTGCTCTGGTCGTCCAGGTTGCAGTGAAAAATGAGACCAACAGTGGGTAAAAATGTGACAGCGGAACGAAAAAGCAGGAATTCAAGGGGTTTAGTGATGTTTTTGAGTTAGAAGATGTAACCTGAAGTCATTTGTGAGGCAGTTTTTGTGTTTTCTGTGTGGCTTTTCCGCACTGAGAGCAGCTACAGTGGTTAAAAACGGCCAAGATGCTGATATAAACACTGAAAAAGTGCAAATAAAGTAAATTGTCCTGTTCCCATGATCACATATGGACAAAATAATTGGGGCTGTAGCTCTGGTCGTCAAGGTTGCAGTGAAAAATGACACCAACAGTGGGCAAAAATGTGACAGCAGAAAGAAAAAGTAGGAATTCAGGGGGTTTAATGACATTTTTGGTTTAGAAGATGTAACCTGAAGTTACTTGTGAGGCGGTTTTTGTGTTTGTTATGTGATTTTTCTACACTGGGAGCAGCTACAGTGGTTAAAAACAGCCAAGATGCGGATATAAACACTGTAAAAGTGCAATTAAAGTAAATTATTCTGTTCCCATGATCACACATGGACAAAATAATTGGGGGTGTAGTTGGGGCCGTCCAGGTTGCAGAGAAAAATGAGGCCAACAGTGGGTAAAAATGTAACAGTGGAACGAAAAAGTAGGAATTCAAGGGGTTTAGTGATGTTTTTGAGTTAGAAGATGTCACCTGAAGTCATTTGTGAGGCAGTTTTTGTGTTTTCTGTGTGATTTTTCCGCACTGAGAGCAGCTACAGTGGTTAAAAACGGCCAAGACGCTTATATAAAACACCACAAGTGCAGAAAAAAGCGAAATTACTCTGTTCCGAGAAGAGAAACCGAGATAAATGTTCACATTCTGACTAAATAATTGGGATCGTGGTCGCCCCGGACCCTAATTAAAACGTGTCCTTTATAATCAGCCGTAATTGAACCGAGTCAGAAAACCAACGAGAGGAATTTGCTGAAAGCAGCTGGAGGAGGCAGAAATCAGCTGCCGACCCCCGACTGGGAGGAAACAGGAGGAGACCAGGAGGGTCGGTGTGGGAAAGAAAAGGCAAACCGAGCCGGAAGATGAAGAGGCAAAGGTAGAAAAGACGAAGACAAAGAGCGACAGGAGGCCGGGAGTGAAAGGCGGCAGCTGATGTTGTGTGTTCGTCAGCATCTGGCTTCAGAACGACGCTCAGATCTGAAGCCGTGAAATGACTTTAGAGTCTGTCGAAGCCAAATGAAGCAGAGATGTTCGATAGTTTAACGGATTAAGACGCCGAGGGACGACTTCTGTAGCCGGAGAGAAAACGTTGGTTCAACCTGCAATAAAGCTGCAATTAATGATAATACTCAACTCAGAAGCTGCATCACTGCAAAAACTAAACATCTTATCAAGTTTATTCGTCTTATTTTTAGTCAAATTGTCTCAACCCACTTGATTTAAGATAAATTCACTTTACAAGTAACATTTCAGCAGATGGAGGGACGTGTTTTAAGACAACGCATCTTAAATATCTTGTTAAGTCAAACAATCTTGAAATGATCTTGTTTTAGTTGTATTTTACCAGAAACAAGGTTCATTTCATTTCATCCATGTTTCAACCTGAGCTGTTGTTTGTATGAGATAAATAATCTGGATTTAAGAAATAAAGTAAATGCATTTTATTGGAAAATCACCAATTCATATCAGAAAACAGCTGCATGTGGAAAATGTGTTAAAAAAAAACAAAGCAAATGTCTGCTTTTGAGTTAAAACACCTCCTTTTGGGCGTAGCTGGCTTCACCTAAAACACAACACCTTCAAATGCTGTCAAACACCACTAAATATTAGGATTTCTAGCTACTGTGAGAAGACATTATATCTCAGAATGCTTCAATTAATCTGTGTGATCTGATTTCAAGTACAAGATGGTCTTAAATCTAGAGAAGAGCCACGATAATACAACTAAAATAAGTTGACTACATCTCAAATTAAGAAGCTGACATTAAACTTATTAAAACTAAAATCTATTTAATTCTTTATCACGTCTGGTTTATTCTAAGACACCTCAGCTTGACAATGCTGCTAAAATATAGCTTAAAATAAGTTTTCCCTGCTAATTTTAAGACCTCAATATTCTAAATATCATGTCTTATTTCAAGAAATCTAAACAAGCAAATCTTCACTTGTTCAATTGGCAGATTTTTTCACTTATTTCAAGGTAAAAGAGCCTTGAAAGAAGGTTTTTTATCTCTTGTTTTGGGAGGGGCATTTTTTACAGTGTTCAAGGCCGCGACTGTCCCATCTCATTAAAACTTCAGGAGTCCTTCAAATGCGACCGACGAATGCGTCCTTCTTTCCCACGGATTTGAAGGATGGATCGGGAATGGATTGGGACACAGCTACTGAGTTTTAAAGAGGTAAAACTACTTCCTGTTCACCCAGACAGGTTCCAAGATGGCGTCTGAAGTCACCCACCTTCCTTAGTGTAGGCGGCGTAAACTCCTCTCAGTTTGGGTCTGCTGCTCTCGAGCTCAGCGTCTATCTCATCCTGATATTCCTGAATTTCATCTGTTGAAGACAAACAAACAAATGTTAGTTGAACCAATTAACTAATTATAAAATCATCAGTCAGTTTAAGCTAATATTTGTTGAACTAACACACTAATATTAGCATTTAATTCTGCTTGATAATTGGCTTTATGAGGTATAAAGATCTGCAAACGCTCCCTGTCTGAGTCGTCCTCTTGTGCAGTGATACTCTGCTCCCGGTGCTCAAGCACGGTGGTGGCAGTATCATGATTATCAGGATTACCTCAACGTTCTTCAAGAAAACCTAAACTCATCAGCAGAAGGTTGATCTCGGACTGAGTTGGGTGTTTCAACAAGACAAGGCCATGAAGAAGGAAGTTCTTCCTCTAGAAGCAGAACCTTGAAGCTCCACTGATCACATGGACAAAGAAAAGGCCGACTGGAGGAGAGATGGTGAGGCCTTCAACCCCAACAACACCAGACCTACCATCCAGCATGGAGGTGGCAGCATCATCAAGTCAATGGAATAGTGAAGGAAACCATCATCAGAAGGTTGATCTTGGACACAGTTGGATGTTCCAACAAGACAATGAATCCAAACACATCAAAGTGGTAAAGAAATGGTTCCATCAGGCTGGAATGAAGGTTCTAGACTGGTCCCCCCAAAGTCCTGACTTAGACCATCAAGAACCTGAAGAAACAAGTCTGAGGAAGACAGGAAGGAAGACAAGACATTTAATTGGACTGAACCAGTTCTGTCCAGAGGAGTCAAAGAGAAACCAGAAGAACCCAACTGAGGTGGAGATGGACTAAGGACATTTGAATTGTAGTACGTATAATCGTGACCCAACACATTTAGTCGTATTTCCACAAGACCTTTAATAAATCTTTGAAAGAACCAAAATGCATGATTGTTTTTGAAGACTTTCTATCGTAATATTGCAATTCAGAGTCATGGGGGTCATTGGAAACTCAAGACTGCCACGACAGTGATGGTCCTCACAGGTGGATGGATCTTCTCATATCGTTGTGATCTGACCATGAGGACATGTTTGGTTTGAGAGTTAAGAGTCTAGGATGCAAAATACATGATTTTACTTGCAGCATAAAGTCTATCAAGGTGTTTCTGGCTCCTCTTCTGAAAATGTCCAGGTCTCCAAACTATAAAAAGACCTAAAAAGTCTATAGAAAGACTCCTGGATGAACCCTGGAGAGCAGGAACCGGAGCAGACGGAGCGACTCGATGTGAATCAGACGAGCAGAGTTCTGGTTTTTCCTCTGAGAATCCGCCTCCCCGGATCCATAATTACACCATAATATGTAGTAACGGTTAATTGCACGTTGTCCAGAAACGACATCATGCAGAAACCAGGGAGCTCCTTCGTCTCCGACTTTCAGTTTTTCATCTTCACCCAACTCTGATCTGCTTTCAGTCGAGTTCAGCCAAACGGCATCGTGGAAACCAACCGAACTGCCTCCTCCTGAAAGACTTTACCAGAACGGATGTCGGTGCGACGGAGGAGTTCATACCTGCTACTTCATCCATCTTCTTCTTCAGCTCCATCTCCAGCTGGAGGGAAGAAGAGAAGCCAAATGAGACGATTGAAGACTTTTTAAAACCAGAATAAAAGAGACTGTAAGAGGAGAACTGGTTTTACTTAACGCTGCTACATGATTGTATGTCATTAGACTTGTTCTGCTTTTACTCCACTGTAAGTCGAAAACAACAAACGTGTTCATTTCTGGGCAAAGATTCCCTGTAAAAGGAGAATAAAAGTTGGACTTAAATGTTATTAAATTAAATAAAGTCCATCTCTGGCATTTATTTTATTTACATCTCTCATCTGCACAAAGGAAAACTCAATTAGTATTACTTTTTACAGAATTTAGTGTATTTTGCTGATTTTTTGAACACGTAACATGTAGAATAAAGTACTTTTAACACTATTTTAAGCTTATATTGGATTATTTTTCCCGGTGGACACGTAGATCACCCATGATGTGTTTAAGGACTGTCAGAAACGAGAAAACCTGATGATTTTTCCTGTTTTTTCAGTTTCTCGCTCTGATGAAAGGTTGAATATTTGCGATTTTTAAATTAAATAAGCACTTTTAGCCTCTTTAGGATTCTGAGTTTTAATTTAATAATCATTTTCTGGGTTAATCATGATAAAAAAAAATATCTTAGAACAAAAATGATCCCTTAAAATGTTTCGTTTTGTTCTGACGACAGGCTCAAAATGTTTAGGAGGTTTAAAAAAGGAGCAAATTGTCAGATTGGGGTCAATATTTTGATGAAATATCATAATTTTAAGCTTATATTTGGTGATTTGTCCTGAAGGAAACAGAGCTCTCATGTGATTTGTTGAAGGGCCGTTACAAAGCTGAATATCTCATGATCTTTCCTTTTCTTTTAAAGCTTTTTGTTCTGATAAATGGTTGAATTTTTTAAAGAAAACACGACTTTCAAAGTGTTTTAGGGTTATGAGGTTTAATTTGCTGATTATTTCTCATATTAATTCTGCAGTGCAACGGTACAAACAAATCTTAAAACACAGAATAAAACCTTAAAATAACGACAGCAGCCTTCAACTCCTGTAAGGCAACGAAAAGACTTCAGATTTCAGATTTGGGTGCATATTTTGATTTAATGTGACGATTTTAAGCTTAGATTTGGTGATTTTTCCTGAAGGAAGCGTACACCACACACAACACACTGGAGGACCATCAGAAAGCTGGAAATCTATTGAATTTTCCTGTTTTTACAGTTTCTGGCTCTGTTAAGTTGTTTAGTTGTTTTGCAGTTTTTATAACGAGAAGATGCCTTTAAAACCAGCTCATAGATTTTGGGGTCCTAAAGCTCAATCTGCTGATTATTTTCTGGATTAATCATGTAGTGGAATGGCAGACAAAAGTCTTAGCAACAAAAACAACACGTTAAAATGTTTGGTATGGATCCAACAACTGGCTAAAACCCAAAAGGTATTGCTTTGACAGAAATATATGATACTGAAAAGCAGCTAATTCTCAGATTTGGGTCGACATTGAAATGAAATATCAGGATTTTAAGCTTATATTTGGTTATTTTTTCCTGAAAGAAGCGTACATGACACATAACACACTGAAGGACCATCAGAAAGCCGAAAATTCGATCATTTTTCCTGTTATTACAGTTTCTGGCTCTGAGAAATGGTGGATTTTTTTGCCATTTGTACACAGAAAAGATGAATTTTTCAACAGTTCATAGGTTTTGTGGTTCTAAAGCTCAATCTGCTGATTACTTTCCGGGTTAATAACGTAGTTTAATAGTAAAAAAACATCTTAAAAACCACAGATGACACCTTAAACTGGCTCAAACCCAAAACATAACACATGAACTTAAAAGCAAGTAAATGAAAAGCAGCTAATTTTCAGATCTGGGCGTATATTTTGGTAGAATATCAGGATTTTCAGCTTGTATTTGGTTATTTTTCCTGAAGGAAACGTAAACAACCACTGATGTGTTGAAGGACCGACAGAAAGCTGGAAATATGAGGATTTTTTCAGCTTTTCCAGCTTCTGGTTTGGATAAATTTGTGATTTTTCCCGAATTTTAATAAAGAAAAGACGCCTTTTAACCCAGCTCATAGATTTGAGATTCCTAAGTTCAATCTGTTTGTTATTGTTTGGGTTAATATTGTCGTCTAACGGCAGGAAAAACAATCCTAGAGCCACAAATGACACCTCAAAAGGTTTTGTACGGTTCCATCAATGGGTAAAAGGAGTCTGAATTCTCACCTGCTGGGCTTTTGCTTTCCTCAGCCCGGCTGTGAAACACGGCGGGTCGCACTCCTGGTCCAGATCCACCCTCATGAACTCCTCGATGGTCAGCTGACTGGTGGGCGTGTCCTCGAACTCCACCAACCTGAGGAGGAAGCACGGCGTCCAGGTGAGGGGAGCTAATCAACCAAGATTCAACAGAGACCGACGGATCAGACCAGCAGCAGTTTAACGGGGCTCATCCTCCGTCCTCAGGGCTTCAACAGGCAGACAGGTCCGTGTACGTCACGGCCATTCGTTTTCTTATTTTGAGATTTCAAAATAAAAGCGAAATAATAAACCATTTCCCGTTTTTTTCAGTGATTATACAAAATGAAAAACGGAAAACAGGCCCTAATTCATTATCTATTATCTGTTATCTGATTTAATTAGATGTGTTTGCAAATGGAAATTAAAATTAAAATACACCCGTGGAAAACTTATTTCTCAACTTCCTGTTGGTTTTGGCTCCGTGACCCGTCTGACTTCTGATGAGGAAGGATCTGGTATCTAAAGCTCCAGTGTTAGCTCACTGTTAGTTGGACTTTTCACCAGCGTGGGGTTTATTTGTCCCTTTGGAGGGACCTTGTGGTGCTGCTAGCTCTGCCACTAGCGCTAAATCGCTAGCGTTCGGCTGCTTTTCGGGACGTTTTTGGGGAGGTTTGGAGGTTTTCTGTTACTTTAGCTGAAACATGTCTGTGAAATAGTGAACAATGTGAGCCAAGCAACGTTTGGACCCCACAGTGGGTCTTCATCAGGCCACGGCACACAGCAAGGTCTGCTAACAGTGAGCTAACACTGGAGCTTTAGATACCAGATCCTTCCTCATCAGAAGTCAGACGGGTCACGGAGCCAAAACCAACAGGAAGTAGAGAAATAAGTTTTCCACGGGTGTATTTTAATTTTAATTTACATTTACAAACACATCTAATTAACGGATAACGGATAATGGATAATGAATTAGGGCCCGTTTTCCGTTTTTAATTTTGTATTATCACTGAAAAAAACGGGAAACTGTTTATTTTTTGCTTTTATTTTGAAATCTCAAAATAAGAAAACAAATGGCCGCGACGGACACGGACCCTGCCTCTTCCCGCTAAACTCAACCGTTCACCTGTTTCCCAACATTTTCACCAGGCTAAAACTTCTCCCACCGACCTTTTCCTCAGCGTCGTCTCGCAGACTTTGACGATGCTGACGACTTCCTTGATGGTGCGGCGAAAGTCGTGGAGACGAGCGGCGACGAGAAGAGCTGAAAAACACAGAGGGTGGCGACTTTAAATCAACAAATCACTTTATTTACGCAAAACAAGCAGCTGAAAGTGATTTAATTCTAACAATAACGGTAAAAGCAGTGGGTAGAAATAACGTCAGTCACTAATGGCGTCTCAGTTGTTCGTCTTTTTATAGAATCTGCTGCAGATTTGGTTAAATTTCCCAACAAAATGGTAAATCAGACGGTAAAAGGAGGAACATCTTGAAGGAAATGTGCCGTTAAAACCTGCTCACGGGTTGTTGGGGTTCAGAGGTTTAATCTGCTGGTTCTTTTCTGGGTTAATCATCCAGTCTAATAGTAGAAAAATCCAAAATGACACCTCAGTGTGTTTTGTTTTGTTCCAACAACCAGCTACAACTCCAAAGGAATGACTTCTACTAGTTTATAAGATCATGAAAAGCAACACATTCTCAGATTTTAGGAGCAGGAACCACCAAATACTGGGGCTTCATTTTCTTTTCAAGTTATTATCAGTCACAGATGATTCATTAAAGGCTTCTTAGTTGTGTATAATTAATTTTCTTTTACAGAATCTGGTGCAAAACGTTTATTTTTGGCTAATTTTCAGACAAAACACGCAGAATGAGAAAGGATTTTGATCAAATATGATGGTTTTAAGCTTAGGTTTGGTTAATTTTCCCGACTGAACCGCACATCGCACATGATCCATTCAAAGACCATCAGAAAGTAGGAAATCTGACGTTTTTTCTTGTTTTTACAGATTCTGGCTCTGATCAATGGTGTAATTTTGGTGATTTTTTTTAAAAGACAATTTGCTTTTTAAACCTGATTTTGAATTTTGGGGTTCACAGGGTTAAAAGTCAAGCAGGTATAAATAAACTTACATCACAGATATTGCAGTAGGAAGCAAAAAAAATGCAGAATATAGAGAGAATGAACATTTTCTCTGGGTTTTATTGCAGATTGTCTTATATCTTCTTATATTTATATACATAAGTGACATGTAGAATCAATCGAATCTGATTAAATATGAAGATTTTAAGCTTATGTTTGGTTAATTTTCCCAAACTGAACTGTACATCTCACATGATCCATTCAAAGACCATCGGAAAGTAGGAAATATGACATTTTTTCTTGTTTTTACAGTTTCTGGCTCTGATCAATGGTGTAATTTTGATGATTTTTCAAAGACAATTTGTTTTGTAAACCTGATTTTGGATTTTGGGGTTCAGAGGGTTAAAAGTCAAGCAGGTATAAATAAAACTACATCAAACATATTGATGTAGGAGGCAAAAAAATGCAGAATATAGAGAGAATGAACGTTTTCTCTGGGTTTTATTGCAGATTGTCTTATATCTTCTTATATTTATATACATAAGTGACATGTAGAATCAATCGAATCTGATTAAATATGAAGATTTTAAGCTTATGTTTGGTTAATTTTCCAAACTGAACCGTACATCTCACACGATCCATTCAAATACCATCAGAGAGTGGGAAATCTGCCATTTTTTCTTGTTTTTACAGATTCTGTCTCTGATCAATGGTGTAATTTTGATGATTTTTTAAAGATAATGTGCTTTTTAAACCTGATTTTGGATTTTGGAGTTCAGAGGGTTAAAAGTCAAGCAGGTGTAAATAAACTTACATCACACATATTGCAGTAGGAAGCAAAAAAAATGCAGAATATAGAGAGAATGAACATTTTCTCTGGGTTTTATTGCAGATTGTCTAATATCTTCTTATATTTATATACATAAGTGACATGTAGAATCAATCGAATTTGATTAAATATGAAGATTTTAAGCTTATGTTTGGTTAATTTTCCCAACTGAACCGTACATCTCACATGATCCATTCAAAGACCATCGGAAAGTAGGAAATCTGACATTTTTTCTTGTTTTTACAGGTTTTGGCTCTGATCAATGGTGTAATTTTGATGATTTTTTAACGATAATATGCTTTTTAAACCTGATTATGGATTTTGGGGTTCAGAGGATTAAAAATCAGGCAGGAAAAAATAAAACTAAGTCACAGATATTAAAGTAGGAGGCAAAAGAAACCCAGAATTAGAAAGGATGTTAATTTCCTTTGTGTTTTATTGCAGATTATCTTTTATCTTCTTATGTTTAAGTGACTAAAACCCTCAGTGTCACGTTCAGTTTGAGGTGTCTTCTGCCGTCCGCCTCCACACGAAAACAGTTTTAAAGAGGAGAAACAACAACGCTAATATTATGCAACGAGTTGCAGCGCGAGCCTTGAAGGGGAACAGTTACATAACCGTCATTAGACTTCGCTCAAGAGCCTGTTAAAAGATAGATGCTGCTGCTGCTGCTGCTTCCACATGCACACTTCCAACAGCCTTCAGGAGCCGAGTGGCGGCTTTTAGCTCCGCTGAGGACTTCGGCAAACACTTCATCGCCGTCGCCTCCAAACCAGGCAGCTTCTGAAGCCTCCGCCAGCTCCTGAACGCAGCGCTGGCCTCGTCGTTTATCGCTTTGACCTCTCTGTCCCGGGTCTGAACGCTCGCTGCTCCGTCCACGCCGACGTCCGCATCGGATTGGGGAACAAACTTTCCCTCTTCCACCCGACTCGTTTCCTCCTCCATGATTTATGACGGGAGATTAATTATTCAGGCGATGCAGCAGAAGAACAGAGAAAATTAAAACCGGTGCGTAAACATGCAGGAGGCAGGAGAGGAAGGAGAGGAAGGAGAGGAAGGAGGCAGGAGAGGAAGGAGAGGAAGGAGAGGAAGGAGAGGAAGGAGAGGAAGGAGAGGAAGGAGAGGCAGGAGAGGAAGGAGAGGAAGGAGGAAGGAGAGGAAGGAGAGGAAGGAGAGGAAGGAGGAAGGAGAGGAAGGAGAAGAAGGAGGCAGGAGAGGAAGGAGAGGAAGGAGGCAGGAGAGGCAGGAGAGGAAGGAGAGGAAGGAGGAAGGAGAGGAAGGAGAGGAAGGAGAGGAAGGAGGCAGGAGAGGAAGGAGAAGCAGGAGAGGAAGGAGGCAGGAGAGGCAGGAGAGGAAGGAGGCAGGAGAGGAAGGAGGCAGGAGAGGAAGGAGGCAGGAGAGGCCGCTTCGGGTTCAGGTGGACCAGGTCTGAGCTCAGCTGGTTCGCACAAATTAACAGAGTCCGAGAGGTCAGGCTGGATCAGACCAGAACCTGGTCTCCTCTACAGACAGCCACCAAACAGGAGAAGGCCTAAGAGAGTTTAGAGAACCAGAGCTGGCTGTAAAAAACGAGGTGAGCAGCAGCTAATGTTGAAAAAAAACCCTCCAGTTCATCTCAACCTTTTCAGCTCGGAGGTTTTTTTATTGATATTTAATATTGATGCCACATGAAGTGCACCACCCAAAGTGAGCGTATACTGTCTGGTACTTGTACTAAATGGATATTTCTCTTGATTAGTTCCCAAATTTGAGTCCTCCACTGCCTCAGTGATGCATTAATTCCATTCAGTCCATGGGTGTGGCATATCCAGACGCTGCTCCAACACAATGAGCAGTACTCAGACACTCCTTATACTGGGGACAATAAAAGGCCACCCCAACATGTCACATGTTGACCAAAGCAGCAACGCCTCAGATGACTCCGGTCATGAGGGAACGTGTCATTGGCATGTTGGTGTGATGCGTCTGTTGTCAGACCAAAGGTTTCATCTTCTGTACGTGTCGCTGGTCTGAGACCATCCCACAAGTGAACAAGCCGGATGTGTCCATCCTGTGCTGGGGTGGTCACACGTGGCCGACGTGGATGAGGTGGATTTGCAGTACTGCCCGTCTGTTGGAAACCAACTCTCAAACGTCCTGTCGTCTGATAGTGAACATTCAGCTGCACAGCGACCGCTCTGGTGGACATTCCTGCTTCCAACATGCCAATGACATGTTCCCTCATGACCGGAGTCATCTGAGGCGTTGCTGCTTTGGTCAACATGTGACATGTTGGGGTGGCCTTTTATTGTCCTCAGTATAAGGAGTGTCTGAGTGCTGCTCATTGTGTTGGAGCAGCGTCTGGATATGCCACACCCATGGACTGAATGGAATTAATGCATCACTGAGGCAGTGGTGGACTCAAATTTGGGACACTAATGAAGAGAAACATCCATTTAGTACAAGTACCAGACAGTATACGCTCACTTTGGGTGGTGCACTTCATGTGGCATCAATATTTCACATGGGGAGTTTATATTTTTGTTATATTTAAACCAGCTGAAAATAACAGCATCTCACGGACATTTAATTCTATTTTTATATATATTTTTAAACAAACATTACAATATTCTAATGTTTTTTCTGGTACCAAGAGTTTCACTGCTTTTTTATTTTTCATTTTTTATAACCGAGTTAGTTTTTACAGTGTTCTATGAAGTAAACTTAACTGATCCAGGCTTTCTGCCGACATGACAGAACCTTAATCCTCATCTTCCTTTGTTAACATACGTGACCGTTACCTGCTCCACAGAGACCCGAAGGCCTCCGTCCCGTGTGCATCCAGTCCCTCTTCATCCTCTGCACCAGTCGCATCGCCGTCATCGAGACCTCGTGGTTCTTCTCCCCGAACTCCAGCAGCTGGGCGAAGCGAGGAATGTACAGGCAGGGGTCTGGAGGAGGAGGAGGAGGAGGAGGAGGAGGAGGAGGAGGAGGAGGAGGAGGAAGAAGAGGAGGAGGAGGAAGAGGAGGAGGAAGGTGTGACTCAGGATAGTCGGTTCATACATGTATGTGACAACGATTCACATGTTCTGTGTACGTCATTAGAAAATACTGGATTATTGTAATAATAAATAAGATAAACTGACTAAATGAATCAGAATCAGACAAACCTTATTTATCCCTGAGGGGAAACTGCTTATGTTACTGTAGCTCTCATTTAATTTTTTTTATTCTATCATTAATTATTATACATAATTAATTAATAATAGATTTACTGATTACAAATGTTATTAAATTATAATTATATTACACATTTAAAGAATATATAAATTTAAGCAGAATAAAATGTCATAAAAATAAGTAGAAAAATATAAACAAAAATTATTATACTAGTAAAATAAAAATATAAATGTACAGTGTAAATCAGGGGTCTGTTAGTCTGAAATAAAACTATTTAAATCATAAGTCACCTGTTAGAATTTATTAAATTCTGGTCATTTGAATTCCACTTTTATACATTCACGTCTCATTTTTAAAAATTATTTTCTGTATAAATTATTAGAAAATACTGAATATTAATTAATCAGATTGGATTACTGTAATAATAAATGAGATAAATTGACTAAATTAATCACAATCAGACATATTTTACTGATCCCTGAAGGGAAATTACTTATATTACAGTTGCTCTCATTTAAAGTCTTTTTTTTTATTCGATAATTAATTATTACATATAATTAATTAATAATAGATAGAATATTAATTAATCAGCTTGGAATATTCTAACAGCAAATGAGATAAATTGACTAAATGTTCTCACCTGTAGAATTAAATTAATCAGAATCAGAAATGCTTTTATTACAGTCGCTCCCATTCAGTCTTTTTATTCTATAATTAATTATTATACGTAATTAATTAATTAATAATAGATTGATTGATCAGAAATCTTAAATAATAATTCTATTATAAATTAATAATTTACATATGTATAACATTAAGAAGAAGAAAAAAGTCATAAAAATATATTTTAAAAAAAGTAGAAAAATACAAATAAATTTTTTTAAAAATGTGCATTACACTGGTTTTATTTTGGTGCATTCTGAATAAAATACGTAGAATAAAATGATTCTGATGAAATATTATAACATTAATATTACATTTGGTTAAGTTTCCTGACCAAACTGCATGTCAGACATTGTAAAAGCTGATATTTTCCTGTTTTTAGAACTGATAATTGTTTGAATTTCTGCATTTCTAAAAGAAAACATGCCTTTTAAACCCTCTGGTAGGTATTTGGGCTGTAAGGTTTGATCTGATAATTATTTTCTGGGTTAATCACACAGTAAATTTCACAACACCAACCTTAAATTTGGTTTATTTTCATGGCAGAAAGCACAAAAGCTGATGATTTTTCCTGTTTTTCCTATTTCTAGCACTGATAATTGGTTGAATTTTTGCATTTCTAAAAGAAACATGCCTTTTAAACCTCCTGGTAGCTGTTTGGGTTGTAAAGTTTAATCTGCTGATTATTTTCTGGGTTAATCATGTCGTTTAACAGGGGGGAAAAATGGCTGAAACCCAAAATAATACCCAGTATAGTGAAGGCAAATGTTTTGTTTTGGTGCAATTTTGAATGAGATACGCAGAATAAAATGATTCTGATGAAATATCACAACACTAACCTTAAAATTGGTTTATTTTCCAGATAAACCTGCATGTTGGAGAAAATAAAAGCAGATGTTTTTCTAGTTTTTCCCGTTTTTAGCACCAATAAATGGTTGAATTTCTGCATTTCTAAAAGAAAACATGCCTTTTAAACCCTCCAGCAGGTGTTTGGGTTGTAAAGTTTAATCTGCTGATTATTTTCTCAGGTAATCATGTCGTCTGAAAGCAGAAATTAGACCCAAAATTACACTAATCTGGTTTGAGAACACATTAGAATGTTGGCAAATCTTTTAAAGTGAAGTGATTCTGATGAAATACAACAACATGAAGCTCAAATTAGGTTTATTTTCCCGACAATCTGCATGTCGGTCAGCGGAAAAGTGGATTTATTTCCCCATTTTTACAGTTTAAAGCAAAGATAAATGGTTGAACATTAACATCCTTTTCAACCCTGTGGCAGGTGTTTGGTTTGATCTGATAGAAGTTATTTGTGTCGCCTAATAAGAGAATGTCTTGTTGTGTTTTTGAATAAAGGTGTAAAATAAAATCATTCTGATGACATGTGACAATGTGAAGGTTAAATTTAGTTGGAGTTTTCCTGGCAGAACTGCTCGTCACAGGTGGTTAGTTCAAGGACCGTCAGAAAGCTGCCAATCCAACAGTTCTGTCTGTTTTTACAGTGCCTGGTTCTGATATTTGGGGTCATTCTGGTGATATGTTTTTGAAAGACAACACACCATTCAGACCTCCTGGGGTCCATTCGTTTTCTTATTTTTAGATTTCAAAATAAAAGCGAAAAATTAACTGTTTCCCGTTTTTTTCAGTGATAATACAAAATGAAAAACAGAAAACGGGCCCTAATCCATTATCCATTATCCGTTATCCGATTTAATTAGATGTGTTTGTAAATGGAAATTAAAATTAAAATACACCCGTGGAAAACTTATTTCTCTACTTCCTGTTGGTTTCGGCTCCGTGACCCGTCTGACTTGTGATGAGGAAGGATCTGGTATCTAAAGCTCCAGTGTTAGCTCACTGTTAGCAGACCTTGCTGTGTGCCGTGGCCTGATGAAGACCCACTGTGGGGTCCAAACGTTGCTTGGCTCACATTGTTCACTATTTCACAGTGGACTTTTACCAGCCAAAGTAACAGAAAACCTCAAAACCTTCCCAAAACCTTCCCAAAAACGTCCCAAAAAGCAGCCGAACGCTAGCGATTTAGCGCTAGCGGCGGAGCTAGCGGCGCCACAAAGTCCCTCCAAAGGGACAAATAAAGCCCACGCTGGTGAAAAGTCCACTGTGAAATAGTGAACAATGTGTGTTGTATGTTGGTGTTTTCTGCCGTACATTAGTGTAGCGGAGCATTCAATATTTTTGAGGGATTTTTATTTCATTACCAGGGTTAAAAATCATTTAGTTAGCATAGGCTGGGTCCAAAAGCAACAGGAAATAGAGAAATAAGTTTTCCACGGGTGTATTTTAATTTCCATTTGCAAACACATCTAATTAAATCAGATAACGGATAATGGATGATGGATTAGGGCCTGTTTTCCATTTTGTATTATCACTGAAAAAAACAGGAAACGGTTTATTTTTCGCTTTTATTTTGAAATCCCAAAATAAGAAAACGAATGGCCGCAACGTACACGGACCCTCCTGAGTTCAGAGGGTTAACAGTGACGTTAGGAGGACTCCTGTTTCCACTGCATACAGAAACTAGAGTTTCATGCTGCCGCTATGATGACCGAATATCTTTGAAGTCAGGGGCTCCGGTTAGAGAGCGGTCCAGTGGAAAGCTGGTAGAGGCAGCCGGTAATCAGATCCAGGCTGATCCCTTCCCCCTCCGCCGTGTAATGATACGTCTGCAGAGCTGGTCATCGCCGAGCGTCTGCGAAACCAGGCTGAGAAAATAAAAAGTCCACCTCGAGCCCTCCTCCGCTGTCGAGTATAATCAATCTGCGCCGCTCAAACAGCCCAGGAGTCATTCTGTGATGGAGCGCTGCAGTTTACCTTTTTCGTGTACCCACTTTCCCTCGACCTGCCTCGCCTACGTTCCCCAGAATTACTCTGACCACCCCCGGAGAAGGGCCGCAAACTTTCTCCTTTCAATCAGACGCGGGAGCCGAGCTGCATGAATAGCATTAAAGTTTTATCACTGCTTCAAAACCCACAACCGAACAGGAGTAAGTCTCAGGGTTTCATCTGCTCCGGCGTATTTAATTTGATAAACGACGGCACTAGAAAGAGACACAAAACCTAATAACGCTACAGGCCAGTGAATTATTCTCTGGTGTTCAGCTGCACTGAGGCGAAACATTCAGACGTGATGTCATTTTGTCTGTTCGGTCAGTTTTCTGTCAGGAGTAACAAAAATACAACATCAGAAATGGAAGATGACAGTTAAAAGTACACAGCAGTAAAAAAAAAATGCATTGATTTGTGCTCAAACATACATTTAGAGACACAGAACAAACCCAAAGATACACAAACAAGCGGAAAAACAACCACATGAACGCACAAAATGACCACAAGGAGACAAAGAATAACACAAAAACACACAAAACAAACACATGGATGCCCAAAGCCACGATACAAAGAGACAAAATGACCAAATAGACACATGAAACAAACTAAGGAAGATATATATATATATATATATATATATATATATATAAACAGACACAAAATGACCAGGAAGAGGACAACAATCACACAGGCACAAAAACTAATTCAAAGACACACAAAATCACCAGGAAAACACAAAGAGACACAAAACGACCACAAACAAACACAATATGACCACAAAAAGGCACAAAAAGACACAAAATGAACACAAAAAGACACAATGTGACCACAAACAGACAGACAACGACCACAAAGAGACACGAAAAGACACAAAATGACTATAAAAAGACACAAAACGACCACAAAGAGGCACAAAATGACCCCAAAAAGACACAAAATGACCACAAAGAGGCACAAAATGACCACAAAGAGGCACAAAATGACCACAAAAAGACACAAAACGACCACAAAGAGGCACAAAATGACCCCAAAAAGACACAAAATGACCACAAAAAGACACAAAATGACCACAGAGGCACAAAATGACCCCAAAAAGACACAAAATGACTATGAAGACGCACAAAAAGACACAAAATGACCACAAAAAGACACAATATGACCACAAACAGACACAAAACGATCACAAAGAGACACAAAAAGACACAAAACGACCATAAAGAGGCACAAAATGACACAAAATGACCACAAAGAGGCACAAAGTGACCACAAAAAGACACAAAACGACCACAAAGAGGCACAAAAAGACACAAAGTGACCACAAAGAGGCACAAAATGAACACAAAACGACACAAAGTGACCACAAAGAGGCACAAAATGAACACAAAACGACACAAAATGACCCCAAAGAGGCACAAAATGACCACAAAAAGACACAAAATGACCCCAAAGAGGCACAAAACGACCACAAAGAGGCACAAAAAGACACAAAATGACCACAAAGAGGCACAAAATGACCACAAAAAGACACAAAATGACCACAAAAAGACACAAAACGACCACAAAGAGGCACAAAATGACCCCAAAAAGACACAAAATGACCACAAAAACACAAAATGACCACAGAGGCACAAAACGACCACAAAGAGACACAAAAAGACACAAAATTACCACAAAAAGACACAAAATGACCACAAAGAGACACAAAACGACTATAAAGAGACACAAGACAACAAACACACAACAGCAACAAAACAGACACAATATAAAACACACAAACACACAAAACAAACTCAGAGACACACTAAATCATGGTAAAAACACACAGAACAACCACATATATAAAAAGAGACACAAAAATGACAAAAAAGCAACACAGAATAGACACAAAACAATCACATGGACACACAATACTAACTCAAACAGACACAAAATGACCGGAAAAACACACAAAACAACAACAAACAGACAAACTGATTATAAAGAGACACAAAATGATAACACAAACAAAGAAAACAACCTAAAACGACCACTAACGCCTCCTCTAACAGGTGGGGGTCTGGGGTCCTCCCTTCGGCCCCTCGGTCTCCACTGTCTCTGGCTCCGGCCCTGCTGATCAGCGGCAGGGGGCGGAGTCAGCCCGTCTGTCCGGTGACGCACTCTGCGGAGCTGCTGGGGGCGGGGCTTCTCTCCTGCTGACGTCGGCGCGGTGCGTGGATCTGATTGGTCCTCGGCGAGCCCTGGGCGTCCGAGAAGATCACGACGAAAAAAAAAAA
Source organism: Dascyllus trimaculatus (assembly GCA_024666655.1). Lineage (NCBI taxonomy): Eukaryota > Metazoa > Chordata > Actinopteri > Pomacentridae > Dascyllus > Dascyllus trimaculatus. Next base: position 28,722,797 of record CM045462.1, on the reverse strand, counting down.
TCAGAAAAAATAGAGCGGAGCCGAAAAACTCCGACAAATGACTGTTTACGGCGGAGGAGGACGGAGGCAGGGGAGCAGCGCAGCGGGCTTCCAGGCGGTCGACAGCCGGTGAAACACGGACGAATATCGGTGAGGATTATCTCTGGGAGGCGGGACGAGCAGCTGCGACTCTCCGGATTAACACACTCGCTGAAAAAGGGAAAACAGGCGACGCTCCGCGGACGTTCCTCGGTCCGGGAGGATGAGCTGACCGCCAGGGAGCCGAGCGAAAGTGTTTGCGGTCGAAGTTGGACGCGGAGGACGGAACCGACTCCACCGGGCCTGGACGGATTTTACATGTCGGCGGGTCAACTTGGCTGTGGATGCCGTTTTAAAGCGGCGTTGTAGGAGGGAACATTTTAAAAAGCTCCGCCGAGGAAACCCTCCACCTTCACTCCGTCCGTGTCGACCCCCGAAGCGATTCCGCTCACCGGGAACTAACACGAAGCAGCCCGGTCGCTTGTGCCGATGCCAACGGCAGACTGCAGGTTGCTCCATCATGGCCGGATCATGAGGTGTCTCACGTACCTCCTGCTACTTCCAGAAACCCTGAAAAAGTCCAAGAAGCTGCCGGGCAGGCTGCCGGTCTGTTATGAGATCCTGACTCTGTCCCTGTCGAGCAAAAAGAAGCAGCAGCAGCAGGAGAAGATGGCTGCGGAGCTCTACCCCGCCAACACCAACAACGCCAGCCTGGCCAACGGCACCACGGTGGCGGACACCGAGAAGACCAAGGAGGCTCCGGTGTGCCAGGCCAGCAGCAGCAGCAGCGCGGCGACCACCCCGACCACCCAGCAGAACATCAACAACAACAACGTAGACCCACCCAGCTGGCAGTGCAGCCACCCCACGCTCAGAGAGAGGTACCGGTCCGGTAGAGATGTCGGGGAAAGTGCCTCAAAGTCACTATGAAGTAAAAACTGCACGGTGCAGACAGCTGGTAGTGAGTTAAGCTGCAGAGGTGCTTCTATTTTGGACCATTCCTCCAGGACCTGGTTATAAATAACACCTGCTGTACATGTCTGACATGATGCAGGTGGAGGCTAAGTTGCTTTATGACAAAACCTAACATCTGATTTATAAAATGTCAGGAAAAGGTTAAAAAAAAGTCTCTCATTGTTTTCCAATATGACAAAATTTGTCTACAAACCGAAAATAATCAGTTTACTGCAACAGAGAAGGAAAGAAACAAGAAAATATTCACATTTAAGAACGATTTGCTCTATAAAATGTCTGAAAACAGGTAAAAATAGTCTATCAGTGTCTCCTAAGATGACACATTTGGTCCAAAACCCAAAAATAATCAGTTTACTGCAACAGAGGAGTAAAGAAACAAAAAAATTATTCACATTTAAGAACCATTTGGTCTGTAAAATGTCACAATAAAGGTAGAAAATTGCCCACTGGTGTCTCCTAAGATGACAAATTTGGTCGAAAACCACAAACTAATCAGTTTACTGCAACCGAGGAGGAAAGAAACTAGGGAAATATTCGCATTAAACAACCGCATGGTCTGTAAAATGTCAGGAAAAAGGTGAAAAATGTCTCTCTTTGTTTCTCACGCTGATAAATTTGGTCCACAAACCATCAGTTTACTGCAACAGAGGAGGTAAGAAACGAGAAAATATTCACATTTAAGAACGATTTGCTCTATAAAATGTCTGAAAACAGGTAAAAATAGTCTATCAGTGTCTCCTAAGGTGACACATTTAGTCCAAACTCCAAAATAATCAGTTTACTGCAACAGAGGAGTAAAGAAACAAGAAAATATTCACATTAAACAACCTTATGGTCTGAAAAATGTCAGCAATAAGGGTAAAAAATGTCGATTAGTGTTTCCTAGGATGACAGAACTCAAAAATAATCAGTTTACTGCAATTAAAGAGGAAAGAAACCAGAAAATATTCACGTTTAAGAAGCTTTTTAAAAAATTCCGCAAACTGGTTAATCGACTATCAAACAGTTAGCGGTTAATCTAACAGCTGACAGTGAACTGATTAACATGCTTCGGTTGGTTGTGTTGCTACAGAGGAATAACACGTGCTCCCCAAGTGTCTTATTTCGTCCACAATGCGAAGATATTCACTTTAAAATCACAAAGAAGTAAAGGAAGAAGAAGCTAATCGCATTTTAGAAGCTGAAATCAGAGAATTTTGACGTTTTTCCTTTAAAAAAATGACGATTATTCGGTTCATAATAGTCGCTACTGTAAGCAGCAGCTAGCATCAGTTAGCTTTGATCCCAGCTAGTCCTGCATTCTAAATGGTTATAGATGCTAAACTCCTGCTACCAATCCAACAGTTGTTTTGTTTTTGTAGCCCAACGAGGCCCGAGCCCTCGAATGTTAATCGTTTCCGTTTTTAGCAGCGTCATTTGTTGATTTGCCAAAACCGGACATTTAAAAATGTCACCACGCGCTCGGGGAACTTGTGATGGATCCCATTAAAACTGGCATTCGAGTCGCTCCTCTGCAGCTCCAAACCTGTGAAAATAACCAGTGTCTCCAGGCAAACGCGGTGTGGGAGGACTGGGGGGGTTACACAATCCTCGAGGCTCATTCGTGAAAACCTGCTCTGCTCTTTTAGGAACGCCTTGATGTTTAACAACGAGCTGATGGCCGACGTCCACTTCATCGTCGGGCCTCTGGGGGGATCGCAGAGGGTGCCGGCCCACAAGGTAAATAAAGACCCTCATCTTGGGGTGGCGGGGCTGAACGCATTTGTGGTTTCACTTTAAATGTGGAAGTTGTTTGTGAAGAACAGTTCCTGCTGCTGTGCTGAACTCTGACGCATGCTTCCTCCCTCCCTCCCAGTATGTGCTGGCCGTGGGAAGCTCGGTCTTCTGTGCCATGTTTTACGGCGATCTGGCGGAGGAGGAGTCCGAGATCCATATCCCAGATGTGGAACCTGCTGCTTTTCTAATTCTGCTGAAGTAAGCCACTCACCACTCGCCCTCACACGAGCCAACCGGCAGCGGAGATGACAAGCGCAGTCAGTGTCACTTCAAAGCGTATTATTACTCATCCAAAGCTGAGCAGAGGCGAATGCCAAAACGCTGCGAGCGCCAGAGAGCAGAGGCAGCAGCAGCAGCAGCAGCTCTGTAATTGCTGGTTTTCTCAGCGCTCTTTGTTCAAGCAGAAACACTTTTTTTTTTGGAGACTAGTAGTTATAAATACCGTCGCCTTTGTTGCTCATTCAGTAGCTTTGGCTTAAGGCGGCATCGTGGACCGTCGGGCCTTTGGATCGGGATGAGTAAAGCCATCAGTCAGTCCTCTCTGGATGAAAGAGATGATCAGTTTTTCCATTTTGCTTTTTTTTTCTGGGCTCTCATGAAGCGACGACGAGCCAAAGTCGGCTATTTCTGACTTTTTTATTTGGTATAACAATGAAGAAGTTGATCCGTCAGACAGTAAACCTAAATTAAACCCAGTAAACACGATTTATTAGATGTGTCTGAACCTCTAGAACCTACATCAACAGTTTGCTGTGATATTTTAGTGCATTGTTTTAGCATTTGAGGAGCGTCTCTGTGGATCTGCTGCCGGAAAAAAAGTCATCATGTCATCATCAGGTTGAGCCTTGCAGAAATTCTAACAGGTGGAAACTGCTCCGAGACTGGAGGTCCACTTAAACACACAAATCTATTTGAGCTGTTTTAGTATTTCGTCTCGTTTCAAGCAGGAAGCAGGAGTCGTCCTGTCTTCTGTGAACACAATCTTCTCTCTTCTGCTGCTTAATTGAGACCAAAAGTTGTTGGAAACGTCTGATTTAATGTTTTTAAGAAAGAGTTGGGCCTTTGGAGAAATATGTGAAGTCATCAAACAATCCTCTGTGGGACAAGAGATGCTGAGTTCTTCTGTTGCTCATGTCATCTTCATATTCAGTATAATAAGGAAGTAGCTGGTCTGTCTTCACACTGAAGCCATGAGGTTGGATTTGTATTGATTTAAGGCTCTTGTCTTTCTTCCAGGTACATGTACAGCGATGAGATCGACCTGGAGGCGGACACGGTGCTGGCCACCCTGTACGCTGCCAAGAAGTACATCGTCCCGGCGCTGGCCAAAGCCTGCGTCACCTTCCTGGAAACCAGCCTGGAGGCCAAGAACGCCTGCGTGCTGCTGTCCCAGAGCCGCCTGTTCGAGGAGCCCGAGCTGACGCAGCGCTGCTGGGAGGTGATCGACGCCCAGGCCGAGCTGGCGCTGCGGTCCGAGGGCTTCTGCGAGATCGACCTGCAAACGCTGGACATCATCCTGCGCAGGGAGACGCTCAACACCAAGGAGGTGGTGGTGTTCGAGGCGGTCATGAACTGGGCCACGGCGGAGTGCAAGAGGCAGGGATTAGGGTCGACCACCCGCAACAAGAGGGAGGTGTTGGGCAAGGCGCTGTTCTTGGTGCGAATCCCCACCATGAGCCTGGAGGAGTTTGCTAACGGGGCGGCACAATCCGATATCCTGACACTGGAGGAGACGCACAATGTGTTCCTGTGGTACACGGCGGCTAAAAAGCCCCAGCTGGACTTCCCTCTGACGGCCAGGCAGGGTTTGGCTCCTCAGAGGTGCCACCGCTTCCAGTCCTCGGCCTACCGGAGCAATCAGTGGCGCTACCGCGGCCGCTGCGACAGCATTCAGTTCGCGGTGGACAAGAGGATCTTTATCGCCGGTTTGGGGCTGTACGGGTCGAGCGGCGGCAAGGCCGAGTACAGCGTCAAAATCGAGCTGAAGCGCCAGGGGGTGATCCTGGCGCAGAACATCACTAAGTTCGTGTCGGACGGGTCGAGCAGCACGTTCCCGGTGTGGTTCGAGCATCCGGTTCAGGTGGAGCAGGACGCCTTCTACACGGTGAGCGCCGTGCTGGACGGCAACGAGCTGAGCTACTTCGGCCAGGAGGGCATGACGGAGGTGCAGTGTGGGAAGGTGACATTTCAGTTCCAGTGCTCCTCCGACAGCACCAACGGGACCGGAGTACAGGGGGGACAGATCCCAGAGCTGGTGTTCTACGCGTGAGCTGCTCCGGATGTTCGCCTCCCAGCCTTCAACGTAATGTAGCATCAAAGACACTCGAGTGACGTCACACTAAATGGCCTGGTTAGTTCTCTGAGAGACTATTTTAAAAAGCGAAGGAGCTGTTGTTTTTATCTTATTTAATTTAATGTTATTTTTTTATTTAAAAAGCTGATTTAACGTTATTTGCTCTGACGCTTGTGTGCGAGGGCTGCGGCTGCTGTAGAAACAACATTAACACAGTGATCTGTGGTTATGTAATCAACAACTGGAACAAGTAGGGACTGCTTCAAACTGTGTTACTGCAAGTCTATATACGATGTTGTTACGATAGTCCAAAGCAGCAATATTACACGAGGAGCAAACTTTATGTAGTGTTATGATTCTAAATGCAAAAACAAACAAAAAAAAAAAGTAGAAATCTCGTTGAGTTGTTTTGCACTTCAGAGGACGGCCTCGGAAACGTTGTGTCTTTTGTAAAATACGATTTAACTGTTAACAGCTTGATGCTGTTATAGACCAGATGTGTTCTGTACAAGAATGCTTATACACCTGACGATGAAACATAAAGGTTATAATGTGATCGAAGCCGCAGATGTCACATCATTATGTCGCCTGGGAGAGGGAGGGAGCCGGGATTAGAGGGGCTGCAGCGCCCTCTGGTTACTACAGGAGGGACTGCAGCCTGGTTTTATGGAGACGTGGAGCTTCGGATGGATTAATGAAGGGGTTTGATGGGCAAATCTTCAGGGGAGGAGGGTTCGAGGAGGTCCTAAGGTGCTTTTTCAAGTGAGCATTTCTTCCTGGGAAGTCAAAGAGCTTCAAGTTTCTCATAACGATCCTCAAATGTCTGCTGAATCAGCGCTTGGTCGGACACTAATTTTCATATTTTTGTTCTCTTTCTCCTGATTTAGCTGCGCTGTTCACACTTCGGTGGCAGTAAAGCCAAATTAAAATCAACAAAACACAATATTTCAGTATATTTAAGCTCTGATAGAAGAAATTAGACCCTACATCAGCAGGTTTTAAGTGAGCAGATTCAGTGTTTTGCATCATTTCTGTGAGGATCTGCTGCATAACTAAGAATGTCTTGTTTGGTCCACGACCCAAAGATATTAAGTTTACTGTCATGAAAGAGGAAAGAAACTAGAAAATATCCACATTTAAGAGGCTGAAATCATAGAATCTAGACTTTTTAATCTTTAAAATGTTACTCAGATTGATTAACTAGCTGGTAATGATTGAAAAATAACTGATTAATTGTTGCAGTTCTGGTGAAAAACTACATCGTTGTTGGGACGTTTTTCTCAAGCAGATATTTTTAGAGAACCGTCAAGGTTTCCTAAAGCTCAGCATGACGTTCGTAGATGTCTTGTTTTGTCCACAACCCAAAGATATCGAGTTTACTCTGTTGTAGATTATTTCCTCTGATTAATCTTATTCTGTTGATTAGCCAACTAGTGTTTTGGGCAATCAAGTGTCAGAAAATGGTGAAAAATGTCCGTCAGTGTTTCCTAAATGTCAACATGACGTCCTCAATTGTCTTGTTTGGTCCACGACCCAAAGATATTGAGTTTACTGTCATAAAAGAGGAAAGAAACCAGGAAATATCCACATTTAAGACATTAAAATCAGAGAATCTAGACTTTTTTATCTTTAAAATGTTACTCAGATTGATTAACTAGCTGGTAATGGTTGAAAAATAACTGATTAGTTGTTGCAGTTCTGGTGAAAAACTACATCGTTGTTGGGACGTTTTTCTCAAACAGATATTTTTAGAGAACCATCAGGGTTTCCTAAAGCTCAACATGACGTTCTTAGATGTCTTGTTCTGTCCACCACCCAAAGATATTGAGTTGTAGATTATTTCCTGTAAATAATCTTTTGTTTTTGTTTAATCATTTAGTGTTTTGGACGATCAAATGTCAGAAAATGGTAAAAAATGTCCGTCAAAGTTTCCTAAAGCTCAGCATGACGTCCTCAAATGTCTTGTTTGGTCCACGACCCAAAGATATTGAGTTTACTGTCATAAAAGAGGGAAGAAACTATAAAATATCCACATTTAAGACACTAAAATCAGAGAATCTAGACTTTTTTATCTTGAAAATATCACTCATTGATTAACTAGCTGGTAATTGTTTTCTCATTCAGTGTTTTTTTGGATTGAGCCTTGCAAAAATCTAAACAGGTGGATTCTGGTCTGACATTAGAGGTCCAACTCGACCACTTCAACACAGTAATCTGCGAGTTAAGACGTCAAAAACTCACGACAAGAATGGAGTCAGGGTGCTGCTATAGCTTCAGATCAAAGGCAGTTACTTTGAGCCAAACACCTGTAACATTCAGATGTCAGAGGAGCATCCAAAGTTAGAACAAACTGCAGCCTTGGAAGGATTAACAAAGGGGTCCGGCATCTTCAAGGGTTCAAGGAGCTCCTGAGGTGTGTTTTAAAGTGGGCGTTTCTTCCTGGGAAGTCAAAGAGCTTCAAACTTCTCATAATGATCCTCAACTATCTGCTCAATCAGAGCCTGTTCTGACATTTATTCTCACTTTTTGTTCTTCTCCTGATTTATCGGCACCGTGCACATTTAGGAGCCAGTAAATCTAAATTAAAATCAGCCGAGCGCAGTGTTTCAGACGTGTTTGGGCTCCGCTGGAAGAAAGCAGACCCCACATCAGCAGTTTCCTGGAGTATTTCAGAGTGTAAACACCGAAATGTGCGAGTTCAGACTCTAAAAACTGACAAGAGATGCTTTCATTTATCAGCCAACCTCATACAAAACAAAGGCAGTGGTCCACACGGCCGTAAAACTCAGCCTTCAGAGGAGCTTCCGGAGTTTGTAGAAATTAAAAACCGCTTCGGATATTTTGAGCGTGAAGTTAAAAAACTGGACGTACTTGTTTTTTGTTTTAAGGACTGGCAAAGATTGAAAATATATGACATTTACTAGAATGTAAGTTAATAAAAAGCAGCAGATTCTCAGATTTGGGTCAATATTTTGACAGAAAATCACAATTTTAAACTTATTTTCAATTATTTTTCTTGATTTAACTGTGTGTCACGCATGATGCATTCAAGGACCGTAGGAAAGCTGAAAATCTGTCAATTTTTGCTGTTTTTTAGACTCTTTAGTCGATATTTTGACAGAAAATCACAATTTTAAACTTATTTTTGACTATTTTTCTTGATTTAACCGTGTGTCACACATGATACGTTCAAGGACCGTTGGAAAGCTGAAAACTGGACAAATTTTTCTGTTTTTACAATTTCTAGTTCTGATAAATGAAGTAATTTTGGTGATTTTTAAAGTAGAAAACACGTTTTTCAAGCCTGCTGGTGGGTTTTGGGGTTCAGAGGTTTAATCTCGATTATTTTTCGGGTTAATCGTGTCTTCTAATAGCAGGAAAAAGAAGTCTTAGAGCCCAAAATAATACCTTAAAATGTTTTCTGTTGTTTCATCAACGGGATAAAATTAAAAATATATGACATTTACTAAAATGTAAGTTAATAAAAAGCAGCAGATTCTCAGATTTGGGTCGATATTTTGATGGAAAATTACAATTTTAAATGTATTTTCAATTATTTTTCTTGATTCAACCAAATGTCATACATGACACCTTCAAGGACCATTGGAAAGCTGAAAACCGGACAAATTTTCCTGTTTTTACACTTTCTAGCTCTGATAAATGGAGTAATTTTGGTGATTTTTTAAGTAGAAAACACGTCTTTCAAGCCTGCTGGTGGGTTTTGGGGTTCAGAGGTTTAATCTCGATTATTTTACGGGTTAATCAAGTCCTCTAATAGCAGGTAAAAAAATCTTAAAACCCAAAATGATACCTTAAAATGTCTTTTTCATCTTAAGAACTGGATAAAATCAAAAATATATAACATTTACTAGAATATAAGAAAATGAAAAGCAGCAAATTTTCAGATTTGGGTCGATATTTTGACAGAAAATCACAATTTTAAACTTATTTTCAATCATTTTTCTTGATTCATCCAAACGTCACACATGATGCATTTAAGGACCGTCGGAAAGCTGAAAATCAGACAATTTTTGCTGCTTTTACACTTTCTAGCTCTGATAAATGGAGTAATTTTGGTGATTTTTTAGTAGAAAAGACGTCTTTCAAGCCTGCCGGTGTGTTCTGGGGCTCAGAGGGTTTTGAATAACATGTAGTTGCAGCTGTTTTAATAATTTATCTCCATATTCTGCTTGAATTATGAGACAGAAGTCACATGACGGCAGCATTTAAAGAGCTCGACTTTTTCAGTACCTATAGCTGGAGCGTTGATGCAAAGTTCCCGGGCCAGAGCGAGGAAAGTCTTTCCCAGGACGTAGACGTTCACCTGCGGGAGAGAACAGGATAAGAGAAGCGATGAAGGGAACCCTGAACCCTGTTGGGTGGAAGTTAGCTGGGTTTATGTGGTTCAGGAGCCACTTCTGGAGCTCCGGCTGCAGACTGTTGGCTTCACGCGACTGTCCTGATGTGGAATAAGGCTGTTGCGTCACCGGCAGGTTAAGTGTTCCGGTTACATAATTGACCCGAAGGTCGCGGAACATTTCGCTTCCGATTAAAAGCCGAGCTCGGCGGCTGTTCGGAGGGATTTGAAGGGTTTCTCCAAATCACAGCTTCTAATCAAAACATCTGCAGCTCCTGATCGACGTCTGGAAGATCTGACCTCCACGTCGGCGAGTCCGGCTCCCTGCAGCGACACCCGCTGACTCGGTTTGTGGTTGTTCTGGGTTTTTATCCCAAACATTTGTGCCCACAGGTTTTATCAATACTGGAAACACTGCCTGCAGTTCAGCCGAATCAGCATGCACAACGCTTCTCCTAGTGTGCACAGACGTTACCCACAATGGGAATAAAACAGTGGCTCTACAGACTACAGATATTTTGCTACGTACATTTTTAAAACCCCCCTAAAAACTCATTTTCCTCTCTCTACTCTGCTCAACTCTATAAAGATGTTTCACCATACTGGATGTATCTCCAACTACTGTCTCCTCTGTTCACTGTTTCTGAGCCATGCTGACTTTATTTTACTGATTTTACAACATCTGACTATAACATTATGGAATTTTACTGTATTTAAATCAGCAAAAATTAGCATTATTTTAAAGATATTTGGCGTTATTTGAAAAAAAAGGATTTTTTCGATTTATTTCACAGATTTTTCCTGTTTTGTTAAATACAGATTTCTAGTAAAATTACAGAAAAATAGTATTAATTTATATATTGACCTTAAGAAAAAAGGGGGAAACCTGCAATTAATGTCCACCTAAAAGGATTTAATATTTTGTAAACCACATTTTTGATTATTTTATATTATCTGACCATAAAATTATAGTATTTATTACTGGGTTTAAATCAGCAAAAATAGCATTATTTTAAAGATATTTTCAATGTTTAAAAAAAAATATATAAATTTGTTAAAAAAGATAAACAATACAGATATATATAGTAAAATCACCGAAGAAAACTGTTACAGTAAAAAAACAGAAATAATGTCCACATAAAAGAATCGAATTTTTTATAAATAAAATAATAAATAAAATTATTTTCTGACATAAAATTTGACATGTTTTTACTTTATCTAAATCTGCAAAAGAAAAGAAATATTTTACAGATATTTTCTGCTATTTGAAAAAAAAAAATAAATATGTAAAGAATTCTTTTAGCGGTTATTTTACAGATTTTTCTTGTTTTGTCAAATAAAAATATTTAGTAAAATCACAGAAAATTAAACTAGTATTAATTTATTTGTTGACAGTAAAACAAATAAACAAAAAGAGATCAAAACTGTGAGTAATGTCCACATAAGGAAAATAAATTTGTACGAATTTTACAGATATTTCCTGTTTTGTTAAATACAGACATTTAGTAAAATCACAGAAATCTAATATTAATTTATATGTTGACCTAAAAACAAAAGGCAACAACTGTAAATAATGTCCACGTCAAAAACCCCTCTATTTTTATGAACAGTTATTTGGTACTTTTCAACATTTGACCCTAAAATTACACAAGTGTTTTACTGTATTTAAATTAACAAAACAATAAAAAAATAAAAAATTACAGATATTGGTTGTAATTTAAAAAAACAGAGAAAGTATATTAAGAATTGAAAAGTGGTAGATAATTTGTTAAATTGATCATTTGTGATTCCACTAATATATTTGTTAAATTAAAGGTAACTGCAGTAAACGGTAATTTGTTCAGTGACAATAAAATTAACCTGTTGTGCTGCATTTTAACTGATATTTGCTGAAATTTTCACAGAATTTTTTAAATTTTTCTATTTTTATTACATATTTTTAAAGCTGCAGATCACCAGTTGTTTTTTTTAAAAAAAAAGGTATTATTTCAAAGATTTTTATTTATTTATATTTTTTAACATATTTTGAGCGCTGCAGTATACCGTTTTATTTTTACGTTTTTTAGGTAATATTTTCACAGATTTTTATTTATTTTTTAATTTATTTTTACGTATTTTGAGCGCTGCATTATACCGTTTTATTTTTACGTTTTTTAGGTAATATTTTCACAGATTTTTATTTATTTTTTAATTTATTTTTACGTATTTTGAGCGCTGCATTATACCGTTTTATTTTTACGTTTTTAAAGTATTATTTTTGCAGATTTTTATTTATTTATTTTTACATATTTTGAGCGCTGCAGTATACCGTTTTATTTTTACATTTTTTAAGTATTATTTTTACAGATTTTTATTTATTTTATTTATTTTTACATAATTTGAGTGCTTCAGTATAAGTTTTACTTTTACATTTTTCAAGTATTATTTTCACAGATTTTTATTTATTTAATTTATTTTTACATATTTTGAGTGCTGCAGTATACCGTTTTATTTTTACTTTTTTAAAGTATTATTTTCACATTTTTTCAGGAGATTTTTTTCCCCACTGTGTCGTGTTGTAGTTTAGATTTTGTACCAACAGTTGGGTGCAGCAGCAGCAGCAGCAGCAGCAGGATGTTTGGGGGTTTCTGAGGGGAAAGTGTGTCATCAGGGTTATCACACTGGATCCTCCCCTCACAGATGTTTCATTGTGTTCGAGTCCACAACACCTCCAGAAGGCTCCGCAGTAAACCCGGCCCACCCCGCTGCATCTGAAAGGCCCTAATGATGGACACCGGTGGATAACAAAGCCACCAGGCTGCCATCTTTCATCATCGTCGCAGATTAACAGCAGCGGCGGAGCTGTGCGGAGCTCTGCAGCAGAAGGCAGTGAAAGCTGCAGGACCGGGTCGTGAACCGGGGTCAGATTCCTCCAGACCGACTCTCTCCAGACCTCCAGGGCTGGAGGGGGAGCAGACAGACGGACTCTCCCTCTCACAGCCCTCTGGAGTCGGGCAGATGCTCCGCCGCTATTTCAGGAAAGTGGATTCCAGCGAGGAATTTATACACAAAAGCAGAAACGGCGGCGGCGGAGGAGGAAGTGGAACAAGTGCGGTCGGGTTTAAAAAAAGTCAGACTGCTGAGTGATTACAGCTCAAGAAACTCAAAAAACAACAACTGCATCACTTTAAAGCTGCAGATATCACAGTTTTACATCAACAACAGGCCCACAGAGATCCTCCTCCTGAACTCCAAACAGCTTCTGGGCTTTTTTCCTCACTGGGGGCTCATTTTTCTCTGCAATCTAAAGTCCTGCACCTCTATGGAGGCAGAACAGCCATGAAGAAGGAGAGGGAACCATCTCCTGTGCAGAACGACACAGTTAGAACGAGATAGATCATGGAAAAGAAAACAAACACTGCCTGCAGTTCAGCAGTTTTATCCAACACAACTGTTAAAACTCTGCATGTGTGCAAAGAAACGCACCTGAACCAAACACTGAAGCCTTTCCAGCTACGTGGAAACAAGGCTGAGCATCAATGTGCATTAAAGATGGAAAAAATAAAGTTATTTTTAACCCCCTGAACACCAAAACCTGCCTGCAGGTTAGGAAGACGAGTTTCTTCGAAAGAAATCACCAGAAATGACACCATTTATCAGCCAGAAACTAAGCTAGAAAATCTATCTAAAGAATTAATATGAAAATGTGCCAAAAATCAACCGTTTGCTCTGACAGAGTTCTGTAAAAAACAAAAAATTCTACTTTCTTTGTCGCCTTCAAGAAGCCAAACTGATTCATTTATATCGAACATACCTGCTGTTTAAAATTCTGCATGTGTGCAAAGTAAAAAACAAACGTTGCTCTAAACTGAGGCGGGAAACTAAACCACAAAATCACTTTATTCTGATTGTCTCATTTGAAAATTAGCCAAAAATAAAGCGTCTGCTCTGACTGCATTCTGTGAAAAACAAAAAATTCTGTGTTCCTTCACAAAACCGTGAAGCCGTGACTGACTCAGCTGCGACCAACAGCCACCTGACAAAAATTGCTTTCGTCTGAACTGCAGGCAGTGTCTCCGCAGAGCACACCGATCCACTTCCATCCAACACACCTGCTGTTTGAAACTCTGCACAGAAACACATCTAATGTGGGAAAAAGCTAACTCTGGAGCCTCTGAGTGAATGAATCTAAACATCAGGGGTAGAAAGCACGGACAGCAGCTGGTGTTTAAAGTCAGTATTGATCCAGGAGCTCTTTAGTTGTGCAGCTTTGTGACAACAGGCCGACCATTCATCCCAACAATGCGTGGAGTGTTCTGGGTGTGGATCCATGAAGGACTGATTGGTGGGGTACAACCAGCCCACAGAAACGCTCGGCATTAATAACCCCTCGACCCCACCCACCCGAAATCCACTTCAAATCCACTCCTGGGCCTGAATGCCAGGGCTGGCCGGTGGAGGAGGGGCGGCGGCTCCTCCAGGACAGCTGGGAGCGTAAAAATAAAAGCCCCCAGACCAGCTGTGACTGTGAGAAATGCCCCGGCAGCACCACACCCCCCGACTCACCGCGAATCGCCTGCCATTAAACGCGCAGACACATGGAGGGGTTTCTAAATTTACCCGCGCACGGCTCAGGTTTAATTACACGGCTGGACGTGAGCGCGGTCGGGCAGAGATGCACCATGGGAGGTGGAGTGCGGCTCAACGGGCTTAAAAAGTTTTCTTAAACCCTCTGAACCCCCAGAACCCACCAGCGGGGTTAAGTTATGTTTGTCTCCATATAAAATCACCCGTATTCCACCATCAATCAGGCAGGAACTGGAAAAACAGACCAGATTTTCAGCTCGTCTCAAACTAATCAAGTGTAAAAAGCCGTCGAGTTGAGAAAATTAACCGACGCTAAGCTCAGATCATCTCTATTCGACATGCCTCGTTCAAAAATGTGCAAAAAATAAACCACTTGCTGGAACTGAATTCTGTAAAATACAAAAAATTTATCTTTCTGTGTTCTACTTTTAAAGCCATGATCGACTCAGCTGTGACCAACAGCCACGTGGCAAAAATTCAGCGTCCTCGGCTGAACTGCAGGCAGTGTTCACACAAAGCAGAGAGGAATTATTACAAATATATCTGTAAAACGTGGAGACGCCGTTTATCTTTCCAGTGTTGATGATACCTGAGAGCTCATAGACAAATGTTCCATATATATTGGTTCCATTTGTTTAATCCGAGAAATTCAAGTTTGACTTTTTAGTTTTGCATGGCTTCTGGCATTTTACTTTTTTTATACAACATTTAATCTTCTGTGGAGGAGCAGACGACACAAATATAATTTTTAAAAACAATTTCCTGCTATTTTGCAGATTTTCCCTGTTTTTTTTTTGTAAAACTACAGAATAAACCCATTAAAATCAGAGGAGAAAATTTGATTTTACATGCAAATTGTTAAAAACAACAGGCCAAAACCAATAATTTTTGTTTTTGCAAAAAGTAATTTGTTCTTTTACAACACTGGACCATAAAATTACCACGGTTTTACTGTATTTAACATCTACATGCATACATATATGTGATTTTACCAGATAATTTGCTGTTATTAACATGAAGAAGGATGAATTAAGGATTGAAAATATTTACTTTTTTCAGGATTTTTTGTCAGATAATAAATTGCAGACAAATAAAGTATTAACTGACATGTTACTATAAATAATGTGAATATCAATATCTGTATTTGTATGAAAAGCAACACATTTGACCATAAAATGACTTATTTTTTTACACTAGTTAAATTAATTTTAAATACATAAACACACACACATGTATATATAGGTATAAAAAAATAAATAAACTTGGATGAGAAAATGTAGGGTTTGTTTTAAATATATATTTCTATTCTATTTTCACTTGTATCAGAGTTTTTGAAGGAGCTAACATATTAAATAATCAATTCATCATTTCAGTCAGTTTAATAAACATTTCATGGTGTCTTACCTTATTAGTCTACAGTGGAGATTTTTTCACTACTTTTAACCAGAACAAACAATCCACTGCTTATGTAGGAAAACAATCATCAGGTTTAATCAGCAGTAGAAACGTACCTGCAGGATGTCGCTCAGATCCAGCAGCATGTCTGAGAAGCAGCGGTCAAGGCGGATAAACCACAGGAAAAACAGTCAGACATCAGAACGGTTAAAGAACATGGAGGTCTGTCGAGATACGTTTCTGTTTTGACAAACAACATAAAACAGTTCATTTGGTTTCTGCACTTCTTCAGTGGAGGCTCGCTTCCATGAGGCGCAGCTCCGTCGCCCCCTGGTGGTGGAGCTCATCAGTTCAGACGCCTTCATGCTAGCAAGTGCGAAAAATCTACCTCAGATAAATTTTTCTCAAAGATCTTATCACGTCGACGTCTTTTCAAATTAGGAACAAACAGTTTCTTTCACTGACAGTCGGCCACGAGAATAATAATGAATAAATTAATGCTAATTAACCACCGACACTTAAATCGTGCTGCAAATTTGCTCAGTTGCATGAAGAATTTGAACACCAGAGATACAAACCACACAGCAAAAATAATGACTTGATTGGAAACTGCTTTTCAACGACTGACGTGATAAAATCCTAATCGTTAAACGCAGCAAACGAGCTGCAATCTTCCACAGTAACAGTAGGGGTGTAACAGTACACAAAAGTCACGTTTCGTTACGTACTTTGTTACGGAAGTTTAAGACGACGTAGCAGCAAGACGCCTCGCTGAGTCTCCGTTTCAACTTGTGTCCAAAGTGTGGATTTCTAACTACCTACCAGTCTTTGAATCGTGTTGATCGGCCAAGTAAAACCAGAGTTATGACCAATAATAAACACCATACTTTCTCCACGTTTGGAACTCCTTACAGCTTTGGTCTGGTCCACTTGTTTTACTGCTTTTTCATACTTTACCAGGAAACCCAAGTGATCCCAGACGGGTGGTTTTAACCACGGCGGAGCGTCTTCCAGCTGTTAGCATTAGCATCCCATTAGCTAGCCATACATCACAGAAGGAGAATAAACGGTCCGTCACATCCTGTGTTCCCCTGGAAACTCCTACTTGTTTTTAGTTCCTCAATACTGTTCAACTGTGAGACGGAGAAGGTCCACCTCAACTGTGGGCACTACGAGGTTCACAATTAAAACAGTTCTGTACATTGGTCATTCTTGATAGTCTTAAAATGTTCGGTACACCTCTGTACCGAACGGTTCGGTTCAGTTCAGTTTATCGTTACACCCTTAGTAAACGTCCCGTAAAACTTGCTCAGTTAAATCAGCAATCTGAAGAGATCCAAAGAGATTTCTGAGTCGTCTTTCACTTCCATTCAAGGCTGTTCTGTTTCCACAGAGCAGCAGGACTTTAGAATGCAGGGAAAAATGAGATCACAGTGAGGAAAAATGTGACAGGAGGAAGCAAAAAAAGAAAAAAACGCCTCGGGGTTTACATGGTGAAGACTTTTGACACTGAATTCAACAATATTTCACTCCTACTAAGGTGTGTTTTTCTGTAGAGAATCCAGATTCTGTGACTTGAAGACCTTCCAACAGACTTCCTGATTCCATGACTTTGCACGTGCTCAGTGGACACCAGTGTTAAAACTATGACAATGAAAAGCAATAAGAGAAAGCAAATCTAGTTTAAGACACTTAATCGTCACCTTTGATCAGACGAAACAAAACCAGACACACGTTTCCTTCATCGGCCTCCTAACAACCCATCCTCCCGCCGCCCGGTCTCCGTGGCGACGGGGGGCTGGATTAGCGGAGGCTCCTCTGGAAAAGGCCTGACGATGGAATTAGCAGCAGCGCAGATGAAATGGAAAAGATAATCCGAGCACACGCCGTCTGCAGGTTACACACGACTCCCTCAGTCAGGAAAATAAACGACAGCAGGTCCGCGGCACATCTGGCTGAGGCGACGGGAAATAATCACACCTGAGTTGGAGCAACAGGAGCTTTAAAACCGACTGTCGTGGGAGGATTCAGCCAGGTGGGGCTCATACTGGGCAGAAGAGACTCAATCTAGGCGATGCAGCGACTGTTTGGTTCAAAAATGAAAGGCTGACGGGTTCTTCATCCACCTGATCAGATTCAATCTTTGCTTTCAAAAATTCTGGAACGCTCCGTCATCACCCAACTCCAACAGCATCTCCACTCCACCCAGCTGTTTGAGCTATTTCAGTCTGGATTCCGCACACACCACAGTACTGAAACAGCCCTACTCAAAGTTTCCAATGATCTTCTCCTTGCTGCCGATTCTGGTTCTTTATCCATCCTCCTTCTCCTCGACCTTTCTGCTGCTTTTGACACCATTGATCACACCATCCTCCTTCACCGTCTCCAGTCAATTGGCATCTCTGGCACAGCGCTCCAATGGTTCATCTCCTACCTCTCCGACCGTCATCACTTTGTCTCTGTGAACAATTCAAGATCCTTCACCTCCCCTGTCAGTCACGGAGTTCCCCAAGGTTCGGTGCTTGGACCCCTCCTCTTCATAATTTACATGCTCCCTCTCGGTCAAATCATCCGCCATCATGGACTTAATTTTCACTGTTACGCTGACGATACCCAACTTTACATTTCCTCCAAATCCATCACCCCCGTCATTCTTTCCACCATAACCAACTGCTTATCTGAAATGAAAACCTGGATGGACAAAAACTTTCTAAAACTTAACACCAACAAAACAGAACTTCTGATCATCGGACCCAAATCTCTTCTCCCCATAGTTCAGAATTTTACTCTCCTAATCGACGGTCATCATGTCACCCCCTCCCCCTCTGTGCGCAACCTTGGCGTCATCATGGACCCAACCCTCTCCTTCCAATCACACATCAAGCATGTCACCGAAACATCTTTCTTTCACCTCCGCAACATTGCACGCCTCCGCCCTTCACTCTCCTCCGCCACTGCTGAAATACTCATCCAGGCCTTCATTACCTCCAGACTCGACTACTGCAATAGCCTTCTCTTCGGTCTTCCCTCCACCCAATTACAAAAACTACAATATATTCAGAATTCTGCTGCTCGCCTTCTCACCCACACCCGCTCCAGGGACCACATCACCCCCGTCCTCAAAAAGCTTCACTGGCTCCCGGTTCAATACTGCATCCATTTCAAACTCCTTCTCCTCATCTACAAGTCCCTCCATCACCTGGCCCCTCCTCACCTCTCTGATCTCCTCCAAAGACACCGACCCTCCCGTCACCTTCGCTCCGCAGACCCAAACCTCTTGACGCCCATCATCCGCACCAAGCACCGGACTTTGGGGGACCGAGCCTTCGCAGCCGCTGACCCCCAACTTTGGAACTCACTCCCATCATCCATCAGGAACTCCGACTCACTTTCAACTTTCAAAACCCTTCTCAAAACCCATCTGTTTGAACTGGCATTTGCTTAACCCTTTTTTTTGTTTGTTTGTTTGTCTGTTTATCTGTCCATTCTGTAAAGCGTCTTTGAGTGACCAAAAAAGCGCTATGTAAAATTGATGAATTATTATTATTATTAATCAACCTGTATCGTCCAAAGTTGCCTATTTTTTGTATAAAATTGTGTTTCCCTGTAACAGTGAGAGGAAATTAATACTAAAACGGCTTCCACAGATATTCACTTGGTCTAATTTGAATGCCTGAAGCCTCTTGTCAGTCATTCTGTTTAATACTTTAATACGTCCGCCCGGTCCATACAGAAATGGTTTTCCAGGTTGACCCTGACCTTCACCTCTCCGACACCTTTAGGATGAATCAGACCTCGACACCAGACCTCAGTAAATCCAGGAGCAAATCTCCGCTGCAAAAATCTACAGAGTGGAGAACGTCAGAGCAGATTAATGCTCATTTTTCATATCAGACGCTCAACAGAACCTGGACCAGGCGGGTTAAAGCTGCAGGTTGGACGTCGAGTCGTTTCATCTCATCTCGTCAAAGCTTTAGATCAACTTTTGCTCAGTCGTCTCTGATTTACTTCATTTTTTCCCCACATTAAATCTGAATATTTACAAAGACATTTCTGAAATTGTGGCATGAAATTTCAAATATTTTCAGAAATAACAAAACTCCTCGTCAAGCTACTTTCAGCAGGTCTTTTTTGCTTCTTTATAACCGATACTGACTTCATAAAAGCCTGCTGGAGGAGGTCGGGGTGTGTGAATGGGTGAACAAAACAAATAAAACTAACAAACAAAACACAACATCCAGCAGTGGGCATAGAAAATGAAGCCACTATGTCTTATAAAGCACATTTTAAAAAAAACAGTCACTGCACCAAAGTTCTTTCCAGTAAAAACAGATTGCTGTTCGGACCAGCCCAATGGATATCGTGATGCATTGTTATGTGATTGTCTTGCAATATATCCATTATCGTAGTATCACTGTATCATGATAGAATCGGCATCGTGAGTCATGTATCGCATATCGTATAATAATTACAATTATCAATCCCTTTGGGGAAATTCGCTCTGTATTTTGACCCATCCTAGTTAGGAGCAGAGGGCTGCCATGTTACGGCGCCTGGGGAGCAGTCGGGGGGTTAAGGGCCTCGCTCAGGGGCCCACAGTGGCCGCAACAGGGGATCGATCCTCTGACCTTCTGATCAGTAGCCCAGGGCTTAACCTGTTGCCCCTGTATCGTGAGGTACCCTGTGATTCCCACCCCTAGGGTTACATGTATATGCTCAGATTTTTAGGATCTTTTGGAGAAGAAATTCAAATAGACTCAAGAAGAAGAAGAAGAAGAAGAAAAACCTGATTGAAAAGGGAACCAAAAGGTGGAAGAACAATCTGTCAGCAGTCTAAAACTGAATCAGACAGTCTGGTCGTCTTTTCTGTGCTTGTTCCTCATTGAATTAAACTCCAGGTTAGACGGATGCTTCCTCTCTGCTCTCCTTCTTTGTCCTGACGCTCCCCCGTGACAACATTACAGACTCAGCCAGCTGTGGAAAAGGAAGTGAGCGCTGCTATTTTTACCACAGCCTCACTCCTCCAGCAGACACACAAAGCCCAGTAAACAATGCAGCAGGAAGGCATTACACCCCGCTCGCCTCGTTTTCATTAGGTAAGCCCATCCCGGCCGTCCTGGGCTGCAGTTACATAACACAATCATCCTCGCAGGCAAAGTGAGTCAGGAGCAAACGGCACGCTGAGCACGGAAAAAAAACAAAGAGCTGCTCTGCTTATGAAAAAAGCACCACGCTAAAAGTCCCATTATCCTGTCCATGACACATCGCCGTGGACTTCAATAAGCTGCCGTTAGCGGATTATGAAACATTAAGAAGAGCAGCGACGGGCGGCTCGGCCTCCGATGAGTCACAACAGAAGTAACCTGCCGACTTTGATGCGACTCCTTCGGTTTGAGACGCACGTTTTTCAGATTTAATCTAAACGTCTGCTCAGCTGCTGCAGCGAATGTTTGATTAAACGGAAAGCATGAAGGCGACGCAGCTGTGGATGACTTTATAACTGCCTGCTGGAGGAGGTTGGGGTGTGTGAATGGGCGTGCAAAACATCCTAATGAAACTAATAAACAAAACAGCTGCACCATTATATATTGTGGTTAAGACACAACAAAAAAAATGTTGGATTGTGTACTTTCCCACAGTCCTTGAACTCATCATCTATCAAGTGACACTCAGTCGATAAATACTAAGAATAAAATCACAATATTTCCTCAAAATCACTTCTAAACTTCTGCTCAGCTGCTGCAGCAAATGTTTGGTTAAACAGAAAATGTTTCTTCGTGCATGAAGGAGACGCAGCTCTGTCGACGGCCAACATATTGACTTATTAACTGCCTGCTGGAGGAGGTCGGGGTGTGTGAACGGGTGTACAAAACATCCTAATAAAGCGGATAAACAAAACAGCTGCACTCGTTTCCTTTAACCCGCCAAACCCTAAAAATCCAGTGGTGGGTATAAAAATGAAGTCACTATTTCTTATAAAGCACAGACAAGTTCTTTCCAGTCAAATAGATTATTATTCGCATCAAGAATTAGCCTTACTAGCGAAAATAATGCAGTTCAGCTTCTACGGTGTTATTTAAGTCGACCATCTCGGATTTGTCTAAAAATTATTATTATTATTATTATTATTTATAATATATTATTTTGTAATATGAAATAGTTGGTCACAAAAGGAAAAGAAAGTCAATTTATTACCCTAACAAGTATAAATAGTGTGCTTAAGGTTCTATAGTTGTATTTATAACGCAATTTTAGAGTAATTTACGTGAAAAGGAATTAAAAAACCCAATATAAAATACTACTTTACCTGACTATAATACGTATTAAGGCTGAGACCCTGAAATTGAAAAAATTACACCTGAAACTCGTTGCTGGATTTTGTACTTTCCGACAGTCCTTGAACTCATCGTCTGTCAATTGACACTAATCTAAGCCTAAAATGGCAAAATCCCCTCAAAATCGCTTTATTCTGCGTTTAAAAATTCACCAAAAATATACCATTTACTTTAACAAGATTCTGTAAAAAAATAAAAATTCCACGCTCTGTGGCGTAACCGTGAAGCCATGACTGACTCAGATGAGACCAACGGTCACGTGCCAAAAAATTCTGAGATGTTTCAGCTGAACTGCAGGCAGTGTTTATACGGAGCACAGAGGAAACAAATATGGAAGCAAATTAATGTAAGTATTAAAATATCTACAGTAAATAGAATCACTCTTTATTCCAGTACAGTAAAAAATAAAGATTCCAGGTTTCTTGAATTTGTATAGAATAAACAAACAAATAAATGTAACTTTTGCTTTTCTCTCTTTTACGTTTATGGCATTATAAGTACATTACACTGCACCTCTGTTTCCATAGAGGTGCAGGACTTTTTATTGCAATGAAAAGTGAGTCTGAAGCTAATAAAAATGTATCAGGAGCAAAAACCGCCCAGAAACTGTTCAGCATTCAAAGGGTTAAAGGGTAATTCTGGTTTATTTCCCAGTAATGTGGCTAAAATTGTATATCAGGGCAAAACAGCAGCGTTCAAATAACCCAGATGAATCATTTTAAATGTTTGTTTTCAGTGCGACTGAAAGTAAACACATAAATTAGCCTTCTGGATTGAACATTATGCTAATTGCATTAGTGATCTCCATCCGGGGATTCGAGTTTTGTTAATTTGCTGTATGAACTCTTACACTTTGTGAACTTCGGGAACTGCAATCCATTATTTGTCGTAAAAATGCTGCTACGTGCTGTTTGTCTGTTAATTAAGGTTCTGTGTGGCAGTAACTCTGAGCTAAAGACTAATTTCCCAGCGGAACAATAAAGCTTGATCTTGATTTGCTGGATGAGCAAAAGCTGGAGGATCTCTGCACAGAGCTCCTCTACATCCATTGCCATTCAGGCCTAAAAACAAACTGAATGCATCACCAGAACATTTTAAACTCCAGTTTTAAAAGTCTTACAAACAGTAGAAATGGCCGATAAGGATACGTGGCGTTCCTTCGGTGCGGCAGACCAGGTAGATGCAGGCGGCGATGACGTGGGTGGCTCTGCGACCGCGAGTCAGGTGTTTCGTTAGCGCCATCTTGTAGAAGTTGAAGGCCGTGTCCAGGCAGTGTTTGTTCATCTGCAGCTGGTGACCCAAAGTGTTGATGTGCTGTTTAGCTGAGGACACACGTGCAAAGAAAAATGGACAAATATTCAGCATCCAGTCTGCTTTTGTGTGTGTTTAAGGTTCATTTTCAGGTAATACCACAGCAAAAGCAAAACAAAAGACAGCTAATAACACAGCTAAAGCCAATAAATGACTACGAAAACAGTTAAAGTCATAGAAAGCTAACAACACAGCCAGAGTCACAGAAACAGCTAACCAGACAGCTTACGACTGCTAACATAGAAATGCAGTTAACAACTAGGCTAAAGTCATAGTCAGACAGGTATTAGCAGAGCAAAAGCAAAACAAAAATATATAACAACACAGCTAAAGTCAAAGAAATGCAGCTAACTAGACAGCTTCAATCGCTAATAGCTAAAGTCAAAGAAACAGCTAACCAGACAGCTCACATCTGCTAACAAATAAAGTTATAGAAATAAAGCTAACAACTCGGCTAAAGTGATAGTCAGACAGGTAGTAACAGAGCAAAGGCAAAACAAAGATAGCTAATAACACAGCTAAAGTCACACAATGACAGCTAACTAGATAGCTGAAGCCGAAAAAAGACTGCTAACTAGACAGCTAAAGTCATAGAAAGCTAACAACACAGCTAAAGTCACAGAAAGACGGCTAATAATATGGCTGAACCCAAAAAAGACAGCAAACTATACAGTTGAGGACAGCTAACAACACAGCTAAAGTCAAAGAAACAGCTAACCAGACAGCTTACAACCGCTTACAGCTAAAGTCATTGAAATACAGCTAACAACACAGCTAAAGTCACAGAAAGACAGCTAATAATATGGCTGAACCCAAAGAAAGACAGCAAACTATACAGTTGAGGACAGCTAACAACACAGCTAAAGTCAAAGAAACACAAATAACTAGACAGCTTCAACCGCTAACAGCTAAAGTCATTGAAATACAGCTAACAACTCAGCTAAAGTCATATTCTGACTGGTAGTAATTGAGCAAAAGCAAAACAAAGATAGCTAACAACACAGCTGAAGTCAAAGACTGACAGCTAACTAGATAGGTGAAGTCAAAAAGTTACTGCTAACTAGACAGCTAAAGTCATAGAAGGCTAACAACACAGCTTAAGTCAAAGAAACACAGCTAACTAGAAAGCCTCAACCGCTAATAGCTAAAGTCATAAAAACACAGCCAACAACAAAGTTTACAATCGCTAAAGTCACAGAAATATAGCTAACAACACAGCTTACGGCTGCCAACAGCTAAAGTCATAGCAAGACAGTTGGCAGCATAGCAAAACTAAAACAAGAACAGCCTACAAGATAGCTTAAGTAAAACAACAACAGCTAATACCAAAGCTAAACTCAAAATATGACAGCTAACTAGATAGCTGAAACCAAAAAATTACACCTAATAACATAGCTGAAGCCAAAGAAAGACGGCAAACTACACAGTTGAAGACAGCTAACAACACAGCTAAAGTCATAGCAACACAGCTAACTAGACAGCTAACAGTTGTCAGTACTAAGAAAAGGAACGATTATAACATTTAGTATCTACTTCAGCTTACATGTGAGGATGTAAATACTATTTTAAGACAGTCTTGAAGAAATAAAATCATCCTTTAAGCCCACTTTTAAACACCAGTGTATGTTTCGTCTGGTTTTTGGTGCATCAGTACTGCGGTGTTGTAATTACACAAGCATTAATTTACGCAAATGAAATCCTGCCAGCATGTCAGGACACACACCTGGAGACAAGCACGAGGCTTTCATTACACACACATGTGCAAACGTACATGTGCGCAGCCGAGCCTGCATAACCACGCCGTTACACGCAATGGCACACGTGTTCCCGGTTTTTAGGCACACACCAGCACACTGCACAATGCCGTTCAGGTGGAACAGCAGCTGGAGACTCAAGACAAAAGGAGTCTGTAATTGCAGTGCTGCCTGCTGCTGCTCTGTGTGTGTGTGTGTGTGTGTGTGTGTGTAGAGTTCATGACCTCAGATTAGCTCAACATGTCGAACATCCTCATCATGCACAAAGCCAGATGTGTGTGACCTACTGAACTGAGTGGGGTGTCTGGGAATGTCATACTGAGCTCATCCTGCTTCGTCATGCTGTTCAGATCTGGAACCAAACACGTCAACATCTGCATCATCATCATCACCAGCCTCAACCACATCTGGATCTGTGCGTGGTGGTCTTAATCCGTCTCCTTCGTCACCAGTTTTATAACTCTACATGAACGTCTGTCTCCTCCTATTATTTTAATAATCCTTCTTTCAAAACATATGCAATAATTTAGAGTCCTTGTGGGCTACTGGATTAAGTAACAACCGTCTAACTGCAACTTCTGTGGTTTGAATCCAGACAGGGACTTTTATTTCAGTTCATTGTGCAATCTGTACTCCATGCAACAGAAAGAAAGCAAACCACACAGGCAAAGACAACTAAAAAACACAGCTGAAGTCATAAAAACACAGCTAACTAGACAGCTAAAGTCATAGAAAAACAGTTAACTAGACAGCTAACAATGAGGTTTAAGTGACATTGAGCCAGTTAATAGCACAGCAAAAGTAAAATGACAGCTGATTACACAGCAAAACTCAAAGAATGACTGCTAACTAGACAACTGAAGCTAAAAAAAGACAGCTAACTCAGCTAAAGTCACAGAAACACAGCTAACTTGACAGCAAAAGACAGCTAACTAGGCAGCTAAAGTCACAGAAAGCTAACAACACAGCTAAAGTCATAGAAACACAGCTAACTAGACAGCGAAATACAGCTAAGTCAGCTAAAAACATAATAACACAGAAAAAGTAAAACAAAGACAACTTAAATCAAGAAATGACAGCAAATTAAACAGCTGAAGCTAAAAAATGAAAGCTAACAACTCAGCTGGAGTCACAGAAAGACTGATAATAACATAGCTGATGTTAAAGAACGACAGCTAACTAGAACCAGCTAACTAGCTAATTGCTAAAGTCATCGAGACACAACTAACTAGACTAACTAGAGACGGTTAAAACACAGCAAAAGCAAATAAACACAGCTAATAACGCATCTTAAGTAAAACAACGATAGCTTAAATAAAAACAAAAGACAGCTAACTAGATAACTTAAGCTAAAGAATATCAGCTAACTACACAGCTAAAGTCACAGAAAGTAATCATCCCATCTAAAGTCTCAGAAATACAGCTAGTAACTGAAGCCAAAGAAGACAGCAAACTAGACATATCTAAATAAATAAGGACAGCTAGCTACAAAGTTAAACGGCTAAAGTGAGAGGGCTACATCAGGAAAAAGCTAGCTATTAGGACTGCTACTTTAAGCTAAACCTAAGTTTAGGTATTGATAGATGTTGAATATAGAATATCCATTTTGACTAACTGACATTTTGATTTTTCTGTGTTTACCTCGTATTTAAATTATTAAGAGGACTAACTACAAAGCCATGGAGAAACTGCAGTGTACACAGAACATCAGAGGGAAAGCTAGCTGCCAAGACTGCTACGGCTAACATTAGCTAGAACTAAGGTTTCATCATTGATTTTCCCCTAACCATTAGTTGAAAATGAAAAATACTGATTATGATAAGGTGCATTTTGATTATTGAATTTGTTTACCACATATTTAAATAAAGACTGCTAACTGCAAATTCAAGGTCCAAGAAAGAGTGCTAACAGCATAACTAAAAAGACTGCTAACTACACGGCTAACATCAACAAGCTATAACAAAGGGAAAGCTAGCATCTGCTGCAGTCAAGGCTACAATTACCTAAAGCTAAATCTAAGTTTAGTTGTTGATTTCTAACTAGCTGTAAATGAAAATAACTGATTTTGATGAACTGACATTTTGGTTATTCAGTTTGTTATTCCACTTAATAGTAAAAGTAACATAGGGATACAATAAATAAGACCAATTTGTCTTTAAACTTTGTTGTACATCGACAAAATGAATGAACTGAGCAATCATTAGAGACAAACTAAATAAAAAAATCTCCAGGCAGGAGGCGAAAGACAAAAATGAACTAAAAAAAACAAATTTAGAAAAGTAACAGTGTGAGGTCGATAGAAAGGTCTGTTGCTTTGCTCTGGGAATTTTAATTGAACCAGCTGTACAAAAAAAGGCAATATTTATCCTAATTCCCACCACCTTTGTGTCATAGATAATAAGTGGGGCAGAGACTCAGGCTGCAGCTTTAATTAGAGCTTTTCTTCTCAGGTTGAAGTTATGTTATTCTGGCCTTTACTTGACTCTTCAGCTCAAACCTGTAAACACCGACTGAATCCTTAATCAGAGCCTCGAAATAAATATAAAACACCGCATAACATTTACATGGACAAAAACTGGGACACCTTGTAAGAGTGTGAGATTTATACATTTGATAGAAGTATCCTGGGAGAGGAAAAATAGGCCTGGATATGGTTTTAAAACTGGTAAGATAAAGCTCCCAAACGTGGTGAACACCAGCAAACATGATCCAGGTGTGCTCAAAGGTGATTCAAAGTATTTCCATGACAATAGCAGAAAATATGCTTGGTGTTTACATTAAAGGAAGAAACAGCAGCAAAAAAATTATATATATATAAAGCTAATGTCATAGGCAGCAAATTACACAGCAAAAGTCAAAGGGTTTTGATTTTTTCAAGGGAAATGTAGCAGCTAAGACAGCTAACATTGCTAACTAACTAACTGTTAGCCATAAAAGCTAGTGAGACATCTGTGGCTAACATTAGCTTAAACCAAAACAGTTTTTTTGGGATATTTTAGATATCTAGATTGTTTATCAAATATTTAAAACCTTTATTATAATGCCAAAGTTAAAGAAAAAGAGCTAACTACACAGCTACAGTCATGGAGAGACAACTATTTACATAGCTAGTGTCCGAGGGCTAGCTCAAGGAAGGCTAGCTGCAAAGGAAAGCTAGCTGCTAAGATTCTTGTGGCTAATATAACTTAAAACTAAAACACGCTTGGTTATTGATTTTTTTGGACATATTGGTTATTTCATTACTATTTATGGAAGTGAATAAAGTACCCCTATTACAAAGCTAAAATCAGACAGACATCTACATAGCTTACATCACAGGACTACGTCACGGGAAAGCTAGCTGCTTTTTGGGACATTTTGAATATTTAGATTGTTTATCAAAAATTTAAATTAAAGAAAAAACTTACTGTAATGCTAAAGTTATAGAAAACCAGCTAACTACACAGCTGGAGCAGGGAGACACAACTATTTACATAGCTAATATCAGAGGGCTAGCTCAAGGAAGGCTAGCTGCTAAGTTGGCAAACAACTAAGTTTGGTTATTGATATTTTGGACATATTTCCTTATTAATTATGTAAATAAATAAAGTACCCTTAATACAAAGGTAACGTTATAGAAAGAGTGGTAAGTACACTGGATTATACTTCAACATATGCAGAGAAAACTAATATATACTTTTATTCTTATGAAATCCATGTTTTAACCTGGTAGCTGAAGAGGTTCAGGTGTTGATTTGCAGTCAAGCTTCATGTTAAAGGGTCATCACTTTAAACAATTTAAAAATACTAATTTTGAAAGAGCCTTTACCTCATTATTTGTCTCTGATGACTAATCTATTTGATTTGTTGTCATCAAGTCTCACTAAAGTCGATATATTTTGCCATGTGGTTTTTATTTACTCTTGTATCCACCCCTGGTTTTTATTTCTAAAAGTTTCCAGAGTAGAAATCTTGTTAATTCTCAACACACTGCTGCTTTCATTTTCTTCTGTTGACTGCCTACTTCAAACATCTGGTAATCAGCTCCACCAGCTCCTGAGAAAAACATCTGGATCTGAGCAGGTTGTGTTTAGTAGTTTTTTTGTTTTTTTTTTGTTTTACTGCAAACAGCTGTCTAATGTTGTAACTGCAGTAAATGAACTGTGGATTCAGAACAGTGAGCTAAAAGAGTCCAAAAAGCTCAACAGAGTTACTGAGCAGAAGCCATTTGATGTCTAATATTAAAAACAACTTAGAACCACAGCATCGGTAAACAGCATTTAGTTCCAACTCGACATTCAGTCTTCAGTTTGTGATTCAGGCTGTTCAGAAAAAGTCTGTTTTCACACCAAAATCTGTCCCGAAGCAGCTTTTAAAGCTATATTTAAATTCCGAGCATCACGCCTACACTGCAGCACACTGTGGACCAACACATGAGAGGCTGGTGATGCATTATTGCCCAACACAGCTACACAAATACAGGAGGAGGTGGGGTTTGTGCTCCCAGACATGAATCAGTCGATGGGGAGACGGTGGAGGCGCAGACGGCCGCTGGGGAGCGTTTCTGGAGGACAGAAAGAAGAAGAAGAAGCAGAAGAAGAGCTGTTTCTCTCTCAGAGACGCCTGCAGACTCACAAAGCCACAGACGTCCATAAATCTTCCTACACAGCATGACGAGGCTATTCCCATCGCTGCACTAATACACACAACGACAACACATGGCCTCCCACACAGTGTTGCACTACTTCTACTCCATATTCCCTCCCTGTTTAAGGAACATTTCAACATTTTGGATGTATTTCACAAGACTGGCACCACTCTCATGACTATGTGGGGGATATTAACTTCATCAGCAGCTGCTTAGCTTAGCATAAAGACAGGAAACAGAAGGAAACTGCTAGCTTGGCTCTGTCCGAAGGCAAAAAAAACAAACAACAACAACAAAAAACTTTGAATTAACCCTCTAACATTCAAACATTTATTCAAAAAATAATATTTTACCAGCATACGATAGTAGGGAACCTGTCATTCATAACTAGTCTTCTTCATTAATAAGGATTACTATAACTGAAAGTGTACGACAGCAATAGAAGTGAAGACGTGTTTGCCTCCTGTTCTTCTGTTTTCTTATTATTTTGTTTTTCTATCACTTTTATTGCCCACTAAGGTCCAGACCTTAAAGCATTATTAGTTATTTTTCAGGCGGTAATCTGTGGCTGCCTTCCAAATTAGCCGCTAGCTGTTAGCGTAGCCTTAGCAAGCTATATCCTGATTTGTGATAACGGATTGGGTTCCTTGTTCATTTTTTTTCAGTTGCATCTTTGCTAAAGAGATGTGTCGTTAAGTTAAAGCAGAAAGACGTTACAGTATTTCAGATAGCGTTAGCTTCATAGCGATAGCCTTAGCCTCGTGTCGTCTCCAAATTAAGTTCCAGCTGCACACCAACCAATTATTTATTTGGACATTTTCAGTGCACTGAGCATCCTTGTGTGAGATCGTGGTGTTTATTACAACTGCAGCAACGTCAGCTCAACCTCAACTCCCGAACAAAGTTGAGCTAATTCACCGGAGCTGCTACAGTCTGTAAATGTGCTCATCTGTCTCTCTGTGTAAACAACAGCCTTCACTGTTGATTGGCTGTGACATGTAACCAATCAGATGGAGCTGTGGGCGGGGCATTGCGGAAACCACAGAGTGACAGGCTGCATCAGATTTAATTTATTATATCAGTAATCAGTTAAAAAATAACAATATTGATATTAATATCGGAAAAATCCCCTCAATCCCTACCGCAAGAGAATATGTCCTCCCACAATGCCCTCTGCTTGTCAAGGTAACTGCCTGTAGTCTGAGCGACGCCCCCTCTGATTTATACAGTAATAAACAGTAAGAGGCGCCACCTGGTGGAATAACTGGGCATTACATTTACTCGCCAATACATTTTCTGACATACATGTCTGTTGATGTGGTGTTTTATTATTTTATCTGGTGTTGTATCGATTCATTTTGACAATCTTTTACCAAGTTTAACTCTGTTTTGACACTTTTGCCTCCCTGGTCTTTCTCCTTCTGTTTGGACGGACCGGTCTTTTGTTGTGAACTCTGCCATATAAATAAAGTTATTATTACTCACTGTGTCAGAGTTCTGGTTGAGTTTCTGACTTTGAGGTTG
The DNA here is from genome assembly GCA_024666655.1 of Dascyllus trimaculatus. NCBI lineage: Eukaryota > Metazoa > Chordata > Actinopteri > Pomacentridae > Dascyllus > Dascyllus trimaculatus. The sequence goes on along the minus strand of CM045462.1, from coordinate 28,691,866 downwards.
ACACTGAGCTGCTCCTCCTCCGATGCCACAGCAGCAAAGTAAACGAGGCTCCTTAATTGATTTATTGGAGACTTGTTTTTAATCACAGCAGCACCTTATCTCCGTGGTGACGAGAGCGTATAAGCTGCACACTTGTCCTTTCCCCAAAGTTCAAACGCTGCCTTCAGGCGTCGTGTGACAGCAGTAAAACCGTCTACACAAACACAACTTCAACACAACCTGCAGCTACACACTGTTACACACTAACACAACCTGCAGCTACACACTGTTACACACTAACACAATCTGCTGCTACACACTGTTACACACTAACACAATCTTTAGTAACACACTGTTACACACTAACACAAACTGCAGCTACACACTGTTACACACTAACACAACCTGCTGCTACACACTGTTACACACTAACACAACCTGCAGCTACACACTGTTACACACTAACACAACCTGCAGCTACACACTGTTACACACTAACACAACCTGCTGCTACACACTGTTACACACTAACACAATCTTTAGTAACACACTGTTACACACTAACACAAACTGCAGCTACACACTGTTACACACTAACACAACCTGCTGCTACACACTGTTACACACTAACACAACCTGCAGCTACACACTGTTACACACTAACACAATCTGCTGCTACACACTGTTACACACTAACACAATCTTTAGTAACACACTGTTACACACTAACACAAACTGCAGCTACACACTGTTACACACTAACACAACCTGCTGCTACACACTGTTACACACTAACACAACCTGCAGCTACACACTGTTACACACTAACACAACCTGCTGCTACACACTGTTACACACTAACACAACCTGCTGCTACACACTGTTACACACTAACACAATCTTTAGTAACACACTGTTACACACTAACACAAACTGCAGCTACACACACTGTAACACAAACACACGTACGTCGCCGCGGTAACCAGCTGAACTCTGGGATGCCGTTGCCGGGCGATTCGACCGTTTCTGCTGCCGATGCCTTTTTAAGCCGAGGACCCCCACAGAGGCCTCCTTAGTTCCTATCCTTCTGTATTTTTACCTATTTTCCTTCCCTCCTTCCTCGTTTCCTTTCCTTCCTCTCTTCCTTCCTCACTCTCTACCTTCCTTCCTTCCCTCCTTCCTCCCTCAGTCCATTCCTTACTTCCCCTCCCTTTTCCCTTCCTCCATTCTTTCCCTCCTTTCCTCACTGCTTTGTTCCTTCGTTCTTCCCTCCCTTCCTTACTCTCTTTCTTCCTTCCTTATTCCCTTCCTTAATTACTTCCTTCCTTTCTTCCTCACTCTCTACCTTCCTTCCTTCTCTTCCACCCTCCATTCCTTACTTTTCCTACCTTTTTCCTTCCTTTCTTCTCTCCTTCCTTCCTCCTTCCGATCCTTACTTTCCCTGCCTTTTCCCTTCTTCCATTCCTTCCCTCCTTCTTTCCTCACTGCTTTTCTCCTTCGTTCTTCCCTCCCTTCCTTTTTATTCCCTTCCTTCCTTTCTCACTCTCTACCTTCCTTCCCTCCCTCCTTCTTCTTCTTTCTTTCCCTCCCTCGGTTCCTTACTTCCCCTCCCTTTTCCCTTCCTCCATTCTTTCCTTCCTTTCTCACTGCTTTCCTCCTTCGTTCTTCCCTACCTTCCTTACTCCCTTCCTTCCTTCCTTCCTTACTCTCTACCTTCCTTCCTTCTTTCCTTCCCTTCCACCATCCATCACTTACTTTCCCTCCATTTTCCCTTCTTCCATTCCTTCCCTCCTTCTCTCCTTCATTCTTCCCTTATTCCCTTCCTTCCTTCCTCACTCTCTACCTTCCTTCCTACTTTCCTTCCTTCCCTTCCACCCTCCAATCCTTACTTTCCCCTCCCTTTTCCCTTCCTCCATTCTTTCCTTCCTTCCTCACTGCTTTTTTCCTTCGTTCTTCCCTACCTCCCTTAATCCCTTCCTTCCTTCCTTCCTTCCTTCCTCCTTTCCTTCCCTTCCACCCTCTATTCCTTATTTTTCCCTCCATTTTCCCTTCTTCCATTCCTTCCCTCCTTCCTTTCTCACTGCTTTTCTCCTTCATTCTTCCCTCCTTATTCCCTTCCTTCCTTCCTCACTCTCTACCTTCCTTCCTTCTTTCCTTCCTTCCTTTCCACCCTCCAATCCTTACTTTTCCCTCCCTTTTCCCTTCCTCCATTCTTTCCTTCCTTTCTCACTGCTTTTTTCCTTCGTTCTTCCCTCCCTTCCTCACTCCCTTCTTTCCTCCCTTATTCATTTCCTTCCTTCCCTCCACCCTTCCTCACTGTCCTTCTTTCCTTCCTTCCCTTCCACCCTCCATTTCTTAACTTTCCCTCCTTTTTCATTTCTTCCAGTCTTTCCTTCCTTCCCTTCTCACTGCTTTTTTCCTTTCCTTGATTCCTACCTTCCATCCTACTTTGATCCCCTCCTTAGTTTATCCTCTGGACAGTAACACTACTTCTACTACTACTACTACTGATGATAGAGGAGCAGTGTGGCGCCTCCTGCTGGTCGCTCACCTTTCTGCAGCGTCTGAGCTCTGGACTCCTTCCCGACACCTGTGACATGAGAATCTCCAAAGGATGGAAGTTTGGCTCCACCTGCAGGACAGAAAACACACGTCGTCGTTTTTAATCCCGTCACATTTTCAATCACTGTGGTTCATTTTTCACTGCGACATAAAGTCCTGCATCTCCATGGAAACAGAACAAGCAGAGAATGAAGACGTGTTTTTGGGAAGCATCCAGCAGCTGCAGCGACAGAAACCGTCTTTACAGTTCTTCTCATCTCGCTTTTCCTTCCTCCTTCCCTTCTGTCCTTCCTTCCTCACTCTTTCTCCCTTCCTTGCTCACTCTCCTTCTTCCTTCTCTCCTTCCTCCTTTCCTCCTTTTGTTCCTTCCTTGATCTATTCCTTCTTTCTTTCCTTCCATCCTCATTCTCTTCTTTGCTTCCTTCTTTCCTCACTCTCTTCCCTCCTTTTCTCCTCCCTCCCTTCCTTCCATCCTCACTCCCTCCCTCTATCCAACCTTGCTTCCTTCCATCCCTCCTTCCTTCTTTCCTCACTCTTTCCTCCTTCCTAACTTCCTTCCCTCCTTTCCTCACTCTCTCCCCTCCTTCTCTCTTCCTTCCTTCCCTCCTTCATCCTCACTCTCTTCCTCCCTTTCTCACTCTTTTCCTCCCTTCATTCCTTCCTTCTTCACTCTCTTCCCTCCTTCCTTCCTTCCTTCCTTCCTTCCTTCTTTCCTTCCTTCCTTTCTTACTCTCTTCTTCCTTCCTTCCTCATTCTTCCTTCCTTCCTTCCTTCCTTCCTTACTTACTTCTTCATTCTTTCTTCCTTCCCTCCTTCCTTACTCGCTCTCTTCTTTCCTTTTTCACTCCTTTCCCTCCTTCCTTCCTTACACTCTTACTTCCTTATTTTCTCACTACCTTCCTTCCTTCCTTTCTTACTCTCTTCTTCCTTTCTTCCTCATTCTTCCTTCCTTCCTCATTCTTTCTTCCTTCCTTCCTTCCTTCCTTACTTACTTCTTCATTCTTTCTTCCTTCCCTCCTTACTCGCTCTCTTCTTTCCTTTTTCACTCCTTTCCCTCCTTCCTTCCTTCCTTCCTTCACTCTTTTCCTTCCTTGCCTCACATTATCCTTTTTTTCTTTCTTCTCCTCCCTCCTTCCTTCCCCTACTAATCAATAATCAATAAATCACCATCAGTGTGGATTTATTGCTCCACAGACTTATTTATTTATATATATATATTTAAATTCAGCACCTAAAGGCGAGTTTTTGTCTAGTTTAATGTAAACATCAAAACCAAAACATCATTATTTGGATTTTGTGTCGTTTGATGAAGAAAAAATTCATCCTAAGCTCTGAGAAAAGGTGATGGATCATTTTTAAAATTAGTTTTGATGTTTTAGAGGTGAAATGTTCAAATCAAATCTTCAGCAGTGGATCCTCACTAGGAGTCAGTGGATCCTCTCTAGCAGTCAGTGGATCCTCACTGGCAGTCAGCGGATCCTCACTGGCAGTCAGCGGATCCTCTCTAGCAGTCAGCGGATCCTCACTGGCAGTCAGCGGATCCTCACTGGCAGTCAGCGGATCCTCTCTAGCAGTCAGCGGATCCTCTCTAGCAGTCAGTGGATCCTCACTGGCAGTCAGTGGATCCTCACTAGCAGTCAGTGGATCCTCTCTAGCAGTCAGTGGATCCTCACCGGCAGTCAGCGGATCCTCACTGGCAGTCAGCGGATCCTCACTGGCAGTCAGTGGATCCTCACTGGCAGTCAGTGGATCCTCTCTAGCAGTCAGTGGATCCTCACTGGCAGTCAGTGGATCCTCTCTAGCAGTCAGTGGATCCTCTATAGCAGTCAGCGGATCCTCTCTAGCAGTCAGTGGATCCTCACTAGCAGTCAGTGGATCCTCTCTAGCAGCCAGCGGATCCTCACTGGCAGTCAGTGGATCCTCTCTAGCAGTCAGTGGATCCTCACTAGCAATCAGTGGATCCTCTCTAGCAGTCAGTGGATCCTCTCTAGCAGTCAGTGGATCCTCACCGGCAGTCAGCGGATCCTCACTGGCAGTCAGCGGATCCTCACTGGCAGTCAGTGGATCCTCACTGGCAGTCAGTGGATCCTCTCTAGCAGTCAGTGGATCCTCACTGGCAGTCAGTGGATCCTCTCTAGCAGTCAGTGGATCCTCTATAGCAGTCAGCGGATCCTCTCTAGCAGTCAGTGGATCCTCACTAGCAGTCAGTGGATCCTCTCTAGCAGCCAGCGGATCCTCACTGGCAGTCAGTGGATCCTCTCTAGCAGCCAGCGGATCCTCACTGGCAGTCAGTGGATCCTCTCTAGCAGTCAGTGGATCCTCACTAGCAGTCAGTGGATCCTCTCTAGCAGTCAGTGGATCCTCTCTAGCAGTCAGCTAGTTGTTGTTGGAGCTTTAATCATGAACATGTTGCATTCAGGGCTTCAGGAAAACAAAGTCACTTAATGAAGAAGGAGAGAAGCAGCAGGTCGTCACCATCCAGAGACTCAGAGGATGATCTGGACTGAACTGAGTTTAGTTTGAGGCTGCAGGACGACAACAACCTGATGCAGCGCCGCCCTCTAGTGGACGATCAGCTGAACTACAGACCCAACAGGTAGAAACAGGCTGATGGTCAGCAATCAATAAGATCAATAAGATCAATACAGATAAATAAAGGAATATCACAGAACATTAGAAGAGAAACTTCTTCTGCTCCCAAAAAACCAAACTCCAGAGTTTTCATGGTTCAGTGTTTTTAAAACTCACCAGGTTTATTTATCTTTATTTATTTAATGAAGTCTGATTATTTTAAGTTCTTCTGTTCTTCTCTCTCTTCCCTACTTCTGTTCCTTCCTTCCTTCTTTCCTTACTCTCTTCCCTTCTTCTCTCCTTCCTTCCTCCCTCACTCTCTTCCCTCCTTCCTCACCCTCTTCTCTCCTCCCTTCCTTCTTTCCTTCATCCCTCCTCCCTTCTTTCCTAACTCTCTTCCTTCCTTTTCCCTATTTTCTTCCCTCTTTCTTCTCTTCCCTCCTTCTTTCTTTCCTCACTCTCTTCCTTCCCTCCTTCCTTCCTTCCTTCCTTCCTCACTCTCTTCCTTCCTTTTTCCCTATTTTCTTCCTTCTTTCCTCTCTCTTCCCTCCTTTCTTTCCTCACTCTCTCCTTCTGTTCCTTCTTTCCATCCTCACTCTCTCCCTATTTATGTTCCGTCCTTCCCTCCTTATTTGTTTCCTCACTCTCTCCCTACTTCTTTTCCTTCCTTCCTTCCTTCCTCACTCTCTCCCTACTTCTTTTCCTTCCTTCCTTCCTTACTCTCTCCCTACTTCCTTCCTTCCCTCCTCATTTCTTTCCTCCCTATTTCCTTCCTTCCTTCCTTCATTCCTTATTTCTTTCCTTACTCTCTTCCTACTTCCTTCCTTCCCCCCTTCCTCACTCTCTTCCTTCCTTTTCCCTATTTTCTTCCCTCTTTCCTCTCTTCCCTTCTTCTTTCTTTCCTCACTCTCTTCCTTCTTTTCTTCCTTTCATCTCTCCTTCCTTACTATCTTCCCTACTTCCTTCCTTCCTTCCCTCCTTATTTCTTTCCTCACTCCCTCCCTCCTTCCTTCCTATAATTATTTGGGTATTTACTTTTTGTTATTGTTTTGAGCCCCTTATGGATATTTTCTACATGTTTTTTAGTTTGTCATCTTTTTATCGTCATTTCTTTCCATATTCTGGCTTTTCTGTTTGTAATTTTCTGACATGTTTCATCTCTTAGTGGACAACTTGTAGATTTTCTTTACTTGTTTTGTGTCTTATTTGGATCTTTTCCATCTTTTGGTACAAAGTTTGCATCGTCTGTTTAGTGGTTTTGCATCTATTTCTTGTTGTTTGAGGCCATTTTTAGTTCCTTAAAAACACTTTTGCATTCATTTGTATTTGTTTTGGACCTTCTTCATGTCTTTTTTAATAGGATCTCTGTTGTCGTCTCTCTGTCTGACCTCTGCTCAGCCTCACCGTCTGCAGAGACGAACTGTCCGACGGCCAGCGACCCTCCTCCTCCCGTCTCCACGAACTCCACCTCGGACACGATGATGTTGTCCTCCAGCACCGAGCCGCAGCTCATGCACACGGCGTCGCCGCGAGCATGGTCCACGTCGATCTCCGAGCTGCCGCAGTTCCTGCACGCCTTCATGGTGACGCCGGGCCCGCCTCAAAGCCTGATGGGAAAAAAACCACGGAGGTTTGAGAAGATTCAGGAGGAAAAACTCTGGTCTGCTGAGAGTCTCTGAAGACGTTCAATGAGCAGCTTCCTGGTGGTCTTTGGGTTGTGGCCATTTTGAGTCTCTCTAAGGTCATTTTGAGCCTTTTAAAAGTCATGTTGCATTTTGTTTTTAGCCTCTGAGAACATTCTGCACATCATTTTAGTCGTTTTTAATCTGTTGTTGTCATTTAGCATCGTTTCCTGGTATTTTTGCATGTCATCATGGACATTTTGCATCATTCTAGAGACCCTTTGTGTCTCTTTGTGGTTGGATTGTCTCTCATTTTAGTCATTTTGTGTCTCTCTGGGCTTGTTTTGGGTGTTTTGTGGTCAGTCTACATGTTTTTTATGTCACTTGGAGTCTTTTTGAGCCTTTCTACAGCAATTTTGCATGTATTTCTCCTCGTTTTGAGTCTCCTTGTTGACTTTTTGCGTGTCTTTTTACTAACTTCCAATCTTTACTGTCATCCTGTGGTCAGTTTGCTTCGTTTTCAGTCGTCTTGCATCTTTTTTTTGTTATCTGGAGTCATTTTGTGCATTTTCATAGTCATTTTGCATGTGTTTCTACTAGTTTGGTGTCTCTCTGAGGACATTTTTCAGGTCTTTTTAGTCATTTTCAATCTCTGTTGCCATCCTATGCTATTCTAAGTTGACCTCTCTTGTCAGTTTCCATCTCTTTAAGACAATTTGAAGTTCACTGACTGTTTTTGTGCTGTTTTACAATATTTTGTTGACATTTGGTGTCTCTTTGTAGTCATTTTCAATCTGTTGTTGTCATTAAGCATTGTTTCCTGTTGTGTTTTTGTCTTTTTTCATGCCATGATGGACGTTTTGCATCATTCTAGAGACCCTTTGTGTGTCTTTGTGGTTGGATTGTCTCTCATTTGAGTCATTTTGTGTCTCTCTGGACTTGTTTTGAGTCTTTTGTGGTCAGTCTGCATGTTTTTCATGTCACTAGGAGTCGTTTTGTGCATTTCTACAGCAATTTTGCATTTGTTTCTCCTCGTTTTGAGTCTCTTGTGGACTTTTTGCGTGTCTTTTTACTAATTTCCAATCTTTACCGTCATCCTGTGGTCAGTTTATCTCTCTTGATGGTCAATTTGCATCTTTTTGTTGTCATCTAAAGTCATTTTGTGCATTTTCATAGTCACTTTGCATGTGTTTCTACTTGTTTGGTGTCTCTTTGTGGACATTTTTCATGTCTTTTTAGTCATTTTCAATCTCTGTTGCTATTCTAAGTTGACCTCTCTTGTCTGTTTGCATCTCTTTAAGACAATCTGAAGTTCACTGACTATTTTTATGTTTTATTTTTTTTGCCGTTTTACAACATTATGTTGTCATTTTGTGTCTCTCTGGATTTGTTTTGAGTCTTTTGTGGTCAGTTTGCATGTTTTTCATGTCACTTGGAGTCGTTTGGAGCCTTTCTACAGCAATTTTGCATTTGTTTCTACTCGTTTTGAGTCTCCTTGTGGACTTTTTGCGTGTCTTTTTACTTATTCTCAATCTTTTGCAATCATCCTTTGGTAAGTTTACTTCTCGTGACGGTCAGTTTTCTTCATTTTCAGTCGTCTTGCATCTTTTTGTCATCTGGAGTCATTTTGTGCATTTTCATAGTCATTTTGCGTTTGTTTCTACTAGTTTGGTGTCTCTCTGTGGACATTTTGCATGTCTTTGCATATTTTTTAGTAGTTTTGCTTTGTCCTGTTGTCATTTTGAGCCTGTTTTTGGTCAGTTCTTTTTTCTCTTGCATCTTTTTGTTGTCATCTGGAGTCATTCTGTGCATTTTCATAGTCACTTTGCATGTGTTTCTACTAGTTTGGTGTCTCTTTGTGGACATTTTTCAGGTCTTTCTAGTCATTTTCAATCTCTGTTGCCATTCTAAGTTGACCTCTCTTGTCAGTTTGCATCTCTTTAAGACAATTTGAAGTTCACTGACTGCTTGTTTGTTGTTTTAAAACATTGTGTTGTCATTTTGAGCCTCTTCTGGGTCACTTTGTGTCTCTTTGTAGTCATTTTCAATCTGTTGTTGTCATTTAGCATCGTTTCCTGTTGCGTTTTTGTCTTTTTGCATGTCATGATGGACATTTTGCATCATTCTAGAGACCCTTTGTGTCTCTTTGTGGTTGGATTGTCTCTCATTTGAGTCATTTTGTGTCTCTCTGGAGTTGCTTTGGGTATTTTGTGGTCAGTTTGCATGTTTTTTATGTCACTAGGAGTCGTTTTGAGCCTTTCTACAGCAATTTTGCATTTGTTTCTCCTCGTTTTGAGTCTCTTTGTGGACTTTTTGCGTGTCATTGCACATTTTTTAGTTGCTTTTCTTTGTCCTGTTGTCATTTTGAGCCTCTTTTTGGTCAGTTTGCCTTGTTTTTAGTTGCCTAGCATCTTTTTGTTGTCATCTGGAGTCATTCTGTGCATTTTCAGTCACTTTGCATGTGTTTCTACTCGTTTGGTGTCGTTGTGGACATTTTTCAAGTCTTTTAAGTCATTTTCAATCTCAGTTTTCATTCTGTGGTCAGTGTTCCTCTATTTAAGACCATTTAAAGTTCCCTGCGTGTGTTTTAGTTGTCTTGCATCTTCTTGTCGTCACATTTTGCATGTCATTACATGGTTTTTTTGGTCGTTTTCCTTTGTCTTTGCCTCTCTTCGGTCATTTTACATGTCTCTGTTTGTTTTATTGACCCTCCCTGCAGAAAATCCCTTCAGACTGGAGCTCTGACCCTGGAGCTTCACCGGCCAGGACAACACGTGTGCTGTGCCTCGTACCGGAGGATTTGCCAGGCTGTCAGTCGGTTCCTCCCTGAGCTGCAGCCTCCAGCACTGATTGAGCACAAACTTCTCCAGCCGGCAGCTACGTGGCAGCTCAGCAGCCGCCTGCTAGCTCCGGCTTTCCCTCCTCACCGGGGCTTCCAGCGGGTCCAAGCTGCCCTGAAGCCGCCCCTAGTGTCTCACCTGTCCGCCGTTCAGGTGTGACGAGCAGCTTCAATCACCGGCAGCGTGAACGGCTCACATGGAGCCGCTGACAGCTGACACCGGGAAGCTAACGGAGCGCTGCTAGCCGGCAGACCGACCCGCAAACACCGGAGCAAACACCGACAAGACCTCACGTGTGTCCGCCGGGTTAAAGAGCCTGACCCGGGCTGAACACTCACACAGACGCAGATTGTCGACGTGGTTCGTACCTTCGGTCCGGTCGAGTCCCGCCGCAGCAGCCTGCAGTCACACCGGGACGCGTGTCAGCCTCCTCCGAGCGACTCTTCCCTCCCGAGGCTCCTCTTTCACGGAGCTCCTGAGTCACTGCGAGGTTGGTCTCGGTCCACCTGCGCTCCGTGGGCAGCAAACGGCGGCGTGGCAGATACACGGCGCCGGTAAAATGCTGTAACACCGGTGCAACCCTGAACACAACACAGCAGACATGTGCGTCTGGGGCTGGGAGACCCGGACGATACCAACGCTGCCCGGAGGGGTGTCGCAGTGTCAAGATAGCGTTTAGTTTAAACCACGTTTACACAGAGGGTCGGGTTTTAGAAACGTAGGGTGGTAGTAATGTGTAAATGTAATGTTTTATGTCAGAAAATTGTCCCAACAAGAAAGATATCAAATACACAGAGTTTACACCGACGACAGAACACCTACATCTGTCATGCCCCCCCCCCCCGGTTCTCTTAACTGGACTAAAAATAAATTATATTCATAAATAAAACAATATTATTTAAAAACAAATGATATTAAAATGAAATAAAATTAATATATTATATGTTTTCATGTTTAGTTTATTTTGTCTATTTATTTTAGCTAGCGGCTAGAGTTAGCTAGCGGCTAGAGTTAGCTAGCGGCTAGCGTTAGCTAGCAGCTAATTAGCATCTGTTGTCCTGAGCAGGTGTAAAAAGACAAGAGCAATAAATACACGTCATAAAACAAAACAAAACTTAACCTTTCAGTGTCAGATGATAAATAAAATTAGCATTACAGATATGACAACGGGAACTACACACTTATATATGTAGAAACAGCTGTTAGAATTTCCCATTTACGTTTTTTTGTTTTGTTTCATTTATTTAATTTTGGTTTATGTTATGATTTCTTTTAGGTTATTTGGTTTTATGTAACTCAATATATTTTTTTTAATTATGTGAATTTTATTCATTACAAACATTTTTATTTTTTAATTAGCTTTAGTTAGTTTATAACTATTAATAGTAATCATGACATTTTCTTTTTAACAATATCATTATTAATAATCATAATTTAGATGTACATGTTTATTTATATTTATTATTATACTACAGCTATTTAATCTGTCTATACATTTACTTATGTATATTAATATGAATTTTAGGGGTTTTAATTAGTCTCTGATGTTGGTTTTAAGCGTGTAAAGTTTGTGTTTTGGCACAGCTGTTACAGTTTCATTTTATTTTAGTGTTATTCATTTGGGTCTATCTGATATTATTCCGTTTTATATAATTGAATTAAATTTTATTAATTTAACCTTTATTTAACCAGGACTCATTTTTCACTGCAGTGTAAAGTTCTGTTTCCATGGAAACAGAAGAACCGAGAAGGAGGAGACAGAACTCAGGAACGTCTTGTTTGTAGTACGACACAGTTAGAATACCATTAATCACACAAAGGAAAGTGAAAGTTGATTTTCTTTGATTATTTATTTTTTCAAAAACTGAAAAAAATTGGAATCAACATGTAGAACGTGTTTCCAAACGTCCACAGTTGGCACAAATACTGCAGAAAGAACGGCTGGTCTCCTCTTTGCAGGTAAACATGTACAGTACCAAGAGCACCAAGTGTACAGCGACCGACAGCTACCGTGTGAGAAAGGTTGCAGATAGTTTGTTCCTCTTGTGTACATAAACACCCAGCGTCCTTTAAAATTATAATTAAAGTGAGACTTTTATCGATTCAGACCTCATTTTTAATGTCTCAGCAGCTGCTTTTCAGTGTTCTGGGTTTCTGTAATCAGCAAAGTACAGGATGCACAACTTTCTGTCGCCTCGATTCAAATTAAAAACTTCCCAAACATCCCTTTAAAGGGGGATAAGAATGGAGGAAACCTTAAAGCTGAAGAAAAGCAACGCAAAGACTAAAAATACAGACACTAGCCTCGTTTCTGAAATTTATTCTTGTGCTCATTTTTAATGCATTGTGATAGAAACACTTTGAAAAAACGTCCCTTATGTAGGTTTATCTAATCCAGTAAAACCCTGAAAAACAAAGGGTTTCTGCTACAAAAATTGAAATGTTTCTTAAAGTTGCAAAGAAATGGACGCTTTTATGCTTGTTTAATGCGACACAAATCAAAACATCCATCCATTATCTAGACACCGCTTAATCCTCTGTAGGGTCTGGGGGGGCTGGAGTCTATCCCAGCAGACTTGGGCAAAGACAGGGGACACCTGGACAGGTCTCCAGTCTATCACAGGGCTACAAATAGAGACAGACAACCAAGCAAACTCTCATTCACACCTACAGACAATTTAGAATCATCAATTAACCTCAGCATGTTTTTGGACTGTGGGAGGAAGCTAGAAAACCCACACTGCACAGGGAGAACATGCAAACTCCACACAGAAAGATCCCAGGCGTCCTAACCGGGACGTGAACCGGGGATCTTCTAGCTGTGAGGAGACGCTGCTAACCACTGAGCAGCTCCACAAATCAAAACAGAGCAGGGAAATATCCCATAGAAACAAGACCAAATGGTTAGGAGTCGTTTCTCAGGGCTTGCTGAGTTTGTATCGTTTAAAAGCAGATACTTAAGAGGAACAAACTGGAGGAAAATGCAACCGATTGGACCTTTTAGTTGACAGTTTTCACTGTTCCTAACATTTAAACGTGATTTAAAAAGCACCAACATGCACATATGGCCAAACCACCAGAACAGAGAAGCTTGGATTACAATGAATTAAATGAATATTAACAGTGACTTTGTTTACAAAAAGCTCCACAGAGAACCTCCAACAGCTTATCCTATTACTGACACCTTACACCCATAGACATATATACATAGACGCCGCATTGACTGTGGAGGGACGTGCCTAAAGCTCCACCATCTTGGTACAGGGCTAGCAGAGGGGGGAGTGAATGTAAGTCTGTGGAGGTAAGAGGTACTCCACAATCTTAAAGTAGAATTATTCACTGAATCTTCGACCGATTTCCAAACGGTTTGGTTTGTTAAAAACGTCACACATGTAGCTTTGACACAGGATGCTTGGATGCTTTTGTTCTATTTATGTCTGCCTGTCCGTCCTCCATGTCTGACGTTTGTAACAAACAATATATGTTGACAACTGATGGATTTATGATCACTTTTATAGTGCAGACATGTCATTCCTCTATAGACGTAATGCACTGTAGGGGCGAGTGGCACTGTACCAAGATGGCCGCCGCGTAGGCACATCGGCTCCAATCGGCAGCAGCAGTCAACGCGGCGTCTACGTATATATGTCTATGGTTACACCAGGCGTGTCCAATCCTGGTCCTGGAGGGCCCCTATCCTGCATGTTTTAGATGTTTCCCTCGTCCAACACACCTGATTCAAATGATCAGGATCCTTATCAGGCTTCTGCAGAGCTTGATGATGAGCTGATTATTTGAGTCAGGTGTGTTGGAAGAAGGAAACATCTAAAACATGCTGGATTGTGACCCTCCAGGACCAGGATTGGACACCCCTGCCTTCTAGCTTTCAACTCCTGGTTTAACTACAACTCACATACATAGCTTTTTATTACTATTTCAACCTGTTTACAAAAGCCATTTTCAGCATAAACACATTCAATAAAAGACGGTGAACAACAGGACTGTTCAGAAGCAGCTGACTTATCGTCTGCTTTCACTAAGAAGCTCCTTACATTCAGTAAAGTCATGTCAGTAAAGTTATCAGAAACTGATTAACGAGCCACAGAAGTAACGGTGGTTATTACAAACGCTGTCACCCATCTCACATTTGCTTAAATAGTGTCGTTATTAAGACGTTGTTGTATTAACAGTTCACATTGTGTGTGGATGCATAACTTGATTTCACAACTACAAAATAAACCTAATCCATGAACCTCATCACTTCATCAGCACCGCAGAGAGACACGCGACATTTTCAGGGTTTAAAAACACATTAGAGTTCTGGTAAAAGCTGCAACCAGACCAGCTTTACATCGACTCCAGGAGCCACAGTCTAAAGAACAAATCTGGTCTCTGTTCATTTTCTCTATAACCAACTTCACATTATGATGCTGCCACCACCATGCTTCACATTATGATGCTGCAACCACCATGCTTGACGTCATGATGCTGCCACCACCATGCTTCACATCATGATGCTGCCACTACCATGCTTCACATCATGATGCTGCCACCACCATGCTTCACAGTGGGGATGGTGTGTTTGTGATGTTTTGTGTCTGTCAAACACAGCGTTTAGTGCCAACTTAGAGCCAATATTAGGGGATGTATCATAGTTTGACAACACAGAGTCACAGAAACAATCATTGGTACCATGGATGTTTCTGTTTTCTGATAATTCACCACAGAAAACTTCAAAAAATGCATTCTGGGTAAAGTTTAGAGGCTCATATCAGCATGCGTGATAGGTGGTTGGTCAGAACAAGTTATAGACAATGAAAGGATTATTTTACCTACAGAAGATACCAGGATCATCTATAGACAGGATTCTTTCTGCATAATGTTGTTGCAGTTTTTAACAGAGCTCAAATGTCTTTCAGTGCTGCTATGACTTGGTCCATCTCCTGTAGCTGTGAAGGTATAAGGGCTCTAAAATGCCGGAAAAAGTAGAAGTGGTCAAAAATGTAAGAAACAATTAACCCACCTCTACGTATTTCAAGGTCCAGTAACTCTAAAATATTCACAGTATGAAAGTAAAACTTTGCATAGCTTCAATAAATATTCTAAAGTTGCTGAATCTGAGGGAAGACTGAATTTTCATGGAACGACCCCACAAACAAAGACACAAAAGAAATAAATTAAGATATATATATATATATACAGATATAAAGACTTGGGGATGACGGCACTTCAGCAACAGAGATGGGTTTCAACGTGGCTGCTCACCTTCACTGACAATAAAGATTTGACAAATATATTATTACTATTATCAATATTATTATTATTAATGAAACCTGACAACAACAATCGAGTAGCGCAGATTAAAAAATCCACTGATACAGACGACGTGGAGGCTTTCGATGCTTTCTGTTGTCAGAATCGAATTCTAAGGTTTAAAAATAAAAAAAGAAACGGATAACTGAGTTAAATGATATTCAAAATATTTCAAAAATATGGCAAGAATGGCTGCCACTTCACATTTTGATGTGTCGATATAACTAATGCTCATGCCAGTTTTTCAATTAGCCGACTTGTTGTCTGCTGTTACATTTATTCCTAGTAGGGATGTCCCGATCCAATCAACCCCTTTTAATTCAACACAAATTTAACCCGATCCTTTGTGCACACCCACCGTCACACAGGTGTCATAAACAATGTCAGTATCACAACTGCACAACTTAGTGAAATGATATTCAAAATAATCCAAAAATATGACACTAATGGCCGCCATTTTGAATTTTGGTGTGCTATACAACTAACTAGGCATCTTTTCAATTATATGCCGCAAGATCGCGCATCACTCCGAAACAAATCTGGCTAATATTCGGCTGATATTCTTAAAGCTGACACAGAGACACTGAGGACCCCACTCCAAAGCCAGGGTACAGGGGTTCGGTGAATCTGCAGCTGAAGGTGTGGAGGTGGATCTGCTTGTCTGGGCAGACGCCAAAGAAGGACAGAGTGCCGGCACGCCAGTCCAGATAGACGGCGACCCTGCTGAAGGCGGCAGAGCGAGGCGGGTGCACGACGGTTTCCTCGTTGTTGTGCCAAAATGAGTAGCTGCCGTCGGAGCAGTACAGACTCCAGGACTTGTCGTTCCCTCCAAACCTGCAGTCGGCGCTCGGCCCTCTCCGTCTGATTCCTCTGTAAGTCACCGCTATGTCCACCAGCCCCTTCCACTCCACCTCCCAGTAGCAGCGGCCGCTCAGAGCCTCCTTGCACAGCAGCTGGCAGCAGTCGAACCTGTTCGGGTCGTCAGAACAGGGCCTGCATTCGGCCACCTTTGTCACGGATCTGTTGCTGTCGGACAGTTTGAGGTTTTTGTGCGCCGTGCTTTGGTCCAGACTGAGCTTACGCATATCTGATGGCGAGATCAAAATGCAATAAATGATAAACACTTTATGAGCACAATGTGAATATAGACAGGTGCACGCTGGTCTTCAAGTACGCTGTAAACGCTAGCTTTTTATGTAAATTCAGAATTCATTTAGGCTAATAAGACTAGCAGCTAGAGTACACTAAGGTCCCTTGTGTCAGATTAATTTCCCATAATTCAGTGTTCATTTAAAAAAGGAACTCAATGAATTTCAGTTGTGAACAAAAGTTTACATACACTTGTAAAGACCATGTACACTCACTGGCCACTTTATTAGGTACCTGTTCAATTGCTTGTTAACACAAATAGCTAATCAGCCAATCACATGGTAGCAACTCAGTGCATTTAGGCATGTAGACGTGGTCAAGACAACCTGCTAAAGTTCAAACCGAGCATCAGAATGAGGAAGAAAGGGGATTTAAGGGCTTTTAAACGAGACATGGTTGTTGGTCCGAGTGTTTCAGAAGCTGCTGATCTACTGGGATTTTCACCACAACCATCTCCAGGGTCTACAGAGGATGGTCCGAGGTCAGAGGAGAACGGTCAGACTGGTTGGAGATGATAGAAAGGCAGCAGGAACTCAACCAAGGAATGCAGAACACCATCTCTGAACCACAACAACCTTGGAGAAGATGGGCTACAGCAGCAGAAGACCACACCGGGGGCCACTCCTGTCAGCTAAGACCAGGAAACTGAGGCTACGATTCACACAGGCTCACCACAACTGGACAGTAGAAGATGGAGAAACGCTGCCTGGTCTGATGAGTCTCCATTTCAGCTGAACATTCAGATGGTAGGTCAGAACAACATGAAAGCATGGATCCATCCTGCCTTGGATCAACGGTTCAGGCTGCTGCTGGTGGTCTAATGGTGTGGGGGGTGTTTTCTTAGTACCAACTGGTTTAAACTCCACAGCCTACCTGAGTGTTGCTGCTGACCATGTCCATCCCTTTATGACCACAGTGGATCCAACTTCAAGTTACGTGGCCTCTTAACTTCTTGTGAGTGACTTTGATTGACTACAGCTGCTGACTCCTCTAAGTCAATTTAAATAGGGCCCATTTGATCCACTCATTCAACTCAGTAACAAACACTACACACTTATGGTGTACATGGTCTTTTTAAGTGTACGCAAACTTTTGTTCACACGTATGTTTACGCAGTAAGAAGAGCTTTCTATTTAAAAAAGGTAAATCTGTGCACTCACACTTCTTCAGGCCTGGTTTCAGCCATTTGTCTCCGCAATGGTCCAACCTGAAAAGAGGAATAATTAAGTCGTATAGCACAGAAAAGAACAGAATCCCTCCACTGTCACTGCACTGTGTACAACTAAATTAAGCTGTCGGTGCGGTCACAAAATCAGACAACAGTTTTGCTTTTGTGTTTTTTTTAAGTGCTGTAACAAATGTGAAATCATAAAACATGAAAATACAGTTAAAAAAAATATTATGCTCAAGTGCAATCTGTGAAAACAGTGAGGTAGTTTATCGTTTTGCTTATTTGATGTATTAAGATCATGAAAAAAATTTGATGTTGCACTTCTGGATCATGCACATTGCTGAGCATTTACAGAAAATGTTGTGGTGCATATTAGGGCAGTTATATGTAATCAATGTACAGGGTCAGTATATAGGTATATGTAGAAGGTGCAAAAGGTGTAGGAGTTTTCAGACTCTGCCACATGGAACAGTGAGTACACTGCTGATAGAGTTCAGTTCTCTTATGGCTCTGAAGCAGAAGCCTTCTTTGAGTCCGTCATTGATCTGATGGACCAGGTGGTGTCCAGGAGGGGGCAGCACAAAGTACTCAGGGTCTCAGCATGTTTCAGCCACTTAGTTTTCAACAGCATCAGCCTCTTCGTACCTCAGAATTTCCAGCTTGCACTGTGGATCCAGCCGTAGAGCCATGAGCAGCTTCTTTCCAGAGTCCCCAGGATGGTTGTAGCTGAGGTCCAGCTCTGTCAGGCAGGATGGGTTGGAGCTCAGAGCCGAGGCCAGAGAACAGCAGCCTTTCTGAGAGATCAGGCAGCCTGAAAGACTAGAAACACACACACACAAAGTAAAATATGGGAAAAATAAGGTGCAAACTGTGCTGGTATGCTGCTATGGTGTTAATTAAGGTGTGATTTTATCTGAGAAATAATCACATTAGGGATTAAAGCCCTACATAGATGTGTAGTTACATACCAGTTATATAAATACCACATTAACATATATAGTATAACACACTATAAGGCTGAGACCCTACAGTGTTATTAATTATGGAGAATAACCTAACTAATCCAATAATATAGCTAAAACCCTGTGGCATTATAAATCACTAAACTTAACCTAATATAAACATTAAATTCAAAACATTAAATAATAAATTGAAAACTTATTATCAATAAAAGTTAAATCAAAGAAACTGTAATTAAAGGATACACACAGATAAATTCTACACAGACTCCATTTGAGGAAGTTGAATTACATTAAAGCTTCAACATTCACGTGTTCTAACGAGTCCAGTTATAGGAGTCATTAGAAACTCAAGACTGCCATGATGTACACAGTCTTTACAAGTGTGTGAAAATGTTTGTTCACGGCTGCACATGCAAATGAGGCTCCCTAATGTTTACCTGAGAGACTCCAGTTTACAGTTCTGACTCTTCAGACCAACCGAGAGCTGCTTTGCTCCTGAGTCCTTCAGGTCGTTGTTGCTCAGGTCCAGTTTCTTCAGGCTAGAGGACTCCAGGCTCAGAACTGATGACAACCTCTCGCAGCATTTCTTACTCAAGTTGTTTTGATTCAGTCTGGCAAGAGCGGAGACATTTTTCATTTATTCATTTGTCTGTTATATGTGGTAAACTAACACGATAAAATAACTGTTTTAGAAATCACGATCCTCTTGGAAAAACAATACAAATATTTAATCACTGCAGTTATTTTTATCTACGCTAACAGTGACTTTGCTCCAAACTGAAAAATCTCAACAACTTCTGGTTGGACTAACAGAGTTTTGTCATTTATAGTTCCCAAAGTATAAATCCTAATGGCTTAGTGACAGTCAGCAAGTGCTGTAAATACTGTGTTGAGGAATTACAGTAGACTGGGTTATAGATGGGGATTGAGTCGATAAGTAATGGAAGAAAAAAACAGGACTTTGAACGAGACGTTTCAGGGAGCTAAGAACCTAATTTTTCTTCCGTTGGTGTGGACTTTATAAGTTTGCCAACCTTTTACTGGCACAAAAAAGCTAAAACAGACGTAGACCTTGTCCACACGTAGCCGGGTTTTTGTTAAACCGAATATCCTGCCCCCTCCGTCTAGAAAAAAACTTACGTACACACCACCTCGTTTTTAGAAAAAAAATTCCTCCACACCTAACCGCATAAGTGTGTTTTTAAGCACATTCATAAGCCTGCCAGACCTCTAGGTGGCAGTAGTTCCACAAATCCTAAATCCTAAAGTGATGGAAAATAACTGTCCTTAACGTCGTCCTTCACCTCGTTGTTGAATGTGAAACAGTGTCTGGGCTTGTAAAAACATGCAAGAAGAAAGCGCTTATACAAGAAACAGCGCCCAAAACCTTGTGAGGGCGTCCATACTGTTTCCCAACGTAAACACAGGTCGCATATGTGACGTAAGAACAGATTTTGTCGCAGGCAGTGACGTTTCGAAACGCAAAATTCCGGTTATTGACGTCCACATGCAGACGCATAAACGGAGAATTCACAAATTTTCACTTTGGTCGGAGGTTTTTAAAGGAATCGTTTTTAGTGCCGTAAATCTGCGTTTTCGTGTGGATGACAGGAAGAATCGTAGAAAAATATCTTCGTTTTGTGAGACACCCGGCTACGTGTGGACAAGGCCTGAAGGAAAGCAAAAAACTCCAAAAGCAGAACACAGGTTCTTTAAATTCTAGAGAACGACATCTGATCATGTAGAGGGTTTACAACAAATGATACAGAAGTCAGAACAAGCAGACATTAACATACAGACATTACTGAGTTGCATAATAATAAAGCATTATAAAGTGTTCTGACCTGAGAGTTTCCAGTTTACAGTCTGAGCTCGTCAACCCACCACAGAGCAGCATCACGTCTGAGTCCTGCATGTGGCTGCTACTGAGGTCCAGCTCCGTCAGACTGCAGGACTTGGAGCTGAGAACTGAGCCCAGAGCTTTGAAGGTCGTCTCTGAAAGCCCGCAGCCACTCACCCTGAGGAAACAATAATGAAAAGAGAACGCAAATAACACCTGATGAGGCCTCTAGGACATAACTAGGACAGCTATTGATCTACGCAGACAGATTTTTATATGGAATGGAAATTACTGGCTGGCATTTAATTTGTAACACTTAAAGCAATTGAAAAAAACATTTGATACCAAAGTTTCCAGCTCTTCTAAAGTAGAATGTCCATGTTAGACTATATCAACCATAGATACGCTGCCAACAGCACATACACTATATTGCCAAAAGTATTGGGACACCCCTCCAAATAACTGAGTGTTCCAATCACTTCTATGGCCACAGGTGTATAAAATCCAGCCCCTAGACATGCAGACTGCTTCGACAAACATTAGTGACAGAATGGGTCGCTCTCAGGAGCTCAGTGGATTCAAGCGTGGTACCGTGATACGTTACCACCTGTGTAATAAGTCCATTGGTGAAACTTCCTCGATACTAAATATTCCACGGTCAGCTGTTAGTGGTGTTAAAACAAAGTGGAAGCAGTTGGGAACAACAGCAACTCAGCCATGAAGTGGTCGGCCACGTAAAATCACAGCGGGGTCAGTGGATGCTGAGGAGAGCAGTGGACAGAAATCCCCAACTTTCGGCAGCGTCAACAGCTACAGACCTCCAGACTTGGTGTGGCTTTCAGATCAGCTCCAGAACAGTGGTAGAGAGCTTCATTAATGGGTTTCCAGCTGCATCCAAACTTTACACCACCAAGTACAATGCAAAGCGTCGGATGCAGTGGTGTAAAGCAAAACCACTGGACTCTAGAGCAGTGGAGACGTGTTCTCTGGAGGGACCAATCTGTCGCCATTGGTGTGTGAATGTGTGAATGTGTGAATGCGAAACACACTGTAAAGCGCTTTGAGTACCACTAAGGTAGAAAGGCGGTCTTTAAGTAGAGACCGTTACCATTTAGTATACTTCTAATCAGTGTAACAGCAATTCATTTAGTACTGATTGTTAACATCCTTGAGTCTACTGTGAACAAGCTGAAGCTACGTCACAGACACAGACCATAGAAAACATGAAGTGCACTGAATTTTTAAGCCAGTATACATTAAAAAGTGTTGATCTGAAAAGAAGTGTCGCTCACCTGAGAGCTTCCAGTCGGCAATCCGAACTCTCCAGCACAACCAAGAGCTGCTTCACTCCTGAATCCTGCAGGTTGTTGTAACTCATGTCCAGCTCCCTCAGGTTAGAGGACGGGCAGGTGAGAACAGAGGCCAGAGCTTCACAGCTTCTCTTTGACAGCTTACAGCTGCTCATCCTTTAGCAGAAATGATAGAAAACAATTAATCATTTCTGTTCACCTCCTTATTCAGAGACGGTTGTATTAAAAATATTGTGCATTCAATCTACCAATCTATCTATACACCTACACAGATTTTTTGGACGCTTTGATTACAGGCAGCAACCTCAGCAGACCCAGCTCTGAAGCCGAGTACTTCTTCAGGTCGAACACATCCAGATCTTGTCCTGATGACAGCAGGATGAAGACGAGAGCTGACCACTGAGCAGGAGACAGTTTCTCTGCAGAAAGCCTTCCTGAGCTCAGGTACTGTTGGATCTCCTGCTCCAGAGAGTGATCGTTCAGCTCATTCAGACAGTAGAACAGGTTAATGTTTCTCTCTGCAGACGGATTCTCTCCAGTCTTCTGCTTGATGTACCCAACCGTTTCCTGATTGGTCTGCTCTTCCTGTCCTGATCTTGTCAGAAGGCCTTGTAGAAGAATCTGATTGGTCTGCAGAGACAGACCCAGAAGGAAGCGGAGGAACAAGTCCAGGTGTCCGTTTGGACTCTTTAAGGCCTCGTTCACAGCTCTCTGGTGAAGTAGTGTTAGTTTAGATGTGACAGGCTCACAGGTAGATGTTTTGTATAATGTTCCTTCTTTGTCCAGCAGGTTGATTCCAGAGTTGATGAAGGTCAGATGGACATGAAGAGCAGCCAGAAACTCCTGAACGCTCAGATGGACGAAGCAGAACACCGTGTCCTGGTACAGTCCTTTCTCCTCTTTAAAGATCTGTGTGAACACTCCTGAGTACGTTGAGGCTGCTCTCATGTCGATGCCGCACTCTGTCAGGTCGGACTCATAGAAGATCAGGTTTCCTTTCTGCAGCTGCTCAAAGGCCAGTTTTCCCAGAGATTCAATCATCTTCCTGCTGTCTGGACTCCAGTGTGGATCTGTCTCTTTTCCTCCATCATACTTGACCTTCTTGACTTTGGCCTGAACCACCAGGTAGTGGATGTACATCTCAGTCAGGGTTCTGGGCAGCTCCCCTCCCTCTCTGGTTCCCAGCAGCTCCTCCAGAACTGTAGCAGTGATCCAGCAGAACACTGGGATGTGGCACATGATGTGGAGGCTTTGTGATGTCTTCACGTGGGAGATGATGCTGCTGGCCTGCTGCTCGTCTCTGAACCTCTTCCTGAAGTACTCCTCCTTCTGTGGGTCGGTGAACCCTCTGACCTCCGTCACCATGTCCACACACTCAGGAGGGATCTGATTGGCTGCTGCAGGTCGTGTGGTTATCCAGAGGCGAGCAGAGGGAAGCAGCTTCCCCCTGATCAGGTTTGTCAGCAGCACACCCACTGAGGTGGACTCTGTAACATCAGTCAGGATCTCTTTGTTGTTGAAGTCCAGAGGAAGGCGACACTCATCCAGACCATCAAAGATGAACACAACCTGGAAGTTTTCAAAGCTGCAGATTCCTGCTTCTTTGGTTTCACTGAAGAAGTGATGAACAAGTTCCACCAAGCTGAACTTTTTCTCTTTCAGCAAATTCAGCTCTCGGAAGGTGAATGGAAAAGTGAACTGTATATTGCGGTTTGCTTTGTTTTCAGCCCAGTCCAGAGTGAACTTCTGCGTTAGGATTGTTTTCCCGATTCCAGCTACTCCCTTTGTCATCACTGTTCTGATTGGTCCATCTCTTTCAGGTGTGTGTTTAAAGACATCCTGACATTTGATGATCGTTTCTGCTCCGTCAGTTTTCCTGGACGCTGTTTCAATGTGTCTGACCTCATGCTCATCATTCACCCCCCCGGTCCCTCCCTCCGTGATATGGAGCTCTGTGTAGATCTGGTTTAGAAGAGTCGGGTTTCCTGCTTTGGCGATCCCCTCAAACAAACAATGGAATTTGTTCTTCAGATTTCTTTTGACCTTGTGCTGACAAACGGCAGACAATTCTGATTGAGGAAACAAAAACAACAAAAAAGATCAATGAGCAGTGTTTGGGTAGGAAGAAAAGAAAAAAACAAGCATATTTAAGGCTAAAGTTGGGATATTTCCTTGAAAACACTTCATTCAACATCTAGCTCTTCGGTGCAACTGTGAATCCATTAGTGACTCTACTGTGAACAGTCACAAGACCAAAAAAAAAAATCAGAAATCTCTTCTGAACTGCAGGCAGTGTTTACACAGAGCAGAGAGGAGACAAGTATAGAGACAAATCCATCCATACATTATCTATACACCGCTTAATCCTCTGTAGGATCACGGGAGGGCTGGAGCCCATCCGGCTGGCTGTGGAAGTTTTGTAGGCTGGAGAAACAGAGTGAACTGTTCCCTACTGTACTTAACAAATTCATAAACCTACTGGAAGAGATGGTTGAGGGTGAACTCCTCAGACAAATAAGTGTGAACACTTCAGGCTTTTATCTTGAATATTTCCTGAGATATTATGGTATGAAATCCTTAGATATCAATGCCTGAAACAACCTGCTGAAAGGGCGTTGGCAAGAAATTTTATCTCGAAAAATATCTGATACATCAAGCTAAGAATTCAGATAAGAGTCTCAAGCAAATCAGAGATGGTCAAGAAAGCCCGAGATAATCTGAGTTGGAAAAACAACAAAGTTTTGAAATGTATTCGTGTCCTATTCGTCTTATTAAAGGTTTCAAAAATCCTCTTACTGGTCCGCAGTGTGTCAGCCAGCGCCTCCTGCTTCATCTTCCTCAGGAAGTCCAGCGTGATCTTCAGAAAAGCCTCTGAGCGGATATTCCTCTGCTCCTCTTCCTCACCATCCAGCACTTCTTCATCCTCCCTCTGTCCATCCACAGACTCTGCGTTTTTTGGTGTCAGAGCTGCCTGGTACATATTCAGCTCCTTCTCCACATAAGTGAGAATGTTCTTCTTGAGTCGCTGTAACAAAGAAAGTCAAATTCTCCATTAATAAGGAACTCATGGAACACAACAGACCTTCTACTTTGTACGTACTGAAGGCCCTCCGGTCTAAAATGTACAGTATGAACGTCATGTTTATATGTTCGTGGCTGAAGAAAAAGGTGTGCAGCACATTTACAGACCATAAACACGGAGTCCAGAGAGGCTTGATCCAGTCCGGCTGCAACTTCTGATCTCTCCTGGTCAATGCTGTTGAGGACATTTTAGCTCCTATTATATCTTCATTTACACAGAAATTGTAAAGTAAACTGATTCTATTTATATGTTAATCGTCTATTCATAATCATTACTTCTATGTTTATTAATTTTCAGAGAAACAAAGCGATCAAATGTTTTCAGGTAGGGCTGACTAGTGCTATAATAATGTGAGATATGTCTGTTAAACTTCAGCCTCCTCAGGTGCTGCGCTTCAGATGGAAGAGGCTCCTCTGCCGGTATTTAATAAACTCAGAGGAAAGACTCTTACAAACAGCTGGAATCAACAAACTAAACTACAGCTCCTGTTAATGTGTTGAGGTCTGTGTGTGGCCTCCGTCAATTAAAGATATGTAAACTTTATCTTTTGCGCCCTCTGTGATGTTTGTGGACGGATGGACCGCTACTCATAACTGTTAAAGTCACCTAATGCTGCTTTTACTTGCACTCGGACACCGTAGTTGCATTTACTGAAACTTGGATATCGGAGTTTCAGTGAATGAACTTGACCTATGATGAGATTTCTGGGTTGGCCATGGGGCCCCCCCTTTTTAAAGAAAAAGGATAAACATGCGATTAAAATCAAACATCTCATACCGAGGGAGCGCTTACTGTTTGAATCTTTGTCAATCCTCACCTGTGACGAACAGAACGGTGTCCATCTTTGAACACCACATGCAAATCATTGGACTGATCACTCTTCATGGACAAGCGGCTGGGTGTTGAAGAGCTCACTCTTCTCAACGTTTTCCTGAAAGAAGCAGAAAATCATTTAAGCTGCACACAGTAAACACTAAAACCAGTTCAATTCAATTCAATTTTATTTGTATAGTGTATAGTTACAACACGTCATCACACAGCGTTTCACATAGCAGTAAGAAAAGAAGGAAAGCTTCAATTGTTCAAATACAGTCGTCCTTCGCCATATCGTGGTTCCCTTTTCACGGAAATTGTATAGTTACTATACCAACCAGATCACTGTGTTTTATATCCTGGGCTCTGATTGGCTCAGCGACCGTAGCATCAGTCCTTCCTCCAACGTATAGCGTGGCGTTCAGCATCCTTGTCCGTTTCACATCAACGTCTGATCTCTGTGCGTAGTGTCGCTCTGCAGTGTTGTGTTTTTGTGAAGTTTTTGTAAAAGATTGAATTTATTTCAAGCCCTGCGATTAAATGTTCGGCTCCTTCTAAGGCTTCTGGCACCGAACCCCAGCACCAGAGGAAGATGCTTACCATCGCAGAAAAGACGGAAGTCCTCGACATGCTAAAGGAAGGGAGAAGCTACGCGGCTGTACCCATAAAGAATTTTATATGTTGTTAAAATTACGTTGATTTAAGAGTGTAGAAAACCTACACTCTTATAAGAGTGTGGGAAAGGCTAATGACAGTGTGGGGAGGGTTTACAAAGCCTTAGAATATACAGGAATTCATCTACCGCGAAGGGGTCCTGGAACCTAAATAGACGAAGGACCACTGTATCTCCTGTACATTGAAGGGAGCCCTCAACTGTGATTCTTTGACTGTATATATGTGAAAAGGAGATCTGGTAAATAAAAATATGGATGCAAAGGCAGAAACCAAAGTGAGATTCTGATCAAGACTTACTTCTTTTTATGTCTGTCTTTGAAATTGACAGAGAGGGGTTTTGATCTGTCGCTCTTCATCGACCAACAGCTGGATGTAGAAGAGTTTACTGTTCTCAGCTTTTTCCTGAAAGAAGCAGAAAATCATTTAAACTGTAAACTGAGGCTTTAATCATTCAAATATCTCCCAGTACATTGCAGGGAGCCCTCAGCTGTAATTCTTTGACCATATGTATGAAAAGGAGATCTGATAAGTAGAAATATGTATGCAAAGAAAAACATTGTGCGGACAGAAAACCACAGTTAAGATTCTGATCAAGACTTACTTCTTTTTATGTCTGTCTTTGAAATTGACAGAGAGCGGCTTTGATCTGTTGCTCTTCATGGACACGAAGCTGCATTCAGGAGAGTTTGATCTTCTCATAGGAACTCTGCTGGAGAAGAGAGGGAGGATGAGAAGGAGAAATGGAAAGATTGGACGTTTCATGCTGGCTTTAATTGTTTTTTTCATATTTCAGCTCACCCACAATCAGAGACTATCTGATTGTCCAATATTGCAGATGCTGAATCAGTGGTATGATGAGAGAAAATGTCATGTTTTTATCTTTAACAGTTCCTGAGACATTGTTGTTCAAAAAGCCTCACATTGATGTTTAACAGACAGTCAAAACAGCTTTAAAAACATGAATTCACTTTGTTATCATAGAATATTAAGTGAGGACTGATGGGAAAAGTGATCATTTCATCCGTTTAAAATTATCTCTACAACACAACAGATTGTGTAAAGGGGTCTGAATACTTTCTGAGGCTGCTGTGTATTGAACAGGTGAGACTTCATACTGTTCACTGTGTGTGGAAATGTTTGAAAAATATATATTTTTACACGGACAACACCTGCAAATTCATTTAGGACTTGTTCCATGCATTCTTTGATAAATGAGGCCTCTGGACGGCATGTCAACAATATTACTGACTGCTGTTAAATCCAAAATATAATTTTTTGGGGGGAAGTTCTTTTTTATTTATAGACAGAGTGAAAAGGGGGTAGAGAGAAGAGAGACGTGCAGCAAAGGGTCTTGAGCCGGACTCAAACTCACAACCGCTGCTGGCAACCTGTGCCCGTATGGTAACGCCTTAACTCGGCTGGTGTTAAATCTGACTGAAGCTCAGCTCCTACCTGTGTGACTCTGATGCCCCTTTTCCACCAAGAAGATCCAGGTGCTAGTTTGGTGTTCAGTTGGTTCAAATCTGGTTCCTCCTAAGAACCTGTTTGCTTTTCCATTGTCAAGGAGTCAAGTTGGAGCCATTGGGTCACCATAAAACCACTACGCTAACATCCATTACATAGCAGTTAAACAAACGCAGTAAGTTGATGATAATATCTATGTTTATCTCTATAGATGGTCTTAAGGCTGATTGTGAGGCGGAGGTCCTCCTGTTGCCTGGACACATCCGTGATCACGCTACTGGTGGGACACAACTATACTGGATTTCAGTGCACAACAATGTGTGCAAAACTTCCGTGTGTCCCGGGAGTCATTCTAATACATGTGTGATGGGACCAGGGACGTCCTGGAGAACAAGGACACTAATTAGCGCTTGTGTGTCCCTTTCCACCGTTGATGGTTGGTCACCATAACCCCGCCCCCAGCCCCTGACGTACTCGGTGCTTAGCTCTGGACCAGCAGAGAGTTGGTGCTTGCTGAGCTCCAGTTTATAGAACCTGGAGTCGGTGCTTAGGAGGTGGAAACACAAAGAAGTGGAGCTAAGTCAGGCTCTGGCTCTGAACTAGACCTGGAACCAGCTCAGTGGAAGAGGGGTATTAGAGTACAACTGATGAAAACAGAATTAAATCCTCACCTTTCATCATAAACAGGAGAATTCCAGGGATTTGAGAGGAATTCAGCACCACTGCAGTTTCTCATGAAGGCACTAAAAAAACATTGAGTTGTTAGTTCTCACCTGCTGCTTTAAGAAGTGAATTGAAAACAGGTTATTCTGCTTTCTTTATCACAGCTGATCCTCACCTTTGACCAGCAGAACGGTGTCCATCTCTGAACGTCACAGGCAAATCTTTGGAGTGGTCACTCCTCATGGACACTCCGCTGGGAACAGGAGAGGCTCGGTGTTTGTGCCTTTTCCTGAAACAAACCCGGGAAGCAATTCACACTTCACAGAGCAGATCAAGACAGGATCAGATGTATTATGTTGTGCTTCTTCTTCTCTTTTTAAAGACTAGACATAGTGAAGGGCCCTCCAGGTGAAATGCTCTGATTGAATGTGTGCTCTGTGGAAACACTGCCTGCAGTTCAGCTGAAAAATCTCTGATTTTTTTTTTACAGAATATGATGAAATATGAGTGCAACATGTTTGACTGACCTGTGGCATGTTTGACTGACCTGTGCTCTGAATAACCATGATGTGATGTCATGTCATCCTTGAAATCCTCCTCTGAGGAGGAAAAAATGTTGGAGTGCATCCTGCAGAAAATAACAACAGCATTTTATAAATTAATGCTCACAATTAATACAAAAAAAGCTACAAACTTAACGTATAAGTATCGGTTGTTTCTCTGAGAGTACAAGTGATGAAAACAGAATTAAATCCTCACCTTTCATCATAAACAGGAGAATTCCAGGGATTTGAGAGGAATTCAGCACCACTGCAGTTTCTCATGAAGGCACTAAAAAAACATTGAGTTGTTAGTTCTCACCTGCTGCTTTAACAAGTGAATTGTAAACAGGTTATTCTGCTTTCTTTATCACAGCTGATCCTCACCTTTGACCAGCAGAACGGTGTTCATCTCTGAACGTCACAGGCAAATCTTTGGAGTAGTCACTCCTCATAGACACTCCGCTGGGAACAGGAGAGGCTCGGTGTTTGTGCCTTTTCCTGAAACAAACCCAGGAAGTAATTCACACTTCACAGAGCAGATCAAGACAGGATCAGATGTATTTTGTTGTGCTTCTTCTTCATTTTTTTAAGACTAGATATAGTGAAGAGCCCTACAGGTGAAATGCTCTGACTGAATGTGTGCTCTGTGGAAACACTGCCTGCAGTTCAGCTGAAAAATCTCTGAATTTTTGTCATGTGACTGCTGGTTGCAGCTCAGTCAGTCATGGCTTCACACTGAGGAAAGCAGATTTTTTTGTATTTTTACAGAATATGATAAAAGCAAACAGTTTATTTTTGATTTTTCAGACAGAGCGGCATGTCAAAGCTGAGTAGTTGAAGGACCACTGGAGAGTTAAAAATCATAAAAGCTTCTGACTGATGAATTGTGTGATTTTGGCAACATCTTCTTTTAGATAACATGCATTTCAAACTTGCCGACAGGTTCTGGGGTTCAGAGGGTTATGGCCTGGTGTAATCAAGGCCTTGCTAATATTCAGGGCTGAATATCCAGTGAAATAAAAAATAGGGTAAATATCTTCTTCTCTGTACTTCTGTTGGCAAACAACAAAACTGGGGATCACAGCAGGCATCAGCATCTAGTAAAGAGTGAATAAACGGTCCAGCTCATTGTTGATTTATTTTTTTATATATATATGTCTAGTTGGGACAGTGTCTACAGACTAATTACCATCCGCTGGATGCCGCCATGTAGGCATCAGAGAAGAACTAAAACCAGTTCTTCCCACTTATTTCTCTCCTATACTTCAACATAATTTAAATAAGCAAGTAAATGTATATTAGAATTATAAATTAATACTCATAATTAATGCAAAAGAAGCTACAAATGAAATGTGTTAGTGTCGGTCATTTCTCTGAGACTACAAGTGATGAAAACAGAATTAAATCCTCACCTTTCATCATAAACAGGAGGACAACTCTGGGGATTTGAGAAGCAGAAATGTGGATCCTGAATCCATTCATTGCAGCTTTCCATGAAGGCGCTAAAAACATTGAGTTGTTAGTTCTCACCTGCTGCTTTAACAAGTGAATTGAAAACAGGTTATTCTGCTTTCTTTATCACAGCTGATCCTCACCTTTGACCAGCAGAACGGTGTCCATCTCTGAACGTCACAGGCAAATCTTTGGAGTGGTCACTCCTCATGGACACTCCGCTGGGAACAGGAGAGGCTCGGTGTTTCTGCCTTTTCCTGAAACAAACCCGGGAAGTAATTCACACTTCACAGAGCAGATCAAGACAGGATCAGATGTATTTTGTTGTGCTTCTTCTTCTCTTTTTAAAGACTAGACATAGTGAAGAGCCTTCCAGGTGAAATGCTCTGACTGAATGTGTGCTCTGTGGAAACACTGCCTGCAGTTCAGCTGAAAAATCTCTGATTTTTTTTGTTTTTTTTTTACAGAATATGATGAAATATGAGTGCGACATGTTTGACTGACCTGTGCTCTGAATAACCATGATGTGATGTCATGTCATCCTCGAAATCCTCCTCTGAGGAGGAAAAAATGTTGTACAGCCTGCAGAAAGTAACAACAGCATTTATAAATTAATGCTCATAATTAATCAAAAAGAAGCCACAAACTTAACGTGTTAGTGTCGGTCATTTCAGTCAAAAAGCCTTAAAAAGAAATGTGTTTTAGCAATGCAGAGACACCACTGCTAAATAGTGACAGGGACAGTAAACACTGTTATTAGCATCAGGCAGACTTAGTGTATTGCACGATCAAATCTTCATTTAAACTTCCTATATTCAGTGTGTAGGCCGCTGCTTGAAAGTTGTTGCTTCCTTTATTGAAACCAGTAACATGCAGACAGTTGAATAGTGTAGTAGAGATGGTAGGTTTATACTAACAGTCCACATCTGCTGCTTCAGATTATCAACTGTGTGACTCAGCCAGATTTTCCTGTGTGGTTAAATACACATGTAACATTTTACATGCATGTCAATAAAACTAAACCACAGTGTCCGTCCTGAATCCTCACCTCTGATCAGGGGCATGTTGTCTCTGTTGAGGATGACGATGATCCACTGACTGGTCATAGAAATCACAGGAGGCTGGTCTTGTCAGCTTTTTCCTGAATCGTAAAAAAAACAGTGGAAACGTTTTTATCGTCTGTTCACAGCAGACACACAGCAAAGAAACTACTGACAAACAGGGATGCCTGGTTCAGGGCTGATTGAGGCGGTTTTTTATTTATTATTGGCACAAAACTAAATTTGATCTTTTCTAAATTTGAGTATATTCTTAATTAATGCAGCATTATCAAGCAATAATTTAACAATTTGTACTACAAACTGAGTACACTGGACATTGTGCTAATATCGCTATTAAAAGCTACGTGATGCTGACTGGCTGTTAACCGTGCCTCTGGGATATAGAACCGCTATGCTAGTTAATCCCAGCGTGACTGAACGTATTTGTGCAGGTCAGAGGTCATTAAGCCTCTTTGAAAACTTTGTCATGGTGCCCATTTACTGACTAAACCCCCACAATGCTCTCTGCTTCCCAACCTTAAACTGACTGCTTCATCTGGTCCCTACAGCATTAAACCGGTGGTGCAACTAGTTGCTACCACTAATCCATAATAAGGAAGTGTTTATTATTTTTGAAAATGCCACTGCACTGGGATTTGGTATCAGCAGATACTAATACTAATACAGATACTACTCTGATCAGGGGCAAAAAAACTCAAAACTTAATGACATCCCTACTGACAGACAGTAATTCCTTCTCTTCACAGGTCACTACAGTCCTCCAACAGTGGGGTCGGGTATCGTTAAGACTGTAACGGTATTACTACTTTAACCTATACTGCTTGTCAATCACGTACTTTAACTGTATTATTATTGGTACTTTTTTGATTTGATCGTTTTTCTTTGTTTTTAAAGAAAAAAAAGTAGAAAAAAAATCAAGATCAGAATAAAGATTGCTTTATTTTCTCATAAGTACTGTATTTAAACTTAAAATGTATATAGACACTAGTGTTGTATTGATGAGGATGATCAGAGAACTGTGGACAGTGTTTCATTCAATTGTCCAGCATTATATCAGAATTAAAGCTCCACCTTTAACAGATATTAGGTAAATGTCAGCACAACTCAGCTGATTTAACCCTTTTCACTCCTTACTTCTGAGTATAAAATGAAAGCAGGACTTTGACAGTAGTTTTACTGTGTGATGTTAGACGTTTAGTGAATAAAACTGTTTAAGTGCCTCTTCGACTTTTAACACCAACATTCAGAGAAACAGTGAAAGTAGAGTCAGATTTTGTCTGCAGCCTCCAATTCACTAAATCCTGCTGCTCTGTGCTCCTAAAGTGAAACTGAAATTCTGAATGACAGTTCAGGTGATGCTCTGAACGCAGTCACAGTTAAATAAACAGAATACTTACTTTAAATCATTGTCTATGTTCGTATAATTTAGTTAACTCCGTGTTCGGGCTGCTAGCAAACATAACAAGCCTGGTTATCGAGGAATAAACTATGAACTTTCACTGAATGTTTCCACAGATTGATCGTGTTTCTGCTCTCACATACAAGCGACTTGTTGCTCTTGTGGCAGCAAACATTTTTCTGCATCAACTGGAGTGAAGTTTGATCATAGTTTTAAATGTTTATTTCTCCTCCATCGTCGCCTGTTTGTGCTGCACAGAGCTGCAGGTGATTGACAGAAGCTGCTCCGCCCCTCAGAAGCCTGGTGCTCCGTCTGTCGGAAATACAGACTTCGACGGACAGAACTTGGTTTTGGATTTGGAAAGCAAAAGTGCATCAAACACACATACACGTGTTTTATGGTGATTAGACAGAACGTGCAGCACAATTATCTTCTTACGTTCAATAGTACCGTTAACAGAATTGTTACCGTCGGAGCTTATCGGCTGTCCAGTATTTAAAAATGTCCCCCGGGGCTCGTTTAGTTCTGATCCATCAGCGTCTATAACTTTCTGTTCTTCAGGGGAATTTATGTTTAATTAATGCTGACATGAAACTGACTTACCTTTTCCATGAAGAACGTTGGAATTCCATCCTGAGTAGTGGAGACTCTGGACTTTCTGCTGCTGCTGTGGGCTGCAAATAAACACAGTGACTGTAATGTAGATGGTGAAGTGAGGCGTTAAATGCAGAGCAATCTCATCTCATCACTAACAAGAAATACAGGATTAACTCAGCAGTTCACAGTTTACAGTTGCTGTATGTATATTTCTGACTCAGCAGATTCCCTCATAGAAAATTCAGAGTTATAGGCGTCACTGGAAACTCAAGATATGATATATATGGTCTTTAAAAGTGGGTGTAAACTTCTGTTCTCGACTGTATATATTAAATCTAACATGTTTACACCCAAACGTGACTTTTATTTTAATGCAACTCTGTTTATATGCTGAATCTGCAGTTGCGTACCTTGTAGGTACATTTTGCACGACTTTAAGCCATTACATTTAATTTTGTTGAGCACTGTGCAATGACAATAAAGGAATTCTACTCTACTCATTCTACTATACTATGGACATTAAGAGCTGCTGAAGGTTACCTGACAGTAAAGAAGCAATTTAAGTAGTTAATTTTCTAAAAACAGCAGTTTAATGAATATAATGTATTGTCTATTTAAGAGAATATTTGTGTTGCAAGTGTGAAGCTGGATGGAGCAGAAATGTCGGCCATGGTTATTGTTTTTGTTCCTACTTGAATACAGAATAGAGACGTTTGTCGTGTATCAGTGACGTGTCGGTCGGATAAATGAGGCCTGGCCGCTCAGACAGAAGTCGCATGGCAAAAGACCAGATACCTGTCGGATTTAATAACAATAATAATAACAATAATAATAATTTATCGTTTTTATTAATCTTATTAATTAAATTTTCTCTCTGCATTTTGACCCATCCTAGTTAGGAGCAGTGGGAAGCAGTCGGGGGTTAAGGGCCTTGCTCGGGGGCCCACAGTGGGGACCGATCAGTAGCCCCGGGCTTAACCTGTTGCGCCACCTCTCCCCTCTACGTTTATGACCACATATCCAAGTGGTCTGGGTCGCATTTGAAAAATCGGAACTGTGTTGTTCAGACTGTGACGAAAAGATCATTTACAGGTCGCATAGGGGCAAAAAAATTGGATTTAGGTCACTTTAGTCTGCTGTCTAAACGTAGCCCAAGTCTATGCTGCTGTTCAAGTGTGGAGACAGACCATGATAACGTTCCATTTTTGGAAGGTAGTGTGTTTGCTGGTGGTTGAGAGACAACAGGAGGGTCAACACTGAGGGTCTCACTCTCATCAGAGGAGGATGCCTCATAATCAGGGTCCTCCTCAACATCATCCTCCGTCTCAGACACATTCTCCTCTATGTCACTTTCAAAGAGATGTGACAACACGTCATCGACAGAATGAACTATCAGTGGTTCTCACACTACTATAGTTATGGTTATGTTAGGTTAGGGCCCTAAAGCTTTTAGAAGATCATAAAATTGCATGTTATAGTGACCTCAGTATCATCGAAAACAACCAAAATAAATGTGTGTAAAATGTTGACTGTAGTGGCTATTTGTCTAAAAAATAAACTTAACTTTAACCAAATAATCAAAAGGCCACTGATGCACCATGGGTATGTGGTTTACGCAGGCAAAAGAGTCACTGTCCATACATACAAACTACTAAACAGCTCCTACATTGACGTTTCTTATCTGATTTATACAGCTAAAACAGCCTGGGGTCAAACAGATCCCAAAGAACACTGATGCATACAACATGTGTACAGGACACTGAAAATATATCATCATGTTATTTTTATGTTTGTCCTCATTAAATTAGGAAAAGTCACTAAATATGAAGCAAAAAAAAAAAGATTTATTTAGAGACGTTAAATGGGGTGAAATTGACCCCAGAGATAACAGGAGGGTTAATCTCTTCTCCTGGGCTTTAGAAAGGGCTGGTTGACCCCGATATAATATCCACAATGTGATTTTAAACCACAGCACAGAAGAAAGTGGGAGTGAGGTCCGCTGGATTTAAACTACAGCATCATCGGCCTCCATCTTACCTGGGGCCCAGAGACGTCCGGGGACGAGCCAAGTCCTCCTGCCCCAAACCTGCCGCTCCGGTCCCGGACTCAGACCCTCAGAGACCACCTGCAGGAGTGCACCTGTAACGGAACGTCACCATTTACTCACGAATACTGCGACTGTGTAGTATTGGGGAGTAACGGTTACTTCGACTGTGCAGCCGGATGTCATTTCACATAGAGGAAACTTTAAGCTAACTTTAAGCTAGTGTGTGTTAGCTTGTTTGATCCAGTTTTTACCGAACCTTCGGCTCGTTCAACCGACAGTCAGTTGAGTTACATGCTAATATTAAACTCCTCCAACAACCTCCCAAGACTGCATTTAACTATTTTAACGGTTTTTAACGAGTTAGGCTACCGTTAACGTAGTCCTAACTTAACCTGAACTTTCCGTTAACGGTGATAAAAAAAATACCAGAGCGTCGAGGCAGAGTCACTTTAACGGTCGCTGTGTTGTAACACGAGCTCATTAAATGAATAAAGTCATGTATAAAGTGTATAAAATACCTTTAGTTAACTTCGCATTCAGATGGAGAAAACGCTGCAGTAAAAGTGATCAGCTTCTTCTTCTTCACCTGGATCCGGAACTTTCACAGCGGCTTTTTCCGACACAAAATGGCGACTCCCCTTTAAGGTAACCATAGTAACCAGGAAGACGAAGGCTCCCTGAAGGCTCCCTAAAGGTTCTCTGAAGGTTCTCTGAAGGTTCCCTGAAGGTTTTCTGAAGGTTAGTTTTTGTTTGGGTTTAGTTTTCTTCTGCTGCACTATTAAAGACAAAATGTGTATAAATATAAAGTGTATAGCTGGAATACAAACTACATACACACACATATAAAAATCTATTTATTATTTTCTTTCTTTTATTTATTAAATATATTAAATAAATCCACATATATTTCTAAAGATATTTGAGTTAGGTTTCTTTTAGACTGACATACCGTGTATCATATACATATATACCTGCCAACCCACTTTCAGCAGGGCTTTTTAAAATTTATTTATTTTTAATAAAGATAAAAGCCTGATGTTTTCAGTGCCGTTTTTCATCATGTCTTTGATTCAGAATCTGCAATAATGGACACGTAGATCAAGAAATCTCTGGTTATAGGTGAGTGTATCTATATTTTTAAAAATGTACACTGTCATTTAAAGTCCCATCTTTGAGAACATATTACCGAAAAAAAAAATGATAATGCAAAGGTTTGAAAATGAAGAATATGCCCCTTTGAAAGCTATTTTTGTTTTTATTTACATTTTTGTGGGACCATTTAGAAACTCCAGAACAAATCCGGAAGGATGGAAGTTGTAGGACTGATTTGCATATTTAATTTTACATAGGTTGGATGCCCTTTTCACATTAAAAATATTCTATATGTTTTGTTTTTTATCACTGCAGCTACATTTGGTTCAGAAAATGTCCCTAGAAATGTCGTTTCCGCCTCCATATCTGCGCTGCGGGAATCAGAAGCAAACAACACAAATGTAGAAACACTGGATTTTATTCTCAACAGAAGAATCCAACAGAGGGAGCAGGTGTGGTACGTTCAGCAAAACAAATGAGGCGGTGTCGGGACAAGAAGAACTGTAGTCAGGGAGGACGTAAGGTGCAGGAACAAACACTGGCTGAGTGACGACTTGGTGATTCTGCATGTAGTGCAAACGTACAATAAAAACTTAATTAAAAGAAGGGGCTGCACAGTGGGTCACATACAGTTTTAGTATATTCAATGCATATGTTGCATTTTGATGAACAATTATTCTTTTGTTGTTTGTTATTGCAGTAAAAAAAACCTTTAAAATGAACAGAGATGAGATGCAATATGAGCTAGATTTGACTGAGGCTTGTTTCACATGTATTTTTTACCAAAGTTACATATGTATATAAAATCAGAACCATTTTTAGAATGATTTCTGCACATTTATAAAGATATTTTTCAATTATTAGATTAATGCATTGGTTTTATATAGCGCTTTTCTAGGCCCTCAAAGACTCTTTACATTGCATTATTCATTCACTCCATACTCCATGGTGCTAAGCTACGTAGCTGTCCTGGGGTAGACTGATGGAGGCCAGGCTGCCAGTCTGCTCCATCGGCCCCTCCAACCACCACCAACCACTCACTCTCACACTGCATCCACCCAGGCTTCCAGGTGTTCCCTAACGGTCTCCCATCCAGGTACTGACCAGGCCCAACCCCGCTTAGTTTCCCAGATCTGATGGGATCGGGCATCCACAAGGCGGTATGGCCTTTAATGCACCGAATACTTTCCAAGAAAAATGAAAAAATAAATAAAAGGTCGCCTTTCAATTTGAGGTTGTTGAAACGACAATATCTCAGGAACTATTAAATATAAAATCCTGAAATGTTCACTGTTATTTCTCAGCATGTCATCGATTCAGATTCTGTAATATCAGACAAGTAGATTAAATACTCTCTGATTGAGGTTGAGTTTAAATATACACTGATCAGGCGTAACATCACGACCACCTGCCTAATATTGTGTTGGTCCCCCTTATGTGGTCCAAATGCTCTGAACCATTGGACCAGAGGACCTCTCAGGGGGTCCTATGGGGTCTGGAACCAGGACGTTGGCACTGGATCCTTTGGGTACTCTGGCTTGTGCAGTGGGGCCTCTGTCCATCAAACTTGTTCCACTGCATCCTGTTGATGCTTGATCAGAATGGGGTGTAGGAAGTCTGGAGGTCAAATCAACATGTTGGACCATTGTCATGTTCCTCAACATGTTCCTGATTGGTTGATGTTGTTTCCATGTGGTGGGGTGCATTTTCATCCAGTGACATTTGGGATTTCCATCTGCATGAGGGAGTGTGTTTGTTGTGGGACCATGTTTATCTGGGTGTCTAAGTCTGATCAAGGTTTTCCATCAGAACACCACATAGAACCAATATGATCAATGTTAATCACTTAACCTGTCAGTGGTCAGGATGTTGGTGCTGATTGGTGTATATTAAATAAAATAAGCCTTCAAGAAAAGTCCATCTTTAAAAACACATTCAGGGGTTTGAAAAATTAAAAAAAAAATGCCCATATTAAAAAACTAAACTAACACTTTAGTGTTTTGTGGTACATCTTGTTATACCTGCTCAATCGGTTGTGAAAGGTCAAATGTTTTTCCTCGTTTCTGACCCCTGTGCAGCCCCTTCATGGCAGAACTCAACTGGATTATCACACAAAACACCTCGACACCTTGTTCTCCTCCGTCTCTGTGCTGAAAGCATCAAACCAAATGACGACTAGTGACTTCAGTTCTTAGGTGAGCAGCGTATAAAAATAAACTTTATGCCACGTCAGGGTGAAGGTGAGGCGGTGGACGAAGGGGAGGAAAACAAAAATCACATTTTACTGAGGAAACATGTCCACTTAAACCACCTGGAGGTCTTAGAAAAAAAGGGAAGACTTACAGATGCCTGCAAAACCTGCAAATCACTGGGAAGTCACTGATAATCTGAGCTAAACGTAGCATAAAGTGTTAGCAACTGAAGCGCTACTGTGCATTTATAACGTCGGAGTCGAGCGAGTGAAGTATTTGGATTAAAAAAAAAAGTAACTCAACATCCACTTACAGGCTTTTCTATACGACCTGTTATCGCTCCCACCGTCGTGCAGAAGACCATGACGCTCGGCTGAAAGCTCAGGATGACAAAAAGAGTCTGTGAGTGGATATTTTTGCATCACAACAGCTCAGTTAACAACACCTACATTTACACTCGAGATAAACCGTCTTCTCAAGATCACTAACACGTTAAAGATGCGAATGTTAAACAGCGGCGTCATTAAATTTAAATTACGTTGAAACGCCAGAAACAGATAAATTAGGACTTGTTGTGCAGTAAAGCAGCGAAAACTGTCGACTTAAAGGTCCAATCGGTTGCATTTCCCTCCAGTTTGTTCCTCTTAGGTATCTGCTTTTTAACGACACAAACTCAGTAAACCCTCAGAAACCAGTCTGAACCATCTGTTCTTGTTTCTCCAGATGGTTTATGGGATATTTCCCTGCTCTGTTTTGATTTGTGTCGCATTAAACGAGCACAAAAGCGTCCATTTCTTCGCAACTTTAAGAAACAATTCAATTTTTGCAGCAGAAATCATTTGTTTTTTAGGGTTTTTCTGGATTAGATAAACCTACATTAGACTAGAAACTCATCAGTTCTTATTAATTAATACTTTATTTATACTGTAGAACCAACAGATCATCTGCCACTGATAATAAAACACTATATTCAAAGAAAGCAGTTTTTTCGGACTTTTTCTAACGCGACACATTAAAATGAGCACAAGAATACATTACAGAAACAAGTGTAGTGTCTCTATTTTTAATCTTTGTGTTGCTTTTCTTTAGCTTTGAGGTTTCCTCCATTTTTATTCCCCTTTAAAGGGATGTTTTGGGAGTTTTTTGCTTTGTGCATCCTGTACTTTGCTGATTACAGAAAGCCAAAACACTGAAAAGCTGCTGCTGCAACATTAAAAACTAGAAAAGCCCTCAGAGAGCTCATACCTCCGCCAAGGAGCTTCAGTCGACCCCCAACACAATCCCCCAATTCACATATTTTGTATGGAACGTTACAGATACAAATGTAATTACAGACAGTTCAAATGTCCTACCGACAATGCGGCCTTCACCCCATCCGACCTAATGAACAGGCGCGGCCTCTAGCGCGGCAGCTCCTAACAGCCTCCCAGCTTCTTAGACAACCGGAGATAAGAATGCCGGCCCCACCGTGCGTATGTCGCTCAGGAAGGAAAGAGAACTCCGTCACTGTCGCTGTCTGTCGCGTGGAGACCCAAAATGTCATGTGGTCAGAGGGGGTTACCCCAAAAACAAGAGTGCCCTCTGGTGGCTTTTAGAGTAAACGGCATTTAATTGTCCACCCGGTTACACTTACATTAAAATAAATTCCTGGATCCAGACGGCGATCCGGATCAGTCCCAGAATGCCATCATTTGTTCCTTGTCCCATTTCACACATCTCCTGAAAATTTCATCCAAATCCGTCCACGACTTTTCGAGTTATTTTGCACACAAACAAACAAACAAACCAACACCGGCCATCACATAACCTCCTTGGCAGAGGTAATAAGATTTGAATAGATAAAAGTCTCACTTTAATTATACTTTTAAAGGACGCTGGGTATTTATGTACACAAGAGGAACAAACTGTCTGCAACCCTTTCTCGCGCAACAAATGTCGGTCGCGGTACACTTGGCTTTGAAGCAGGTAGAGGTTATATTTTCTCTGCGCTCAACACTTAAACCGTCGCGTTTTAGTTTAAAATAGGTCCTCGGAAGCACGACTAACAACCGGCCACAACCCAACCGCCTCGACCAGAAGGCAACGGGCCGACGGACGGCGGCGGTTCCACTTCCTGGGTGTGGCTCTGCACGGCGACATCAACAAAAAACTCTAAATAAAAAAACTGTATAGGCCTTAGAGTCGGGACAAAAGGAATAAGTGTATACAAGTATTACAAAAACTATACTTCAGCTTTAAAAAGTATGTAAGGACGTACACGCCTTGTGTTAAAGTAGGAAGATTTAACAAAATAGCTCGTACAAAACTTCAATACATGAAACTACATTTAAAGCATTTTAACTGTGTGTTTATGCTTCACTAGAATCAGTGAATAGTCGACGTCTCCTCAGACCTACAGAGGCCTAAAGGTGAGAATCTGGAAATACTTGTAGCAGAGAAACAGGAACTCATCACCTGAACGTTCATCTCATCCACAGCTGCTCTGGTGAAGGAAAAATCCACCTTTTACGTAAAGTCGACATAAATCTGTGATGTTCTTTGCACTTCAGGAGCTGCTCTGTTGCTTCTTCTTTCTCCTGCTTCAGTTAGAGAATCCTACATTACCCAGAATGCCCTTCAGCACCGCCCAGAACCCAACCTGCCAACCTCCTACCCTAAAGAGGCAGCGCTTTTTGATTTTAAAACCGAGAACTTGACATTCTCTGCTGATGGTTAACATCCATTGGATCCAGCTTTTTTTCTCTGCTCTGTT
Source organism: Dascyllus trimaculatus (assembly GCA_024666655.1). Lineage (NCBI taxonomy): Eukaryota > Metazoa > Chordata > Actinopteri > Pomacentridae > Dascyllus > Dascyllus trimaculatus. Next base: position 28,650,716 of record CM045462.1, on the reverse strand, counting down.
ATTCACTGTTATAATTCACCTGTGAACACGTAAATGTCTGTATATGGTGACAGATTTCTGGTCGAGTGGGTTCATTTCACCTTTTGCACCATGTTTTTACTTCATTATTCAGGGAAGCAAAAGTCAAAAGCTGCTTGTTGACACATTGAGCACGTAAAAAACTACCTTACCTTCAATTTGAAGGTGAGTTTGTGAAGAATCTATGTTTAACTTGATAATTAAGTCAGATATTTATTTTCTTTTAGCTCTATGTTTGGTCTCCACCACCTTCTAAATGAAGTATCTGACTCTTTATTGGCTAAATGCTCCAATTAGTTCACCAGCTAGTTTTCTAACTGTGTTTATCTGGTGCTTGGTGTTTGCTTTAAAGCTTTTTTATGAAAGCAGCTTCTGGCTACTCCTGAAAATAATGAACAATGAGCTGAAACTGAACATAGAGCCACTGCATTGTTGTCTACTATCGCTGCTTTAATGATACACTTAATTTGTCTTTTCCTATTATTAAGGAAAGCAAAAGTCTGAATGTTTCAGCGAACAGTTGCTTGTTTACACATGTAGCAGCTAAAAAAAACAGCATTATCTTTCATTCGGAGGCCAGTTTGTGTTGAATATAAGTTTAATTTGATAATTACGTCCAAATTTTGTTCTCTTTTAGCTCTATTTTTAGTTTCCACCACCTTCTAAATGAAATATCTGACTCTTTAGTGGCTAAATGCTCCAGTTAGTTCACCAGCTAGTCTTCTAACTGTGTTTATCTGGTGCTTGGTGTTTGGTTTAAGGTCCAGATCCAGCTTATAACTCTCTGTAAGTTCACATTATCTATTGTAGCTGCCATGATATACTTCATTTATTGTGTCTTTACTTGTTTTTTAGGGAAGCAGAAGTCTGAAGGTGTCTGAATGTCTTGTTTGTTTTGAAGCCAGGTGTTGAACTTAAGAAGTAAATCTACTATTTATTCTCTTTTAGCTCTGTTTTTGGTCTCCACCACCTCCTTAATAAAATATTTGTCTCGTCAGCAGCTAAATGCTACAATTATTTCACCAGCTAGTCTTGTAAGTGTGTCTAGCTGTTGTTGGTTGTTGAGAAGGAAGTGTACAATGTGTACAATGGTTCCTTGAGCGCTTTTACTCTGAAAACAAGCTGAACCACAATTTGTAAAAGCTAAACAAGGAGCCGAAACTCAACACAGAACCGCATAAAGCTGGAGAATTAGTCAGTGGTTCTTTATAAATCCACACTGTTGCACTGTTCTCACATATCTATTAATGCTGCTTCAATGATACACTTCATTTATTCTGAAGATGAAAGTGTCTTAAGAAGCTCCATGAGATCACCTGAAGTGTGTTTAATGCAGCCAAATTTATAATCGCTACACGACAGCATTACAGTCCGTATATATGCAAGCAATATGTAGTAAATGGATTAAAATGCACTAATGTAATGTAACAGCTACGAGGAAATTAAAGGTGTTTATTAAGATTTAGCGCTCGTCAACAACTGTATGAGTGTTTTTTGACATATGTTCTGTTTATATCCGAGCATCCATGTGTGGCTGCCGACAGGAGGAGCTGCAGATGTTAACAAATCCAATAATAAACCCTCATATCTGCTTATAACCACATTATAATGTCTGGTATTGAAGGCTTATATAGCAGGAGTCTTACTGAGCTGTGGTGCGTAACAACAAGCTTGTAAAACATTAAATAAAGTTGCTTGTGGAGCTGCACGGTTGGATCCAGTGGATGTTTTCTGCTATCAAACGTCTTGCTATTTGTAGGATTAGCTGGAATTAAGCAAATAAGAGCCCTGAAGTGCAAATTAAACCACAAAGAGCTGCTTTTCTACTTGTGTTAAAGGGTTTTAAGGTGGATTTTTCCTTTAACCTGCTGGCGACAGTCTCTCTGTCTGGAAGATCTGAAGGTCCGCTGATCGAGTCCCTACTTGGTTCTGTTCGGCTGAATCCAGAACGTGTTTCATGTCTTCTAACGGGAAATAAAATCATCGTCGACACAAAAGATAAAAACTTTAACAGCAGCATATAAAGTTATTGTGTGGATTAACTGTGAAAAATGCTTTATGAAGGGCGTAATGTCACATTTTGTGGATTTTATAACGTCGACTTCTTCATAGGAAAGTAAACAGAGCGTCACAGAATCACGTCGCAAAGGAAACCGTGGAATAAACCAACAAATCTCAGCCGGCTTCTCCTCCGGTTATGTTTTTAGAGTAGAAACATTAATGCTGCATGCCCTGAATTATGCGCCGAAGCAGAGAGGATTAAAGAGCTCTCTGAGAAATGAGAAAGTAAAGGAACAATCAGCCTACTTGTGGTAAACATTATGTACAAAGTACTGGTTATAGAGGTAATAAAGTGTTGCTTCATATAAACATTTCTTGCAAAAATTACCATGATAAGAACTGGTATCAAGAACCGATGAGGAATCAGACGGAGAAGCAGAATCAGAACTGGCGTTAAGAAGAATCCAAACGATGCCGAACCCCGCTGGGTTGAAAACACTTGGGTGTGTGCTGCCTGCAGGTCCAGCTCTGCTCGTCACTGGTCCCGAGCTTCATACAGCAGCTTGGCCGCCTGTCGGAACGAAACACAAGAGGTTTGATTCATTAAACTGCTCAGCATTTCTTTTCTCCTTGCTGCTGCTTTTTTCTTGCTTCCATTATTATTTTCTGAGTTGCATGTGGGATACCAACAGCTGACCCTCTGAACTCCAAGCGGGCGTTTTTGGATTCTGTCTCGTTTTTCTTCACTGTGGCTCATTTTTTCTCAGCAATCTAAAGTCCTGCACCTCTATGGAAACAGAATAACCATGGAGAAGGAGGGAGAACGGACTCATGTGTGGTATGACACAGTTACAATGCCATAAATCATAAACGGGAAAAACAAAAGTTGAATTTCTTTGATTATTTATGTTACAAAAATTGGAAAAACCCCAAATCAACATGTAGAACATTTCTCCAAGTGTCCACAGGTGTTACCAACACTGGAAAACATGGAGACTCTACATACTAGAGATAATTAACTATTTACATTTTTAATTTGTCCCCATACTCCTCTCTTCTCTGCTCTGTGGAAACACAGCCTGCAGTTCAGTCGAATTTTTGTCACCTGACTGTTGCTCACAGTTTAGTCACTAATTGCGTCACAGTAGCAGCGAGAACTGCAGGATTTTTAATTTAAAAAAAAAAAACAATCTAGTTAATCTGATCAGTTTATTTTAGAAAGGTTTAACCCCTTAACGCCGGTTGTCGCAAATTTGCAATATACTGCTGCAGCCAAGATAGCGTATGCATTCCCCCAATGCTGGTTTGTGCATATTAAGTACATACCTAGGAACCTTTTGCAAGCACTGGTTTCTCTTAGGACCGGTTTGAATGGCATTTGTGGCATCAATAAAATTTTTTTTTACCATTAATGCCTGTTGCATTACACCTTTATATTTACTATATGTGCTATAGACAAGTTAACAATCTCCACTTAGTTTAACATCAACTTGAAATCAAAAACACATAAAATTATTGTTTTTATATAATTATAAATAAATTCAGGTGTCAAGGGGTTAAAATGACGCATGTAGAATTGGACAGAGGTGGATAATTTTTCTGATGAGTAGTTCACAGACTGGCGGGAAGTTAAAATTCCAATCATTCTTCCTGTTTTTACGGTTTCTTACCATGATAAGTGGTGTTAGGTTTTAAGGTATATGTATGATCATCCACAGCATCCTGACCACTGACAGGTGAAGTGAACAACATGGATCATATTGGTACTATGTGGTGTTCTGATGGAAAACCTTGATCAGACTTAAACACCCAAATAAACATCGTCCCACAACAAACACACTCCCTCATGCTGATGGAAATCCCAAATGTCACTGGATGAAAATGCACCCCACCACATGGAAACAACATCAACCAATCAGGAACATGTTGAGGAACATGACAATGGTCCAACATGTTGATTTGACCTCCAGACTTCCTACACCCCATTCTGATCAAGCATCAACAGGATGCAGTGGAACCAGTTGGATTGACAGAGGCCCCACTGCACAAGCCAGAGTACCCAAAGGATCCAGTGGCAACGTCCTGGTTCCAGACCCCATAGGACACCCTGAGAGGTCCTCTGGTCCATGCCCAACGGACATGAACCAATAGAGGGACCAACACAGTATTAGGCAGGTGGTCATAATGTTATGCCTGATCCGTGTATGCAGAGAGGATACCAGCTTGGAAATAAAATAAAAATGTAAGTAGTAAAATATCGTCAGCAGGCAGAGCAACCGTTCTCTCTTTAGTATCGGGGCCAACTGTGGACATTTGGAAACACGTTCTACATGTTAATTCCATTTTTTTTTTCAATTTTTGTAAAATAATCAAAGAAATTCAACTTTCATTTTCCTTTTTTATGATTAATGGTATCCTAACTGTGTCATTCTGCACAAAAGACATTTCTGAGTCCTCCTTCATGGTTGTTCTGTTTCCATAGAGCTGCAGGACTTTAGATTACAGTGAAAAATGAACCACAGTGAAGAAAAAAAACTAACACCCATAAACTACTTGGAGTTCAGAGGGTTAAAATTCAAAGCTACCTTAAGCAACCTGCAGGCTGACACATCAGACACGTTGGGTTTGTCATCTTCACTGATGACTTGTGACAAATATATTTGCAATCTTATGATTCTGTAATGCTTAGTCTTTACGTAAACCTTATTTAAATTGTTCTATGTGTGATTTCCTGTCTGTAGATAATGAATCTCAATCTCAGTGGGCATTTTCCTGGCTAAATAAAGGTTATTTTATAATAAATATAAAATACCTGCATTGTATTTCTTAAATAAATACAATAAAATAAAAAACACTTACTACAGCGTGTTTGCCATCTTGAGAAGTGACCAAATTAGCACATTAATACTAGTTTATTACAGACCAGAAGACAAAATCATTGGATGGAAAGTGAAACATTAAAAATAGAATAAAATGCCCCAGTTATTAATGACTTGTTCATTATTATTTTTTACTAGAGGTGAAAATTATGAAGAAAAAAATGAAAGCTGCTGCCTGAAGGGGGCGCCACAGGACAGGCCGTGATGTTCGCCTTTCTCAGTCTGAGCTGTCCTTTGTTTTGGTCCTCATGCTAATTAGCACGCTAACATGTTTGCAACACAAATACAAGAAATAAAACAAGAGACTGAAGCTGCTTTATAGAAGTAGGCTGATTGTATTTATCAAGACTGAGACAGAAGACAAAACTATTTTATTGGAACCTAATGCACAAAGTTAAGCTGTTGGATGAGTTTTTTTGCGTCCTAATGCCACAACAACCGACTAGCTTCAGTGCAGAGACAGTAAAGGTTGTGTTTGTTGTACCTTGTGCATTGCAGCCAGCCATAATGAAGCCACCTTCTTGTCGTCTGCTGCCTCCATGCGAAGCTGCTGGGCGTCCTGAGAGCCCATTGGTTTGTAATGGAGCAACATGCCGCTAGCTCGAGACGTCCCCCCTGTGCACGCAAACACACACACTCAATAAAAGGAAGTCCTGAAAAACAAGACTGTGTTGCGCTACATTCATGCTAATTTACAAATCTGCATCAACATAAGACTTAAAATAATCTTCACCTGAATTCAGAGCATCTCCTAGAGGATCCAAAACACCTCACTGGCTGAACATCTGCTAAATAATAGACACTGCAATTTACAGATGTTCCCCAAACGCCTCACATGCAAGCTAATACACACAGTCTCCACTCAGTTACTGCAGCATCTCAGACAAGAGTGAGACCAAAAAATAGTTTGCAAAGAGTGAAATAATGTGATCTAATGTCAGATTTACCTGAAACCCAGTGATGTTATCTGAACCAGTACGGTACAATTTACTGATGTTCCTCAAATGCCTCACATGCAGGGTAATACACACTAGCTAGTTAGCTGTTCACAGAGAAGCTACTAGTATCCATTCAGATACTGCAGCTCATACAAGAATGAGACCAAGAAAAGAGTGACGTAAGGCGTTCTAATGTCTGATTTACCTGAAACTAAGTGATTTTACCTGAACCAGGACACAACAATTTACTGTTGTTCCCTAAACACCTCACATGCTGGTTACAGTAGAAGCTAGCTAGTTAGCTGTGCACAGAGAAGCTTCTAGTCTCCATTAAGATACCGCAGCTCAGGCAGCTGTGAGACCAAGAAAAGAGTGACATAAGGCGTTCTAATGTCAGATTTACCTGAAACCAAGTGATTTTACCTGAACTAGGACAATACAATTTACAGAAATTCTCCAAACACCTCACTTGCAAGCTAACACACACTAGCTAGTTAGCTGTGCACAGAGAAGCTACTAGTCTCCATTCAGTTACTACAGCTCAGACAGCTATGAGACCAAGAATTACTGAGAAAAGGTTGAAATAAAGTGTTCCAATGTCAGATTTACCTGAAACCAAGTGATTTTACCCAAATCAGGATGCTCCAGTTTACCAATGTTCCACAAATGCCTCACATGCAAGCTAACACACACTAGCTAGTTAGCTGTGCAAAGAGATGTTTCTCGTCTCCACTCAGATACTGTAGCTCAAACAAGCGTGAGACAAAGAAAAGAGTGACATAAGGCGTTCTAATGTCAGATTTACCTGAACCAGGACGCAACAATTTACCAATGTTCCCCAAACACCTCACATGCTGGCTACAGTAGAAGCTAGCTAGTTAGCTGTGCACAGAGAAGCTTCTAGTCTCCACCCAGATACTGCAGCTCCAGCAGCTGTGAGACCAAGAAAATAGTGACATAAGGCGCTCTGATGTCAGATTTATCTAAAACCAAGGGATTTTACCTGAACCAGGACGCTACAATTTACTGATGTTCCCTAAATGCCTCACATGCTGGCTAGCTTACAGTAGAAGCTAGCTAGTTTACAGAGAAGCTTCTAGTGTCCACTCAGATATTGCAGCTCTGACAGCTGTGAGAGCAGGAATTACCGTGAAAAGATTGAAATAGGAGGTTCTACTGTCAAATTTACCTGAATCCAAGTGAGTTTATCTGAACCAGGATGGTACAATTAATGCCTCACACACACAGAAGCTAGCTAGTTAGCTGTCCACAGAGAAGCTTCTAGTCTCCACTCAGTTACTGCAGCATCTCAGACAAGAGTGAGACCAAAGATTAGTTTGAAAAGAGTGAAATAATGTGATCTAATGTCAGATTTATCGAAAAAAAAAACAGGTTGTTTTTTTTAAACAGGTGGTTTCCTCCAAGTGGAGCATTTCAAACGTTTAAATACCTCGCTTGAAAAGGGTGAAATAAGGCGTTCTAATGACAACAAGTGATTTTATCTACATTTTTAAAAAAATGTTACGAGCAAAGTGCACATTTTAAACATCGATATCGCAGACAATAATGTTCTTTTAGTTGTGGGATGCCAAAAGAGTCATTAATACTGCATTAATTGTGCAGCCCTACAAGATTAACAGACTAAACTGTGAACATCTGTTACTCAAAGAGCTCATCTTCTGTGCATCTTTTGTCTTCAAGAAGTTCCTTTAGCTCAGACTTGGTGACATTCAACACTTACCTCATAAAGACTTTGTAAAGACAACAAACACAGTGCAAGTATAATCTATTACTAACCAGTTTGTCGCAGGTTATTTAATGGAATGACAAAGACAGGGGGAATGAGAAATGAAAATGGGAAAAGTGTGGTGGAGCTGCTTGTCTAGTGATCAAAATGAGAAACTAAAAATGTTGAGAAGTTTCACAACGCCAGTAAAACCCTGTTAAAAATGATTAATGCAAACACAAACATGCAACAGAAACACGTCACAGGAGTGAAACAAAAACACAGCAGCAGCCTTTAACAACAACATGGAGCAAAAGCCGAAGTTCAGCACCCAGCAGCACACGATGAAACGTTTTCATGCTGCATTCAGGAAACACATGCAGCGTTCAGCGTCCCAAAAGCACCGACATCACATTTCTTTATTCCATGAAAATAATCCCGTCTTACCTTAAATCGACTCTGTACTCAAACACTGAGAAACTACTCGACTCCACACAGTGGAAAATGAAAGAAAAACTGCCTGTTGACCCACTTTTTTTTCGCTTGTGCACATTGAAATTTGAGGCTGATGTCTGAACAACACCACCTCAGGAACTATTAAGATGAGATTTCCACGGATGTTTTCTCATCATGACATTGATTCCAAAACTCCAGATCTCTGCCATACTTGAATTAAGGTCATCTACCAATATTTAATTTAGGTATATTTAGGTACAATTTGTCAAACCTGCTCTGAAAGTTAAAGAAAAATAACTAAATTTTCATATTAAAAGTGTTCTGTATGTTTTGTTTTGTATTTTTGTGACATCCAGCTACATGTGATCCGGAAAATATCACTATTTTACTGCTACGTTATCAGTTTATTTGTTAATATATAGGGATGCACGATAATATCGGCGTCCAATAATTATCGGTTAATTTTGGCAATTATTACGTAATTCCGATAATTCGGATAATAAAAAAATCAGCAAATAAAATGAGCCGATAATAATAAAGACTCTGAATCTTGGTTTCTGCCGTTGGTCTGTGTGTTGTGGTTTGTCCTCATGCCTGGCTCCTCAGCCCCTCCCCTCCCCTCCCCTCCCTGACGGTACTGTCGCATGTGTGTGATGTCATCAGACTGCGCGGGCAGAGAAAAACAAGCAGCATGGCGTGGACCTGACCAGTGTGGACTTTCTTTACCGTGTCAGAAGAAGACATTTGACTAGGGCTGGTCCCGAATATTCAAATATCTGAATATTGTTTGGTTGTGGTGGTATTTGGATAATGATTTTGATATTCGAATAGTTGCCGAGGCTGTATTACGCCACTGGGTGCCGCCAAGCATCACCGAGCGCTGGTGAGCGTCGCCATGGCTCTAGTACGCCGTAGTTGTAGTACGTGGACCTGCCAACTCTGGTGTCACGCTCTGGTGTCACCCCCGCTCCCTCATGCTCCCGCTCCCCCCCTCTCAAAATGTCATCATTTCTTCTTTGTCCCATTTCACACATTTCCTGAAAATTTCATCCAAATCCGTCCATGAGTTTTTGAGTTATTTTGAACAGACAAACAAATAAACCAACCAACCAACGCCAACCATCACATAACCTCCTTGGCAGAGGTAATTAATGACATGATGAAAAATAATTTTCAGGCTTTTATCTTGAATAGTTTCTGAGATTTTGTCGATCAAACAGCCTCAAATTTAAACGTGTGAAAAAAAACGTGCTGAACGTGGGTCTACAGGCAGTTTTCTAAAATAAAAAACAACACATCTCGGAAAGTATTCGATATATCAAGCAGAAACTTCACAGATATCTTTATAAATATTCAGATTTTATGCATTAAAATTTATTTGCAAATCAGAGATGGTTGGATGGAAACTTTGTCGACTTAAAATGGAATGACCGTCATGTGCTCTAGTATGAAGGGGCCACAGTGAACAGTGAGACAAAATGGAGCTCTGTCCTCTTAAAAAGTCAATAAAAACTAGAAGCAGCAGTGGTCAAAGAAGGGAAGCACCGGGCTTCCCAATTAATGGATAATTGCTGTTATTTTTTGGCATTAAAAACTATTTCGGGGCCTGCCAGGTCTGAACAGTTGTAGTGAAAACACAGTCAGCTTCACCAAAACTGAGTCCAGCTGCTGTTCTGCTCATCTAATCAAACCCACATCCACTCATGATCGCCACAGCAACACTCTGAACTCACGCAGATGCTTTTGGGACTAAAAACAAAGCAGGTTCGTGCAAACAGACGTGAGCCAGATGTGTGGAATATAAAGGGACGGAGTGACGACGACGAGGAGCGAAGCGAAGCTAACCTTCTGAGAGGTACTGACTGTCCAGCAGACTGGTGTAAGTGTGAATATCGTTCTCTGAGTCCGGAGGAAGCAGCACAAGAAAGAACGAGTGTTAGTTTGGAAAGAACAGGTCAATCAAGAAGCTTCGTTAGTGACTCGAGGGGTAAACAAGAGATGCTCTGGTTTATAATTTACAGAAGAAAGGGAGGGACAGGCAGCAGAGATATAATCGCGCTCTGAAATTCAGATTTGAACCTCACCTCCTGGACTCGTCCCGTCTGTTAAAATCTGCATGCTGGAGATCCGAGACAGCTCGACCTCGAAGTGGGTTTCACCGTCCAGGAACAGATACCTGATGTGTGGGTCGGAAAGGACAAAGCGTGAGACAGAAATCAATGACGGCACTGAAAAACTGTGCTGATGTAGAAATCTGAAGGGTTTACGAGCCCATGTGGTGAAATATCTGCTGATGTAAGACTCTTCATACGTTCGTTCAAATTTTAAAGGACTTCCTTAATCGATAGTCGACCATGTTAGCAATCAATGATCTATAAAACATTGAAATAAATTAAATACAGTCTTGTATGCTCAAAGAAAAATGTTTTTAACCAGAGACACTTGATGCTTACCAAAAAAATCAACATCAGTTACATTCATTATAGCTTTAGCTGTAAAAATCAACACTGTAAGTTTTTAAAAAAGGAAAACACACTGAATTTGATCATATTCAGCTGGTTGCATCACTTTTTTAAAATTTTTCAAATTTTAAATTATATAAATCTGCCTGCTTCATCTACAAAGTATTACACGGTTTGGCCCCTCCACCGATGAATGAGTTCATTAAGCACAAATCTGTCAGTGGCTCTAAACGACTGACTCGAGCCACTATCAGAGGAGACTGTGAACCTCCATTCAGACGAACAGCCGTCTCTCAAAGCGTCATGTCAGTCCAGGGAGCTAAGATCTGGAACAGTAGTGTAGTGAGAGAATGTACATGTCTCCCTATATTTAAGAAGCATTTAAAACTGTGGCTGAGAGACACACAAACATGTGAGCACATGTGACCTATAGGGCGATGTTTACTAACTGGACATGTGCAGTACGCTTCATTTTATTATGCTCACTCTGTCCCGAGCGCATTGTCGAAAAGTGTGATAGAAATCAGTGCAGTAGGAAACGGTGCAATAGAGATCAGTGCAACAGAAATCAGTGCAATAGAGATCAGTGTGATAGAAATCAGTGCGATAGAAATCACTGTGATAGAAATCAGTGCAATAGAAATCAGTGCAATAGAGATCAGAGCAATAGAGATCAGTGTGAAAGAAATCAGTGTGATAGAAATCAGTGCAATAGAGATCAGAGCAATAGAGATCAGTGTGAAAGAAATCAGTGTAACAGAAATCAGTGTGATAGAAATCAGTGCAATAGAAATCAGTGGGATAGAAATCAGTGTGATAGAGATCAGTGGGATAGAAATCAGTGTGATAGAGATCAGTGTGAAAGAAATCAGTGTGATAGAGATCAATGTGAAAGAAATCAGTGGGATAGAGATCAGTATGAAAGAAATCAGTGGGATAGAGATCAGTGTGAAATAAATCAGTGGGATAGAAATCAGTGCGACAGAAATCAGTGGGATAGAAATCAGTGTGATAGAGATCAGTGTGAAATAAATCAGTGTGATAAAGATCAGTGTGAAAGAAATCAGTGGGATAGAGATCAGTATGAAAGAAATCAGTGGGATAGAGATCAGTATGAAAGAAATCAGTGGGATAGAAATCAGTGCGACAGAAATCAGTGGGATAGAAATCAGTGTGATAGAGATCAGTGTGAAAGAAATCAGTGTGATAGAGATCAGTGTGAAAGAAATCAGTGTGATAGAGATCAATGTGAAAGAAATCAGTGGGATAGAGATCAGTATGAAAGAAATCAGTGGGATAGAGATCAGTATGAAAGAAATCAGTGTGATAGAGATCAGTGTGAAAGAAATCAGTGGGATAGAGATCAGTATGAAAGAAATCAGTGGGATAGAAATCAGTGCGACAGAAATCAGTGGGATAGAAATCAGTGTGATAGAGATCAGTGTGAAAGAAATCAGTGTGATAGAGATCAGTGTGAAAGAAATCAGTGTGATAGAGATCAATGTGAAAGAAATCAGTGGGATAGAGATCAGTATGAAAGAAATCAGTGGGATAGAGATCAGTATGAAAGAAATCAGTGTGATAGAGATCAGTGTGAAAGAAATCAGTGCAATAGAGGCAACATGTGCATCTATATCTTAAAACGTAGGGCGTTCGTTGTGCAGTGGGACTAGAGATCAGTGTGATAAACTTTACTGCAGCATGAAGTCCTGCACCTCTATGGAAACAGAACAACCACGAAGAAGGAGAGAGAACTCGGAAACGTTTGATAAAAATGTAATTTCTTTGATTATTTGTTTCGCAGAATCTGAAAAAAACATGGAATAAACCTGTGCACGATGTGTCCACAGAAGTTACCACCACTGCAGAAAAAAATAGTGGCTCTACATGCTACAGATGTTTAGCTACTTACATTTTTACAACCTCCAAAAACAGCATTTCTCACACTACTCTGCTCATCATCTGTAGAAAGATGTTCCTCCATGCTGGATGTATCTCCAACTACTTCCTCCTCTGTTCACTGTTTCTGAGCCATGCTGCATTTATTTTATCGATCCAGCAGGTTTGGTTTTCCCCTTAATATCATGGATTTAGCTCCACATCTCTCTCCTGGTGTGTTTTAGGGTTCAGAAGTTTGAAAGAGTTTCACCTGTGGTTGTTGGAGAGGCGACACGTCATGGTTTCAGACTTCTCCGATGTTCCCAAAGTGACGACGAAGGTTCCTCCTGGAAACAGAAAACAAGGAATAAGTGTTAAACCTCCCCCAGACAGTAACACAGATTATCAACACAGTTTCTACTTAACCATCTCTGGTCTGTCTGAAAATTTAAAGCATCAAATACGGATGTTTATAAAGATATTTGTGAAATTTTAGAACACTTTCTTAAGTAAATACATTTATTTATATTATATTATTCATATTATTGTTATTTTTCTGGGCCCCACTTTGTTCACCTGCACTGAAAATGAAAAAACATGCCAATAATGATAAAATAGATACTCTCTTAGGTATATTTGGGGAAACCTGCTCGATCAGATGTGACAATTTAAGTTGAATAATAACCAAGTAATAAATTAAATCATCATTTAAAGTAGGGATGCACGATAACGCCGATTTCAACCGACACAGATAATCGATAATTTTATACTTCTTTTGCAGCCGATAACCGATAATGTCAACCGACTGGGTTCATGCAGCGATGTCGGTTGGGGGGGTTTGCACCGGAGTGTGACACCGGAGTTGGCAGAGTACTACAGCCTTGGCGACGCTCGGTGGCGTTCTGCAGCGCGCACGACTATTTGAATGTCAAAATTATTATCCCAATACCACCACAACCAACCAATATTCGAATATTCGGAACCAGCCCTAGTGAAATGTCTTCTTCTGACACAGTAAAGAAAGTCCACACTGGTCAGTGCCACCATAGACATATATACGTAGACGCCGCATTGACTGTGGAGGGACGTGCCTAAAGCTCCGCCATCTTGGTACAGGGCTAGCAGAGGGGGGAGTGAATGTAAGTCTATGGAGGTAAGAGGTACTCCACAATCTTAAAATAGAATTATTCACTGAATTTTCGACCGATTTCCAAACGGTTTGATTTGTTAAAACGTCACACATGTAGCTTTGACACAGGATGCTTGGATGCTTTTGTTCTATTTATGTCTGCCTGTCCGTCCTCCATGTCTGACGTTTGTAACAAACAATATATGTTGACAACTGATCGACTTATGATCACTTTTATAGTGCAGACATGTCATTCCTCTGTAGACGTAATGCACTGTAGGGGCGAGTGGCACTGTACCAAGATGGCCGCCGTGTAGGCACGTTGGCTCCAATCGGCAGCAGCAGTCAACGCGGCGTCTACGTATATATGTCTATGCGCCGTGCTGCTTGTTTTTCTCAGTCTGATGACATCACACACATGCGACAGTACCATCGGGGAGGGGAGGGGTTGAGGAGCCAGGCATGAGGACAAACCACAACACACAGACCAACGGCAAAAACCAAGATTCAGAGTCTTTATTTTTATCGGGTCGTTTTTTAATTATCGGAATTGCCAAAATTAACCGATAATTAACAGACGCTGATATTATCATGCATCCCTAAAAAAAATGATGGAACCAAAAAACAAAAAGGTGGAATAGGTAGAAAATCTGCCACACTCACACCAATAAATGTAGATAAACTAAAACTGTGTTCCCTAAACGGCAGCGTGAGGCGAACCAAAGTGACCATCTCACCTCCCAGAAGCACTTTGAGCTGCTTGTCGTAGAACTCCATCTCCTTCTGGGACACCAGGCTGCACTCGGCACACTGTCGGACCGGATCCACGAAGCACATCCGGGGCAGCACCACCTTCTTACTGCAGCATTTATCGCAGAAGCAGCGGCCGCACCGCCGACAGTGATGCTGCAGGAAGACGTACAGGACAGTCAGACTCACCGGCCGACAGGCGGAGCTCAGAAACTAGTCTATATTCAGTGTTGGTGGAAAGAGGGGAAACTGTGTGCAGTTTGACAGCTGAGATTAAAGGATTTAAAGATTAATTTAGGCTCGTTATGAAGATATTTAATACTTCAGATTAACCTTATGAATACTAAAACCGGCTGATGGGTTTCAAAGACATGTTATGTTTAAAGAAATCAGTAAAACTACAACATTTATCAGAGTCAGAAACTGTAAAAACAGAAAAAATCACGAGGTTCTCAACTTTCTAACACTTCTAGGACCAAACATGTGTGACATACAGCTCTGTCGGGAAAAATGTGAAGCCTAAAATCACATTATTTCATCAAAATCACTGTATTTTTACATTTCTCTTTTTAAAAAAATTCACAAAAACAAACTGTTTGCACCAGATTCTGTAAAAAAAAAAAACTACTTTAAAAAAATAATGAGGGACCCGGCTGTGACCAACAGAAACACGGCAAAAAAATCAGGTTATTATTCGGCTGAACTGCAGGCAGTGTTTCCACAGAGAGACTGAGAGGAGAATCAAACCTACTGGATCAATAGAATAAATGCAGCACGGCTCAGAAACAGTGAACAGAGGAGACAGTAGTTGGAGATACATCCAGCATGGTGGAACATCTTTATAGAGATAATGAACAGAGACTCAAAACTGGACTAAATCTTTTATAAAATGCCTGTAATTGTCTATCAAAAAGTGGCATTTTGAGTTAGTTTTAAGGAGTTTTTGACAACTTTTGGGCCGGTTTTCCAAGATACATTCATCATGGTGAAACATCTTTCAACAGCTGATGAGCAGAGACTCAAGATTGGACTCAAAGTTGTCCAAAATCACTCAAACTGTCCTCAAGGACTCAAAAATTGTCATTTTAAACTAATTCCAGGTCATTTTAAGGATAATCTTGAACAGTTTTCCAGTCATTTTGGACATTTTTTGGACCAATTTATTTTATTTGAGCAATTTTATGTTAGTTTGGGCAGGTTTTAAGTTGTGGGAATCAAATTGTATTGTATTGGATCAATAGAATAAATGCAGCATGGCTCAGAAACAGTGAACAGAGGAGACAGTAGTTGGAGATACATCCAGCATGGAGGAACATCTTTATAGAGATGATGAGCAGAGCAGAGAGGAAAACGTTTGTAGAGGCTGGAAACATAATCATCTATTGTGTGTAGAGCTGCATTTTTTTCAGTGTACACATGTGGAAACCTGGAAGAAGATTCTGCATGTTAATTCCAGGATATTTTTAAAAATTTCACTTTCATTATTGTGTTTTTATGATTTCTGTCATTCTGCACAGAGGACACATCTGAGCTCTCTGTTTGTAGTTCTGTTCTGTTTCCATAGAGGTGCAGGACTTTATGTTGCAGAGAAAAACGAGCCCACAGTGAGGAAAAATGAGACAGGAGCCAAAAAGTGAAACCGCCTGCACTTCAGAGGGTTTAACAGCTCTTTTCTGTTCGATAACGACGTGTTCGCAGGTTTCTGTTGGAATCTGACTCATGGAGTCTGTTAGTTTGGGCCAGAAAATCATTTTTAATCAAAAGACTCTGAAGCTGGTTTAAAAAAAAATCTGAATCTCCCACAGTCGGTGCAGATAAACAGACCATCTGCTGCTACAGGACTCTGAAAAGAATCTAGCTTACTGTCCTTTAAAGCAGTGGTTCTCAACTGGTCCAGCTTCAGGACCCACTATGTCTCTATTAATAACAGTCTGGATCCAAATTATTGAAGTTTGCTGTTCCTGTTAACAAATTAAGGTTTATTTGGGTGTAGTCTCAACACATTTTGATACAACTTGGGGAAATTTTGGTTTATTTTTTGCTCATTTTATGATATAGGGACACTTTTCCCAAGTTTTTGCGCATATTTTGGTCCATTTTGACAGATTCTGAGCACATTTTGGTTCATTTTTGGGATGTTTTAGCATAAATTTCTCCAATAAGCTGTCAGAGTCAAATCTAGAGGTTAATACTGGGCAACTACTGGTGTCACCACCACTAAATATCCTGCTATTGAAAGCAAACTGCGTCATAAGAAACACGTCCTTCAAAATAAAAGACTTTATACTACTACTTTTTGCTTCTGCGACCCTCTAAAAATGGCTTCGCGACCCACTTTTGGGCCCCGACCCACCAGTTGAGAACCACTGGTCTAAAGGAAAAGGAAGTTTTAAAATGCTAAAATAAAACCTCCAGACAAGTGAGAAGTGAATAATGCTGAGGACGTGAATTTCAGACTTTAACGTTTAGTGAACGCCCTGTTTGTCCAGATCATTTCAGTTCCACACAGCTGCCTGACATAACGAGTAAAGTGGCAGAGGACGCCGATTTAACCATAAACAGATTATTTCCTGGCAAATCCAAAAATAAGACGAGCGAGCAGAGCCTCAGGTTCACAGCACCGTTATGTCAGTGGAAAAGAAAAGTCTCTCAGTGTGTTTTCAGGCCAAAACAAATGAACTGATGCCAAACAGGGAAGGGAAAAAAAAACACAACGCCTCTCGGGTTTCACAACGCCTCAGATTCCTCAGTAAAACGTTTGGTGCTCGTCAGCTGAAGCTGTGACTCGTTGTGTGGCGAGGAAAGAAAGAACAGACCTTTCTCCTGATGAAGTCGAACTTGGTGTCACACTGCATGCATCTGGGGCACTGGAAGACGGGAAGAGAGGGAAAACAGGAAGTTACACAACACGCCGAGCAGAGTTAGGTTTCGGTCACGTATCAACAGATAATCAACACGTCTGCAGTCGTACATGTAGAAAAAGTTCTGACATTGTGATCACACTGGAAAAAATGCCCCTCCAAAAACAAGAAAAACAAACTTATTTCAAGGCACTTTTACTTTGAAATAAGTGACAAAAACATGCCAATAGAACAAGTGAACATTTGCTTGGTCAGATTTCTTGAAATAAGACATGATATTTAGAATATTGAGGTCTTAAAATTAGCAGGGAAAACTTATTTTAAGCTATATTTTAGCAGCATTGTCAAGCTGATGTGTCTTAGAATAAACCAGACATGATAAAGAATTAAACAGATTTTTGCTTTAATAAGTTTCAGCTTCTTAATTTGAGATGTGTTCAACTTATTTTAGTTGTATTATCGTGGCTCTTCTCTAGATTTAAGACCTTCTTGTACTTGAAATAAGATCACACAGATTAATTGAAGCATTCTGAGATATAATGTCTTCTCACAGTTGGCTAGAAATCCTAATAGTCACCAGCGTGGGGTTTATTTGTCCCTTTGGAGGGACCTTGTGGTGCCGCTAGCGCTAAATCGCTAGCGTTTGGCTGCTTTTCGGGACGTTTTTGGGGAGGTTTTGAGGTTTTCTGTTACTTTAACTGGTGAAAAGTCCACTGTGAAATAGTGAACAATGTGAGCCAAGCAACGTTTGGACCCCACAGTGGGTCTTCATCAGGCCACGGCACACAGCAAGGTCTGCTAACAGTGAGCTAACACTGGAGCTTTAGATACCAGATCCTTCCTCATCACAAGTCAGACGGGTCACGGAGCCAAAACCAACAGGAAGTAGAGAAATAAGTTTTCCACGGGTGTATTTTAATTTTAATTTCCATTTACAAACACATCTAATTAAATCGGATAACAGATAATGGATAATGAATTAGGGCCCATTTTTCATTTTGTATTATCACTGAAAACAACGGGAAACGGTTTATTTTTTGCTTTATTTTGAAATCTCAAAATAAGAAAACGAATGGCCGCGACGTACACGGACCCTTGAATAACTGTGTTTGGAAAGAGTTAATCATTCTAGAAATATAAGGGTGACTGTTTAGTAGAGGGCATCTGCATAGAAAACAGAAAACACATTTTAAGAAAGCAGGAAACACAACTGTTTGAAACCCGTCTCTGGTAAAGGCGGCCATTTTTAGCGCTGGACGACGTTCCAACGCTAAAAACTTTGTTGTGCTGAGTTAAATAGTCGAACAAATTAGCTGCATTTGTAAGACACATTATAGACAAAACTCTAATCGTATTTATTTTGATTGATATCGACACTGTGCGTATTGTTTTATCTCGTCACCTTTAAACAAACAGAGCTCTGCCTTCGCTTCCATGCTGCGCTACATTCCCGCTAATGTACAATACGACTTGCTACAATCCTCAAATTGATTCAGAGCACCTTCTCGGGGTTAGATATGAATAAAACTGCATCTAAAACACTTAGTAGCTCAGATGCTAAGATTTACAGACGTTCCCTAAACACCCCACATACATGCTAAGGCAGAAGCTAGCTAGCTAGCCTAGCTGTGCACAGAGAAGCTTCTAGTCTCCATCAGTGCCGTGGCGATTTGTCTAAAAACGCAGGCAAAACAGTCACTGTCCATACCAGGTCATTTCTTCTTACTTTATTCAATACCAGGCAAACAAACAGAACAACAACAGGCCCACCCAGGTGCATTCTGGTCCTGTGCCTGCTACCTACCTAAACAGACCTCAGGTGCCCATGGCGTTAACCAAATCTATTAAATAAACCCACAAAATAAGCTACGAATTAACCCAAACACAATATGATAAATAATCAAATGATAAATCTACACAAATGACTAACAAAGAGAATGTTATCAAGTAACAAAACAAAATAACACATATTGAAGAAACCTACAGACGACTAAACAGCTCCTACAATCAGTTACTGCAGCTCCCATGGGTGTGAGACCAAAACATAGTTTGAAAAAGGCGCTATAATGTGAGCTTTACCCAGACTGAACCCAAGTTATTTTACCTGCACGGACTGTTTTCTAGGAGCAGAGCATTTTAAACTCATAATATACGTTTGTTTAACTGTGACAGTCGTGATTGTGAGTAATTTGTGCAGCACCACAGCTCATGTTTTATTTCTTTCTTGGATACCAACTATCCCCTCACTCATTTTGCTGCACATCAACAAAGTCTGTGTCTGCAGTTATAAAAAAAGAAACTGGGTTTGTAAGAGCCCCTGAATTAAGATCAGATGTGATAGAAATTTAAATGTTTTTTGCCACATATTCCTCAAAAAAAGGTGGCACAAGCATTTCAGAGAGTAAATGACCTTCTTTTAGACAGACTCTGCAATTTTCTCTTCCTTTCAAGCAGCAAACAAAGCTGAAGCATGCTGTGTTTCACTTCACTGGTCTTAATTCGCATCAGACTTTCACCCTGATCACATCTAATGCAACAGCTCTGCCATAAATTCCACTTTTATGAAGCTTCTATATGTTAAATTTTGTTGACGCTGCCACAAAGGTGATAATTCTGAAGTCATTGTATTGCACTATATTTAAAAGTGTGCGATGAGCAGGGTAATATACTAAGATCATTTATCAATATAATGCAGTCCAGTGCACCTCAATAATAAAGCAGAATTATCACCTTTTTGATGTGCAGATCTAATGTAAATAACTGGATTTAAATGGTTTTAATCCTCATGTCCTGCAGCTCTTTTGCAGAACTTAATGACGGCACATTGGAGGAATTTCAAAGCAGCATTTTAGAGGATTTTTAGCCTTCAAACCAACAAATTTTGCAGATTTTTCTTCTACATTTACCCCTAAAGCATCACTTTAAACACCTTTATTAGGGATCATGTTTGTCAGACTTGTTCCTCATATTGCAGAGAGTTTACAGCTTCATCCTGAACTCAGCAGCAGATATAAATGATTAACACCAGTGTGGTCAAAGTGCCTCAGTGTGGAACAAACAGTCAGTGTTTGTTTCTGCAGGAGTTCAAGATCAACAGCTAGCAAAGCAGCTCAACAAGCTAAGTGTAGCTGTTAGCTAGAGGGAGTATTTCCGCTTTAACGAGCTTCTTCACGCGGAGATAACCATCGTAACTAAGTTCTGACAGCTCGTTTCAGCTGTGAACTAGCTGGTTTGCTAACTGTTAGCTGCCAGGCTGGCCGTGACAGCCTGCGACGCCCAGTCCGGGGGCCAGCAGCGATGTCCGGAGCCGCGGCGAGCTAACCGGCGTTAGCACGAACACACCGGATGTAGCGCTGTTTCCGAAATAAAAGCGCTTCACCTCAGACTTCACTGGAAGCTTAGAAAAGTGTAAATCCTGAGTCCAACTGTGCCGTAAACTGGAATATACTTTTTCAGCTATTTACTTTGATTTACTGGGATCTCCATTAGCTACACAAGATAGATGCTAACCTTCCTTCAGCCCTTCCTGTCAACAGAAAATCTACTCAAAGCTGTGGAATTCCAATTTTAGGTCAAAGCTGCTGATTTACAGGTCAAGGTTCTCCAATCTGAGGTCAAAGATTCAAATTTTAGGTAAAAAACTCAATTTTAGGTTAAAGTTGTCCTATTACAGGCCAAAGATGATCACTCATAGGTCAAAGCTGTCTAATTTCAGGACAAAGTTGCTCGATTATATGTCAAAGTTGCTCAGTTATAGGTTAAAGTTAACAAATTACAGGTCAAAGCTTCTCATTTGTAGGTCAGAGTTGTTGAATTTTAGGTCAAAGTTGCTAAATTTTAGGCTGAAGTTGCCCTATTATAGATCAAATCAGCTAATTTACAGATCAAAGTTTCTCAAATGCAAGTCGAAGTTGCCCAAATTCACGGCGAGGCTGTGAAATTTCAGGTCAGATTTGACAATTATAGGTTAAGTTGCCCAAACTTTTGCCCTGTACAAAATTAATGTGACATTTTTAAGGATAAACAGCAGAGATCATGTAAACAGCAGCCGAACACTAATTTTCAGAGGTAAGAAATCTTAAAAAATACATCTTATAAACAGTTCTAAAACATAAAAAGAGCAAAATCTTATTTTTAGAAAATCAAGTATAACATATTTACTGAAATTTATTTATTTTTTAATATATTTTTTATATTTTTAAGTTTTTATAGAAGACTCAAACTATATTTTTACATTTTACACATGTAGGAGTCCAAACTTTTAAAATTACACTCGTTTTAACTCTTTCTCTTACTGATACATCAGAGTATGTGATTGTGTGTACGTTTAAAGCTCTTACTATTGCTGAATAACTAAAAACATAAAGAGAAAACACAAATATTTACTAAGTACTAAGTTCTAATTAAATCCCTTCTCCTAACTGTAGAGTTCCCGGCTCTTATTTTGAAACACCGCCCCTACACACTTAGCTCGTTATGCTAACTAGCTTGTCGCCGCTGCCCGCTCGGCTCCTGTCGCCCCTCCGGCCGCCTCACCTCTTTGTCCGGGACCCACTGCGGCTCGTCCAGGGAGAAGGGGCTGTTGAAGGCTCCGTTCTCCGGCACCATGCGGAGCCCGCTGGGGCTGCGGACGAGCTTCTTCCCGTCAGGAACTGCGGACATTTTGGTTCTGCGGCTGTTTCTGCTCTGCGGATTCTCCTTCAGCGAACTCCCGTCCGGGCACGCCCTCCGAGATGATTGACAGGGCGGTTGACAAATCAGAGCGCCGATTGACGATCACGTGACGCTCTGGTGAAGTGGACTGTTTTGGTTTTTGTGGCCCCGCCCATGTGTTATTATTGTTATTATTTTACATACTTGTACCGCACTTTTCATAGAAACAGAACGTCAAAGTGCTTCACAAAACAAAAGGAAGAAAAACACAATATGAACAAAACCTTTTGTTATTAGGTAACATGAACTGAGGGGAGCTGTGTTCATAATAAATGTCATTAATCAAGTCAGTAATGTCTCCTCGAGTCATTAATAAACGTATTGAGGAAACACCAGAGGGAGGATCAGTCAAAATTCAGTAGAGCACAATGAGGGTATAATTTCAAATAAGTGTGAAAAGAAATAAAATCTATAATATACAAATAAATAGACTAAACTATTTAAAACAGTGTTATCATTATTATTAACAATAAAAACAGTAATAGTTTTTAATTTTATTTTTAGCCAAATGTATTTACTTGTCTCTTCAATTAATAATATTATTATATACTATAATAATAATGTTGTTTACATTTTAAAAATGTATTTGTCTATTATTATTGTTATTATTAATGCCCGAGACGGGATAAAAAAAAACTAAATAAAAACAAATAAGGGATAAAAGACAAATAAAAAAAGATTGGATGTTTTAATAAATAGACAAATAAATAAACTAAATTAAATCATTTGAATTAAATATATTATTATTATTAATATAATTTAAATGATTCAATTTAATGTATTTCTCTCTATTTAATTAAAAATATCTTTTTATACTATAACAAAATAATAAATTGATTTACTAATTGATTTGTCTATTATTATTATTATTATTATTATTAGTATCATTATTACTATCATTATTATTTACAAAAATATTTCAAAAATAATTTTTAATTTTATTAAATTGAATTTATATTAGTAATACAGATGTTTTATTATTATCAGTATTATTATTATTATTATTGAGACTTGTTGGGGAAAAAAAAACGATTTTCAAAAACCACCCAACCACAACAAAACATGAATTTGACCATTTTATTCTTACAGTTAAGCTGTACAAGGATTCGCCGGACGAACATCACTTCTGCTCACAAAACAAACCTGCAGACAAACTTTCCTCAACTACAGCGCCGTTAGAGAGCAAATAAAATAACCGCTGCTGTAACTTCAGTGCCCGTTTCCTCGACTTCATCACAGTTTCTGCTCAGCTTGACCTCATTAGTCTCTAACGGCGCCGTCATGAAGTCACCAGCAGCTACAAGGACGAGTAGTTTAATGGATGCCAGTCAGAACCAGGAACTTTTATTTATGGCAGACACACAGTTTACATGGAGGGAATGTTTACAGAGACGATCTTAGAATAATCTCATGTTACATTCAAGCATTTTTAAAATATAATTCTTCAGATTTAGGACGGTGGAGCCTTTGAGATGTGGAGCAGAACATGAGGAGGATGCAGCATCCAATATGTCGCCATGGTTACTCAGAAAAGTGATGGGGTATTACAAACGGATATTTTAACCAGTTTAAAAAGGCGTGTTATCTTTAAATAAAATCGCAAAAACTGTACCATCTGTCAAAGCGAGAAAGTGTAAAAACAGAAAAAATCACCAGGTTTTCAACTTTCCGAGGGTCCCTGAACGTATCATGTGTGACATGTGGTTCCATTAGAAAAATTAACCAAATCTTAGCTGAAAATAAAAATATTAAATGGAAAATAGACACGTAGCGCACACTGTAAAAAATGTTTTAGCAGGTGTTTCTTCTTTAGCAATTTACAGTTTGTTTGAATTTTATATAGACTTTCTTCTGTGTTTTTACCAGTTATCTTTAATTTTACAAAACAATAAAAATCTGTTCCTAAAAAAACTAAGGAAATTTGTGACATAGAAAGACTTTTAAATACATTCGCAAACTTCTCGTAATTTTACAAATATTAATTTTTATGTAATTGATGAAGCTGTGGAATAAAAGTTTAATACCATAAATTTGTGGTGAGTTATGATTAAATAAAATTGCAAAAACTGTAGCATCTGTCAAAGCAAGAAAGTGTAAAAACAGAAAAAATAATCAGATTTCCAACTTTCTGAGAGTCTTTGAATGTATCGTGTGTGACGTGTGGTTTGATCAGAAAAAAATAAGCAAATCTCAGCTTAAAATAAAAAAGATTAAATGATAAATTATCGACATGTAGAGTGCACTGTAAATATTTTTAAGCTTTAACTTTATTTTTAAAATAATTTTCAGGTTCTTGCTTTTACAGATTTAGTTTTTTTGTTGTGTGAAATTACAAATAATAACCAGGAAAATCACAGAAAATTATTAATTTACACTTTTACCATAAAAACTGGTAGAAACTGTAAAAAATGTCGACATAAAAAATCTGTTTATATATATTTTTGTCATATTTAAATCTGCAAAAAAAAGTCATCTCAAGATATTTGCTGTTATTTTCAAATTTTCATTTTTTTTACTTTTTATTTTTTACAGTGTCACACCATATTGTTGCTGCCAGGTGTTTAACTATATTTTTACAGTGTATGGTGGCTACTCAGCTGCTCAGACTTCCTCATTGTTTACATCCACCTGAGTTTATTAAACTGTATCCTGAGGATCAGCAGCAGCAGCAGCAGCAGCCGTCCACAGAGCCGCTCCACACGTCAACACGACTCCACATGTAGAGAGGAGAAACTTTGACAAGAATAAAGGTTCAAATGACACCAAAAGGACGACTGAAGACTTTAAACTTCTCCGCTTTAAGTCAAACAAAACTCATCTGTGCTTCAACAAACCCAGAATTTACATTCACGTCATCAAAACGTCACTCAAGTTATTTGTGATCATAAGTCGGAGTTTTAGGGCCGATTTAGTTTGATTTTTCCTGTGATGTCACGTGGTTTATGCAGCCAGTGATGCACAGGGCAACGGGTTGGGCAACTTCTGCTTATAACTGAGCAACTTTAACCTGTAATTGAAAAACTCTGACATAACATTGGGCAACTTTGACCTATAATCGAACAATTTTGACCTATAATTGAGCAACTTTAGAAAGTTCACCATCTTCAACCTATAACTGGGCAACTTTGACAGAAATTTGGGCAACTCTGACCTATAATTGAGCAACTTTGACCTGCAACTGAACAAATTTGATATAAAATTAGGCAACTCTGACACAAAATTGCACAACTTTGACATATAATTGAGAAACTTTGTCATAAACCTTACCATCTTTAATCTATAACTCGACAACCTTGACATAAAATTGGGCAACTTTGACCTATAATTTAAAAACTTTGACAGAAAATTGGGCAACTTTGACCTATAACTGAGCAACTCAGACCTATAATTGAGAAACTTTGACAAAGTTTACCATCTTCAACCTATAACTGGGCAACTTTGACAGAAATTTGGGCAACTCTGACCTATATTTCAGCAACTTTGACACAAAATTACGCAACTTTGACCTATAATTGAGAAACTTTGTCATAAAGTTTACCATCTTTAATCTATAACTGGGCAAGCTTGACAGAAAATTGAGCAACTCTGACCGATTATTGGGCAACTTTGACCTATAACTGAGAAACCTCGACATATCATTTACCATCTTTACCCTATAACTCGACAACCTTGACATAAAATTGGGCAACTTTGACCCATTATTGGGCAACTTTGACCTTTAATTTAAAAACTTTGACAGAAAGTTGGGTAACTTTGATCTATAACTGAGCAACTCAGACCTATAATTGAGCAACTTTGACATAAAATTATGCAACTTCGACCTATTATTGAGAAACTTTCACATAAAGTTTACCATCTTTAACCAATAACTGGGCAACTTTGACCTATAATTGAGAAGTTTTTCATAAATCTTACAATCTTTAACCTACAATTGGGCAGCTTTGACAGAAAATGATGCAACGTTGACCTATAACTGAGCAGATTTGACAAAAAATTAGGCAACTCTGACATACAATTGAGAAACTCTGACCTACAACTGATTAACTTTGACATAAAGTTGACCATCTTTGACCTGTAACTGGGCAACCTGGACCTATAGTTAAAGCTTTAAAATGAAGAGTTTGCTCACAAATTTAAATAAAGTTTTTCAAAAGTTGACAAAATATAAATAAATTTCTAAACAGTTGGTGAAATCAGATTTCTAAATGTTGTAAAATTTAATAATATTCACGCTAATTGTTTTTTTTAGGTTGCCAAACTCTATTATTTCATGAAAACTGTAGTGGTTCATAAATGTAAACGCGATTCGTTCAGCAGTGGTCGTGTTCAGTTTTACTGCAGGTAAAATATAAATATAGAGTTTCTTCTTTGCTTCCACATGAAACTACTTTGCCTTTTGTTTTACTACGTCTAAAATTAAAGAGGTTGAACAGACGTCTCCACGCGTTGCTCGGTTCGTCACAGCGGCGAGACGTTTTACGTTTATGTGCCTCAAACATTCAGAAAACAAAGAGAAAATAAAAGCAGGCCGACGATCAGACCGATCAACAGTCGAGACAAACACCAGCAACGAAAACAGCATCAAAGAAAACAGGAAAAAATCAGACATCTAACATTTAAAAACCACTGGAGTTACAGATCTGATATTTACACGTCAGCGCCTCGTTCTTTAATATCTGGGACAGAAAATTAAGAAAATAGGGGAAAATGTTTTCATATATTAACTGATTTATCAGGTGCAGACGTTCATGAATCCTCACTGAATTTGGACATAGAAGGTAAAATATTAGATAAATACAGCAGACAGATCATTTCTACTTGTTGCTTTTATCTTGTCTTCTAAAATGTAACTGCAGTGATGCACAGGGCAACGGGTTGGGCAACTTCTACCCAAAACTGAGCAACTTTGACCTATAATTGAGAAACTTTGACATAAAGTTCACAATCTGTAGCCTATAACTGGGCAACTTTGACACAACTGAGCAACCTTGACACAAAATTATGCAACTCTGACCAATAATTGAGAAACCTAACATAAAGTTTACCATCTTTAACATATAACTGGGCAACTTTAACAGAAAATTGGGCAACTTTGACCCATT
This sequence comes from Dascyllus trimaculatus, assembly GCA_024666655.1. Taxonomy (NCBI): domain Eukaryota; kingdom Metazoa; phylum Chordata; class Actinopteri; family Pomacentridae; genus Dascyllus; species Dascyllus trimaculatus. The sequence continues at coordinate 28,623,803 of CM045462.1, read as the reverse complement.
ATTATGCAACTTTAACCTATAATTGAGAAAATGTCATAAAGTTCACCATCTTTAACATATAACTGAGCAACCTTGACAGAAACTGAGCAACTCTGACCCATTATTGAGCAACTTTGATATAAAGTTTACAATCTTTAACATATAACTGGGCAACTTTGACAGAGTACTGGGCAACTCTGACCCATTATTGGGCAACTTTGACCTATAATTGAGAAACTTTGACAAAAAGTTCACCATCTTTAACATATAACTGGGCAACTTTGACGTATAATTGAGCAACTTGACACAAAATTGTGCAACTTTGACCAATAATTGAGAAGTTCTGACAAATGTTTACCATGTTCAACCTTTAACTGGACAATTTTGACATAAAATTGGGCAACTTTAGCCGACAATTGAGCAACTTGACACAAAATTGTGTAACTTTGACCTATAATTGAGAAACTCTGACATAAAGTTTACCATCTGTAACCTATAACTGGGCAACTTTGCCACAATATTATGCAACTTTGACCTATAATTGAGCAACCCTGACGTAAAGTTCACCATTTTTAACATATAACTGGGCAAGTTTGACGTATAATTGAGCAACTTGACACAAAATTGTGCAACTTTGACCAATAATTGAGAAGCTCTGACAAATGTTTACCATGTTCAACCTTTAACTGGACAATTTTTGACATAAAATTGGGCAACTTTAGCCCACAGTTGAGCAACTCTGGCCTATATTTAAGCGAATCTGACATAAAATTGGGCAACTTTGACCTAAAATCAAGCAATTTTTTGTAAAAAAAAATACTTTTAGAACTTTGGCTTCTTCATTTTTACAAAAATATGTTTTTTCATTCCTTATATATGTGAGGCATCTTGGTAAACTCAGATAAAACATCTGTATATGTGTTTTCATAGGAAGAATAAAATAAACTCTATTTTTAAAAGTGTTTCATGTCAATTTTTAGACTTTGGCTATAAATTCTCCTTTTTCTTGCTTTTATCTGACACCAAATTACACTACATTTATCTAAATTATTTACATTTTTACTTACTAAATTCCCAAAAGGACAATTTCAGCCTCGATAAATGTAGAAACTGTATTTTGCAGCAGCTGTGGAGGCCGTCTGCTTCGTTAACGTTTTTATTTTTAATTTAAAAACCACAGAATTTATCCAGGTTTTTTTTCTGGCAATTTGTTTTCAATGTTAATGGAAAACAACGCTCACTTTGCTTCATTTCAAATTAATTTTCCAGTTAAAAATATTTTTAAAAATGTTTTAAAAAGAACTTTATAGGCAGTTTCATGGATGATGCTGAATTTTAGTCACGAATGAGTTTTTACCATGTACTTTTGTGTACATCTATATTAGTAAAAATCAGTATTAGCCATTTTAAACTGACATTTACTGTATTTTTTAATATCTGGCTGTAAAATCAATGATATGAAAATAAATATTCCACCTCTTGGCGCTCTCTAAGAAGGCACTTGATCCTGGGTGTGAATTAAAGGCCTTTAAGTGAACGTTAACCTGCTGAGTGCTGCTGCAGTTCAAGTCTAACACCAACACAAGATTATAAATAAGCTAAAAGTGAACTTGTCCCTCAACAAACTGCATTCATGCACAGTGAAGTTCAGTTAAAAGGTTCAGAAAAGAGCGTAAAACCAAGGAACGTTAAGATTCGATCAGTCAGTTGAACGTGTTTCCTTCAGTATTTCAGTTTGCGGCCGGCTTTAGTGTTGTCTAGTGGTCGAACACAACGTTTACAGTGTCTGTTTAACTAAACCCCGCTAGCAGGAGGAGCGCTGCTTGTTTTGGTGATAGCAAATATATATATTTATTATTTGCGGTTTAAATCTACTCGCTTGTTAAATAGTTCAGGGCTTTTTGGTTCGACTCTACCGTCCCGGTAAAGTTTTGTCTCGTGTGGAGTGACGTGAAACTTTGCGGTCAGTGTGAGAAACTCGAGCCCCGGTCCTGAGAAAGAGTCGGCCGCCTTCATGTGCCAATAAAACCGAGCCGCTCTCGAGGCTTCCGACAGAAAAACACACGTATAAAAAAAGAAACTTTCCAGAGCAGCGAAAAACACGAAACACGCCATTTACAAAACCCCAAAATGTAAACACAGAACTTCATACATGGAAAACCTTCAGCCGACAGGACGGACAGTCTGAGGAGAGAAGCAGCGCAGGTGAAGGTTCCTAAACAGGTTTTAAATATTCTAAAAACACCAGTTTCCTTCCTAAACAAACCTAAAACCAAATTCAGAGCTTCCACTGGGAACCTGCAGAGCGAACGCGGAGCTAAGCTAAGCTAAGCTAAGCTAACGTCCGGGTCGGCCTACAGAAAGACGTCATTGGTGGACAGTTTTTCAGTGCAGAGGAGGCAGATCCAGTTAAACTAAACCATTTCTGAGAGGCGTCGGTCGAGTTGAACCTCAGCGGACGAAGCCAAAGACTTACTATGTACAGATTGAGAAAACGGTAAACTAGAGGAGCGAATAAAGTCAATTTTGACAAAGAAAACGCCACAATTTTTGGAGCTTCGTAGCCAAAATCTGACCAAAGTGAATTTGTGCATCTGCTGAGGTTTAACTTGACCTCGCTTTTAGCATCTATTAGCACAGTCTGATAATCTGGATTTAAGCCGAAATGTGGCCGCTGTTAATCAGACGGTTAGAAATTGGCATAAAATAGCAGGATGTCATCGGCATAGAGTTTGAGAATGAAAGAAAACGCCACAATTTTTGGAGCTTCGTAGCCAAAATCTGACCAAAGTGAATTTTACTGGATGAATGACTGAAATTTCTTCATTGTTCATTCATTTAATTCATTCTGTAACGTCACTCTGAGATAAGCTGAAGCCTCATTGGTCGGAATTGTTGATGATGCTGTTTATACAAGGCTTCTCATTGGATGCTGGATCAGAGGCGTCGGTCGAGTTAAACCTCACCAGACAGAGCCAAAGACTTTTAGTAAAGAAAATGGCAAAAAAAGGAACTTTTTGACAAAGAAAACTTGTCAAAAACCAACATTTTTAGCACTTTGTGCACAAAATCTGACCACTTATTTTGACAAAATGAATATTCCTTGATGAAAAAACTGAAATGCCTTCACTGTTGTCACTTTTAGCATCTATTAGCACAGTCTGATAATCTGGATTTACGCCGAAATGTGGCCGTTGTTAATCAGACGGTTAGAAATTGGCATAAAATAGCAGGATGTCATCGGCATAGAGTTTGAGAATGAAAGAAAACTCCACAACTTTTGGAGCTTCGTAGCCAAAATCTGACCAAACTGAATTTTACTGGATGAACTACTGAAATTTCTTTGTTGTTCCTTCATTTAATTCGTTCTATAACGCCACTCTGAGCCGTCCAAAGCCCAATTACAGATAAGCTGCATTCTCATTGGTCGGAATTGTTGATGATGCTGATTATACGAGGCTTCTCATTGGATGCTGGATCAGAGGCATCGGTCGAGTTAAACCTCACCAGATGGAGCCAAAGACTTTTAGTCAATACAAGTCAAGAAAATGGCAAAAAAGGAACTTTTTGATGAAGAAACCTCGACAAAACCAACATTTTTAGCGCTTTATGCACAAAATCCGACCACTTATTTCGACAAAATGAATTTTCCTTGATGAAAAATTGAAATGTCTTCACTGTTGTCGCTTTTAGCATCTATTAGCAGAGTTTGACAATCTGGAATTTAGCCGAAATTTTGCCGCTGTGGATCAGACAGTTAGAAATTGGCATAAAATAGCAGGATGTCATCGGCATAGAGTTTGAGAATGAAAGAAAACTCCACAATTTTTGGAGCTTCGTAGCCAAAATCTGACCAAAGTGAATTTTACTGGAAGAATGATTGGATGGTGGATCAGAGGCGTCGGTCGAGTTAAACCTCAGCAGACGGAGCCAAAGACTTTTAGTCAATACAAGTCAAGAAAATCGCAAAAAAGGAACTTTTTGACAAAGAAACCTTGACAAAAATCAACATCATCATCATTTCAGCGCTTTATGTACAAAATCTGACCACTTATTTTGACAAAATGAATTTTCCTTGATGAAAAACTGAAATGTCTTCACTGTTGTCACTTTTAGCATCTATTAGCACAGTTTGACAATCTGGAATTTAGCTGGAATTTAGCCGAAATTTAGCCGCTGTGGATCAGACGGTTAGAAACTGGCATAAAATAGCAGGATGTCATCGGCATAGAGTTTGAGAACCAGAGCTTAGTTTGTCTGAGACTTGTGGTTGAAACTTACCAAAACTTTGAGCTCAAGCTGCTCTGACATGACGGTAAAGCAGCTAAAATATGAAAAGCAAGACGCCTCTGATTTGCCGTAGCTTCTGATGTAACTACAGATGTCTGCAACGTCTGTTCGTCAAGTCAGAACTCTCATTAAATATATCAGTAATCACATTTACAGGAGACACTTGAGTCATTCACTCTGGTTCAGACTTAACTCACGATATCTAAAAGGAACAATGTGGATATTTTGAATCGAGTCAGAATTCAGCTGCAGACATCAGAAGCGCGAGAACCGTCAAAAAAAAGACGACGTCAGGATCCGAAACGTTCATTTTGACTAATTTACCGACGGATATCTGCAGCGCACATCCGGTCGAGGTACTTAGAAAGGTTCCCGATCGGTCGGATTTACTCGATCGACGCTTTTAGCGAAGATCCACCCGAAGGCGAAACGATGCCTCGCTTTGGGAAATGAAAGTGAAATTCCTGCAGAAAGCATCGCACCTGCACCGGAAATGGTTGTATTTGAACGCCAAAAAGTCGACGGAAACTAAAAAAATGACTGAATGTTCTTCTAGTTCGTCGTCGTTTTTGGTTCACGTGGTCAGAATTTTTCGGACGAAACGAAGCGGGAAGATTTCAGTCGAGAAAATCTCGTCTAAATCCGTCCGTCGGTTTGGTTCGCTGTGATTCAACTGGACCAGAGCGCAGGATTCAAGAGGATCTGCTGGAAGACGCTTAACATAATCCTCACAGTGACGTTCTTATTGGTGTGTAGTCGCTTGTGTTTGTCCTAATGTTATTTATCTCCAGAGGAAGCACTTTTCTGCCTGTAAATCCTGCACACTGCTTTTCCAGCCTCTGAATCAGAAGTGGTTGTGAAACTAAAACTCCACCTTGCACCTGCCTTCATACAAGCAAAAAAACAACACATTTACATACAGTACGCGCACATACGATTAGACGGAAACAACCAGCAGGCCACCGTACGTCCACACTCCTCCTCCTCCTCCTCGATGTGTCCTGATAAAGTAAAACCCTCTGAAACGTCCAAAAGTGCAAAGATTAAGATCAGGACCTGTACAGCGAGCACTTGGTGGAGTTTGGGAAGCTTCACAGGCAGCTATTTACAGCGAGGACGCTCCGGAGTTCGGCTCGAGGACCTTCAACGCGCCAAGTCGGTGTGGCTGGCACTCAGGTCGCGGCTTTTCCTCAGACGATTATTTCGCTCCTGGAGGAAACAAGGAAGACGTCAGACGGAAAACTGACAAAAGTGCAATTTACAATGAGAAAAACACAAACTCCTGAAGCTGTAATAAAACAATATTTAGCAGTTTCCTCACTATTATATGTCCTAAAGTGGTTCTGAATGTTCTGTCAGTGGATTTCTTCGTCATGCTAATATGTTGGTTACTGTGATGAGTGAGTAGAACATGAGTTGACGTCCAGAAGTTACAGATGAGACGTTATCGTCAACGTTTGAAGCAGGATTAGTGTTTTTTATTTTTACTTACTTCTACATTGAAGGAAAGTGAAAGGAGCAGCATGCAAAAGTTTGGGCTACCCCAGAGATCTGAACTCGCAGATCATCTTTTAAAAGTTCAATCAGGAACATCACAGCTTGATAAAGACTCCGACCGCCTGAATGTTGTCCACAGAGTTACGCTGAACATTAAAACTGAGGCCCACAAAGCTACGAGAGGCACCAGGCTGCAGAGCTCCACCGTGAGGACAGGAAGTGCACGGGACGCATTACAAAATAAAATCACGTAGACACTTTCGGTGGAATTAATTTTCACGCTAATGCATTAGCAACACAATGTAAAATCTACTAGACCATCATCTATAGCAGGGGTTCTCAACTGGTGGGTCGGGACCCAAAAGTGGGTCGCGAAGCCATTTGAGAGGGTCACAGAAGCATGAGCCCCTCCAAAAAAGCAGTGATATAAAGTCTTTTATTTTAAAGGATGTGTTTCTTATGACACAGTTTGCTTTCAATAGCAGGATATTTAGTGGTGGTGACACCAGTAGTTGCCCACTATTAACCTCTAGATTTGGTTCTGCCAGCTTATTGGAGAAATTGATGCTAAAATGTGTCAAAAATGAACCAAAATGTGCTCAGAATCTGTCAAAATGGGCCAAAATATGCCCAAGAACTTGGCAAAAGCGTCCAGATATACCAAAATGAGCAAAAAATAAACCAATTTTTTCCCCAAACTGTATCGAAATATGTTGAGACTCCACCCAAATAAACCTTAATTTGTTAACAGGAACAGCAAACTTCAATAATTTGGGTTGCGACTGTTATTAATAGAGACATAGTGGGTCCTGAGGCTGGACCAGTTGAGAACCACTGGTCTATAGTATATATCGCTTTAATTTATATATTAAACTTGTGATTATTTTGAGAATGAGCTCCATTGTGAGTTTTTATTCCTGCTAATAGAATAATCCTTAAATGTTATTTTAATGCTCAGTTACAGTCAACACAATAATTACTAATATAATGACAAAGTCGGCGACCGGGGACATTAAATAACAAAAGTGTGACCGTTAGATTCCCGTAAAACTACTTCTATCCTGCTACAGAACCGTCAGAGCCAGCGGCAGATTTCAGAAAGTCTATCCGAGCTAAGGCTGCTGTCAGCGGGGAGCTGTGAGCGCTGACCGCCCGGTAGTAGCTGTCTAACGGGACATAAAGTTCACCACCTTTAACATATAACTGGGCAACTTTAAGAGAAAATTATTCAACTTTGACTGATAACTGAGAAGCTTTGACAAATGTTTACCATGTTTAACCTTTAATTGGGCAACTTTGACATAAAATTGGGCAACTTTAACCGACAGTTGAGCAACTTTGACCTATATTTAAGCAAATCTGACATAAAATTGGGCAACTTTTTGTTAAAAAAAACTTTTTAGAACTTTGGCTTCTTTATTTTTTTACAAAAATGTGCTTTTTCATTCCTTATATATTTAAGGCATCTCAGTAAACTCAGATAAAACATCTGTGTTCGTGTTCAGAGGGAGAATAAAATAAACTGTCTATTTTTAAGAGTTTCATATCATTATTTAGACTTCTGCTATAAATTTTCCTTTTTTTTTTGCTTTTTTCTGACACCAAATTACCCTGCATTTATCTAAATTATTTACATTTTTATTTAAATGAAGCTGAATTTTAGTCACTACTGAGTTTTTACCATGTACTTTTGTGTACATCTACATAAACTGACATTTACTGTATTTTTTTTTTATATCTGGCTGTAAAATCAATGATATGAAAATAAATATTCCACCTCTTGGTGCTCTCTAAGAAGGCACTTGATCCTGGGTGTGAATTAAAGGGCAACGCTAACCTCACATCTCCGAAATCGTTGGAGTCAATTTTTAAGCAGAATTTATCTGATAAATTGACCACAGATTAGATGTTTATACAACCACTTTCTCGCGTCTAATAATCTTAAAACTAAATTGTGTCACAGTCATGGTCGTACCGTGGACAAGTAGGAATACTGAGAAACAGCCACAACCACTCGTTAAATGGCTGCTTCTTCTTTTGATTTAATTAGCGGTTAGCAAACCAACCTCACATGCGTCACCACCACCTACCGGACTGGATGCTTTAAATGTCCTTTCCTTTTTTTTACCCGTTACTTCCTGTCCTGACAGTGGAGGTCTGCAGCCAGGTGCTCTTGAACAAAGCAGGAGGAATGTTTTCAGGCGGCCGTTTACTCAGCTCCTAGTAGGGATGTAAAAACACACCAAACCAAACCGAACCGAACCGTTCAGTACAGAGGTGTGACGGGTCACGGAGCCAAAACCAACAGGAAATAGAGAAATAAGTTTTCCATGGGTGTATTTTAATTTTAATTTCCATTTACAAACACATGTAATTAAATCGGATAATGGAAAAAGGGAAACGGTTTATTTTTCGTTTTTATTTTGAAATCTCAAAATAGGAAAATGAACGGCCGCGACGTACACGGACCCTCTTAGTGTCCACAGTTGTGGTGGACCTTCTCCGTCTCACAGTTACACAGTATTGAGGAACTAAAAACAAGGAGGAGTTTCCAGGGGAACACAGGATGGTGTTTAATAAACTCAGAGGAACAGCTGGAAGCAACAGACTAAACTGTGACTCTGTGTGACGCTCGTCTGTCTGAGGTGAGGAAAAGTTAATTAAATTATAAGTAGTTTATGAAGTTACTGCTGCTGGAGACGCTCATAAGGAACCTGATGCTGCAGTTATCTAATATACTCAGACGAAATAGTCCCAAACAGCTGGAAGCAACCAACTGAACTCCAGATGCTGTTAAGGCTGTACTTCGGAGGATCTGTGAAGAAGCAGGCCTGTTCTTTTTTTGTAAAAGATGAAAACGTGATAAAAATCTTGCTTAAAACATTAAATATCTTCAACTTTTCGGGATCACGTTGTCTTCTAGCTTCACTTAGCTCTACCCAGTAATGGAAGAGTTGACCAGAGGTGCCCAAAAACCTTTGCATGCCACTGTATGAATGTCAGTGAGCTAGCTTCTCCCCTGCTGCAGTGTCGTCAACACATTCCTGTCCTTTGATATGTTCTTACTGTTCACAGCAGGAATCCCTGGGTTAAAAACTCTGCAGGTGCTTCTGGACTCCTTACTTGGTAGTGGTCGACGGCAGCCTTGTCCGCCACGTTAAGAACGCCCAGAGAGCTGGCTCGCTTCATGCTGCGCCCACATGCAGGGAGGTGAGGGGTGAGAGGTCGGGGGTGAGGGGTGAGGGGTGAGGGGTGGAGAGTCATGGCGTGAGCTCAGTGTTGGTTAATGACACTCGTGATCAGTTCACACACAGTTAGTCTCACAACAACGCCCCACGTGTTCCTCGTCGTTCATGGACGTTAGAAGGTTAAATGAAGCTGTGGTGCCTCTTTCTGACAGCTGTGCCTCGGGGTTAACGCATCGCTTATTTGTACGGTGGCCCAGAAGGGTCAACGCAATGGCAAAATTAACCCACAGCGACACTGATCACAATCATCAGCAGCATCGTTTCACTCACAGACATCCATACGTAGACGCCGCATTGACTGTGGAGGGACGTGCCTAAAGCTCCGCCATCTTGGTACAGGGCTAGCAGAGGGGGAGTGAATGTAAGTCTATGGAAGTAAGAGGTACTCCACAATCTTAAAGTAGAATTATTCACTGAATTTTCGACCGATTTGGTTTGTTAAAAACGTCACACATGTAGCTTTGACACAGGATGCTTGGATGCTTTTGTTCTATTTATGTCTGCCTGTTCGTCCTCCATGTCTGACGTTTGTAACAAACAATATATGTTGACAACTGATGGATTTATGATCACTTTTATAGTGCAGACATGTCATTCCTCTATAGACGTAATGCACTGTAGGGGCGAGTGGCACTGTACCAAGATGGCCGCCGCGTAGGCACGTCGGTTCTAATCGGCAGCAGCAGTCAACACGGCGTCTACGTATATATGTCTATGGTTTCACTCACGTCTCATTAAACTCCCCCGTAATCAAAACAGTCCGTCAGAGAATATTGTCCCCTGGAAACAAAGCCTGTCTGCACTTAAGTAGTGGGTTAACTTCCGTTGTGGCGTTGACCCTTCTGGGCCACCGTATCCTTGTGTTTATGGATAAGTCAGAAGCCATGATGAAGACATTTGGGGTTGCCAGGTTGTGTGAAATCTATCCTCCTCCAGCGTGATGAACTCCATTAATCAATCAGCATGTATGAAGTGTAAACAGACTCAGGTGACGAGATTATTAGTAACGTATAAACTTGACACATGAAAACAGACGTTTATTTAGGTGCTGGTGTTGTTTTGTGCTTAATAAAAGTCGTCCAGGTGTCTGTAGTTCTACTTTAATTAAATCTGAGCGCATCATGCTGTCATTAAAGGTCATTTAAAAAACACTAACAGAAGAAAAACACTGATGTATTTAATTTAGGTGATTTTATTTTCTTTAAAAAGTGTAATTTTCCTCCACTTTGATGCTGATAAACACATTAAATAGAAGTTGTTGAGCTGTGTTCATTTAATTTGTTGTAAAACCCCTTAATGGTATCTATTGTCACTGCAGATTTAAATTTTATCTCACAATTTTATCGTTCTAATGATTTTATTAATGATTAATTTTTCTTGTTACCATTTTACAGTTTTATTGTAATTGATTTATTTGTCTTATTGATTTTTATTATTTTTTATAGAATTATTTGTAATTTTTTAAATGCTTGTGTCATATTTTAACAGTCTTCTAACATTTCATGGTATTTTTAAATTAATTATTCTAATATATTATATTTAATTTAATTCTTCCTCATTTTTCCCCAATTATTTTTATTTTTATTATTATTGCATCTCATCTTATTGTCCCTGTAACAGTCTGTGTTCACCAGCATTTCAAATTTCATTGAACATGCAGGAAAATAATAGGAGCATTTAATGAAGTTTGATTTTATTTAGTTTTAATAATTGATCACATAATAATGGATGAATCTGGCAGAATTTATATTTTGGGTCTTAATTTTTCTCATTACCATTTTACAGTTTTATTGTAATGGATTTATTTTTCTTAGTGATTTTTTATTATTATTTATAGAATTATTTGCAATTTTTTTTAATGCTTGTGTCATATTTTAACTGTCTTCTAACATTTCATGGTATTTCTTTCATTAATTATTCTATTAATTATTCTATGTTATTCTCCCTTATTTACTTTTATTATTATTATTATTATTATTATTATTATTATCATTATTATTTTGTTGTTGTTGTTATATCTGTAACAGTCTGTGTTTACCAGCATTTCATATTTAATTCAATTTGCAGGAAAATAATAGGAACACTTTATAAGTTTGATTTTATTAATTGATCACATACCAACTGATGAATCTGGCAGACTTTATATTTTGTCCTATTTTTTTTACAGTTTTATTGTAAGGGATTTGTTTTTCTTAGTGATTTTTTGTATTTTTTACGGAATTGTTTGTATTTTTTTAAATGCTTGTTTTATATTTTAACTGTCTTCTAATATTTCATGGTATTTTTTAAATTAATTATTCTAAAATATTATATTTAATGTTATTCTCCCTCATTTATTATTATTATTATTTTGTTGTTGTTGTTGTTGTATCTGTAACAGTCTGTGTTTACCAGCATTTTATATTTTATTCAATTTGCAGGAGAATAACAGTAACATTTTATGAAGTTTGTATTTTATTAATTGATCACATACCGACTGATGAATCTGGCAGAATTTATATTTTATGTCCTATTTTTTTACAGTTTTATTGTAATGGATTTATTTGTCTTATTGATTTTTATAGAATTATTTGTATTTTTTTCATGCTTGTTTCATATTTTAACTGTCTTCTAACATTTCATGGCATTTTTAAAAATTAATTATTCTAACATATTATATTTAATCGTATTCATCCTCATTTTTTTCTTCTTATTACTGTTTTGTTGTTGTTATTTATTTAGTTTTAATTGATCACATACTGACGGGTGAATCTGGCGACTCTTCTCCATCTGGTAACCTCACACAGGTAACAGCCTGATATAAGAACTGACCCTCATTAGAAAGAGGACGTTGTTTTCTAAATGACCTGTACTGACAGCGTTTCTACTGATGAGTGACTCGAGTTTACAGCCAGTGAAGTTCATGCAAACAAAGTAAACCTGACTTCAGTAACGTGACACTGCAGAAAACGTCCGTCCTGAGCAGGAAGTGACATCAGCACCGTCTCGCTTTATAATTACAGCTACTGAATGTGCTCTCGAGTTAATGGACTCAGATTAGAGGTCACTCTTTCTATCTTTTGGGTGAAGCGGCGAATTAAAAAAGCTCTTGTGTGAGAATCTGAGGAATCGTCCACGTGCACTCAGGTGTTGCTTAAACTGGATTTTCCTTCTTTGTGCTCAAAATATAAAGAGCCTCATTACGTCAATAAGTCACAGATATCCAGCTGACCGTCACAGAGGAGGAAAGAAACCAGATTTATCTTTATTATTTCACAAAGAAAAAAACTTTCTGGACTTTCTAGAGACGACCCAGCCGTCTTATGTAGCTGGGAAACCTTTTGAATGAGTGAAAGAACCTTATTTTTACTAGTTTTTGAACTTGTGAAGTGTGTGGTGGCTGTTTTCATAATAACTGAGAGATGTAGGCTTCAGATTCAAACAATGACACTGAGATATTCTACTGACTAGAAGTTCATTTTGCCTTCCATTGGATTAACTCACTTTCTTTCATTCATTTACACTGCAGCCCATAAAGTTGGAATAACTTAGTCTTCAGACACATTCCTCTTTTATTCCTATTTATACACATCAGTATCACTTATGACACTTTTGTTCTTGTCCTTCTTAACATCTGTATTCAGTAAGTCCACGTTTTCAGAACTGGCTGCATGATTTTCCACCAAATTGGACACTGAAGTTCCCTAAGCAACTGGCAATACACCGAAGAGTGTTTGCTCTCCGACAGGACGGACACCAACAAGCCAACATTGCTGATTTCCTTGGAATATCACAGAGTGCGGTCTTTAAAATCCCCTGACATCATCGGGTGGAGGGCCACTTGAGGCCACAAAAACCTCCAGGACGACCACGACTAAGAGATGTTTAATCGGAGAATGCCAGAGAAGTGGAGGAGACGCAGAAGTAAGAAGTATGTGATTCCAACTTTATGGGCGACAGTGTCGATCAGGCAATTAGGATTTAAAGTTTTCAAATACCTTTTTTTAATTTAATAGGGACAGTGCCTATTAACCCTTTACCTACCGAGGCTAAAGATGGCGACTTGTACATACTTTGTTATTATGGTATTGCAACAGCTGTTCTGTTCTGCTTTCAACTTGTAACCTCCCTAAATTTATATACACTATACTTAATACATTATTTACACAGACTCCAACCATGTATTTCTGCTTTCTAAAGCACTTTCAACTGTATTTCTCCCCGGATGCAGTCAGACTGTTAAACAGCTCCACATCCATCACTGCATACGTCACTTTAATGTCACTACTCACTTTAACATGCTGCTGCTGGCCCTGTTTATACTGTATATACTGTATATGTCCATTTGATTTGTTTCTGTGTATATTGTATAGGTGTATATGTGTGTGTATATACATATGTTTGTGTACATCAGGGGTCTCAAACTCCAGTCCTCTAGATGTTTCCCTTTTCCAACACACCTGATTCAAATGATCAGGATCATTATCAGGCTTCTGCAGCATAGACATATATAGGTAGACGCCCCGTTGACTGTAGAGGGACGTGCCTAAAGCTCCTCCATCTTGGTACAGGGCTAGCAGAGGGGGGAGTGAATGTGCGTCTATGGAGGTAAGAGGTACTCCACAATCTTAAAGTAGAATTATTCACTGAATCTTCGACCGATTTCCAAACGGTTTGGTTTGTTAAAAACGTCACACATGTAGCTTTGACACAGGATGCTTGGATGCTTTTGTTCTATTTATATCTGCCTGTCCGTCCTCCATGTCTGACGTTTGTAACAAACAATATATGCTGACAACTGATGGATTTATGATCACTTTTATAGTGCAGACATGTCATTCCTCTATAGACGTAATGCACTGTAGGGGCGAGTGGCACTGTACCAAGATGGCCGCCGTGTAGGCACGTCGGCTCCAATCGGCAGCAGCAGTCAACGGGGCGTCTACCTATATATGTTTATGCTGCAGAAGCCTGATAATGATCCTGATCATTTGAATCAGGTGTGTTGGAAGAGGGAAACATCTAAAACATGCAGGATAGTGGCCCTCGAGGACTATTCTGCATGTTATATATACATACATATAGATACAGACATTTAGCATCTTAGTGATGTTTACTATTTATTATTATTATGCTGAAGGTCATCATTATTATTATTATTATTATTTTTATTGCATGTCTATTTTTATCCTATCTTTAATATCTTTTATAAGCTACACCAAGACCTGAGAATCTGCATTTCGTTCATCCTGTAAGGGTCGAATGACAATAAAGAAATCTGAGTATTTCTTCCGTTTTCTTTTTGATTGATTGATTTTCTAAACCTGTATGTTTGTTTTTAACCCGTAAAGCGTCTTTGGGTTTTTGAAAAGCGCTCTGTCTTATAAATAAAGCTGATGAAGGTGTGTCCCTCCTGACTCTAGCGCACATCTAAAACTGTCTGTCTTTGCTGGTGGGAAGGTGGAGCTCACACTGGAGGGGAAACCCGTCGATCTAAACGTGGAGCTGCTGCATCCCCGGTTTCGCCCTCCTGCTTCATTTCTGCTCTGAACTATCGGATAAAAGACAATAATGCTGGGGAGAAAAAAAACACGTGCTGACGGACGTTTCTGCAGTGAGTTACTGAAAGAAACCGAAAGAAAACAACCAGTGAGCGGCACACAGATGAGGCATGCAAGTGAGCATTGAAAAGAAGGTTTATTCATAAATTAAAAAATAAAATCCACACAAGAAGAAACAGCCATGCAGAACATCCAGAGGAGCAAAACAGAACGATGAATCCAACAGTCCAAAGAAACAAAATGCGATAAATAGATGCGTCTATGAGTGGTTAAAACCCAAACGTCCATGAGTCCCACAGGAATGGACCAGACAGAGGCACCTCAGAGGCAGACGTTAGTAGTTTGAGTCTCGGTTTTCCCATTTCATCGGTTGCTTTTGGTTTTTAGAGACGTTCAGGTTCGGTCAGAGCGACAGAAGGCCAGGAGGGTCATCCAGACGGGGAGAGGGGGAACGTCGCATTTCAGGTTGTACCAGAGAGGTTTGACACGGCGACGGGCCTCGTGTCGTTATCAGACGCCGACTAGTTAATAAAACACAGATTAAAGTCCTGCATGGTTTGAAGTGCAGCCAGTAAACTAAACTGTTCAGTGGGGAGAAACCTGAATCCAGAAGAACAACAGGCGACACTTTATTCTAGTAGAATTATCAAATTAAGGTGACAAACTGTTTTTTCTTTAATATTACATCCTCTCTTTAAAAATTAAAACACCAGATATTCCTACCTTTTAGCATCTTTGTGTTTTAATTCTTATTTTTTTGCTGAAATGTGAGCGTTTTCCCTTAAATCGCTTCCACTACATAAACATTATGGTTGTTTTTTTTAATTTTATTTTAATACTAATTGTTTGCAAATATGTTCTTCCTTTGAAATATTACAGCTTTTTTTTTTTTAAAAAAATCTAAATCTCAGAAACAATTTTCATATTTTTCTTTTCATTTAAAGCAGTGTTTTCTCTTGGCTTATGTTTTTTTTTTTTAATTTTTAAAAATAATATTTATTGTTCTCAAAATCAGGGAGCTTTTTCTTTCAACATGACGCCATTTCAAAAGCTGAAATATAAATTATTATTTATATTTTTATCTTGAAATGTGACTTGTTTTCCCCTTAAAGCATTTTTATCTCTAAATCTTAGTGTTGTCTTATTTTTTTTTAAAATCTAATAATTTTTGTATTATTTTTTAAAAATATTTTATCACTGTTTAAGATTAAAATATCAACTATTATTAATATTTTTAATCTTGAAATGTGACTTTTTTCCCTTCAAGTCTTCCCACATTCATCTTGAGATATTATGGTTGTTTTAAAGAGTTTATTTTTTATTTTTATTTCTTTGTTATATTTATTGTGCTCAAAATATATATTTATACACATTTCATGAAGCATCACTTCCCTTTAATTATTAACACTCCCATTGGAAGGTCATATTTCTCCTCAAAATATTTTACAGGTATTTTACGTATATATATTTTTTTATTTTATAAAACATTTTCATGTATATTTCCACATTTATCTGTAAATATTAACACTTGTTTCATTCTGTTAATAATAATCTTTTTCACTGTGAGTATTTACATTTATATAACATTATTTTCGTTGATCTTTTTTTCATAGTACTTCTTACTGTTCTAAAAATATAATGTTCTTCTTGAAATATTTTCTTCTAAATATAAATGCAAAATATTTTACATATATTTTCCAGACTTTAAATTTAAAATTAAAAAAGCAAAAATTGTCAGGAAATATTGAAATGCTTTTTAAAAATTTTTTTTCCTTCCTAAATTTAATAATTAATATGACTTTATTTAACTACAAGCTCAAATCCCTCAAAATATATACTTTCTTCCTCTTTTTTCTTCCCAAAAAACATCATTTAATCGTAACACCTTCTTTAAACACCACACAGGTCATTTATCAGAACTTTGCATATTTTATTAACTCAAGACATTTTCGTTTTCTTGAATTATAAATGTCCAACCAGCTTCTCGACTGTTTTACAAACATCACGCTGAGCTGCGACGTTAATTCTGTTCTTTAGGTATTAATAAATATCAACCATCACGTGTCGAAGTCATATTCTGAGTTTCTCTACATTTTACACTTTAAAAAACGAGAATTTTACAGGTTTTATTTCTTCAAAATACTTTGTTTTGCCACTCCCAGTAACACTACAATATAATACAATAATATAATAATCATGTTAATGTTCTGTTTTCTCTAAATATTACATTTTTTTAAACCAAAACATCCCTTTTGTTTTTTCCTCTCTTAGTATAACAGCCATCTTCTCAAAATATCACTACGAACATTAACAGTTTGGTCTCACGGTACCAGAACTGTTTTCTCAAAATATTTCAGCTGATTTACTGAATCTTTTTCTCTTCTTTGGTACAGAAAAATACGTCTGCTTGCTCTTTTCCTCCTCTAAATATCCCCACACACGTCTCCTGGTCATATGATCACTTTACAGGTTTCTTACTTCGCCTGTTTTCAATGAATCATCACGACTTTACCTCCTAAAATTCTGACAATTTATCCTAAAACTACTACAACATTCATTGCAGTATCACACTCTTTTATTCTCGGCTTACTGTTTTCTTTTTCTCTTTTAGTAAACAAGCATTTCCTCAAAACATTACATGCAGAATCGCTGATCCGTCACAATATTTCAACTTATTCACAGATTTTTTTCTCATTTTTTGGTCCAGAAAAACACATTTCTCCTTCTGAACGTTGCTTTTTTTCCTACTTTCAATATCATCCTTCACTAATATCATAATTTTCTCCTTCTTGCTGAAAATATTGCACCTTTTTTTGTTGAATCATCGCAGCTGCACGTATTATGAAATGTGAATTTATTCCAAAACTACAGAACAGTTTTTACTCTCAAACCTGTTATCGCAGTATTTTCTCAAAACATTACTACTCGCATTACCACTTCTGCCCCAAGTAACTGCTTTATCACAATATTTCAACTTATTTAGTGATGTTTTTATTTTTCTTTTGGTCCAGAAAAACACTTTTGTCCCTTTAAGTGTTGTTTCTTTTCCATCTTTAAATATCTGATCATTTTAGAGGCTTCCTACTAAATGTTTTGTACCTTTTCCTTTGAATTATCACTTTGGACTGTGGGAGGAAGCTAGAAAACCCACGCTGCTCAGGGAGAACATGCAAACTCCACACAGGAAGATCCCAGGCGTCCTAACCGGGACGTGAACCGAGGATCTTCTAGCTGTGAGGCGACGCTGCTAACCACCGAACCACCGTGCAGCCTTTCTCAAAACAGGACAACTAGAGTTACTACTTTTGTCTCCAGGTACTGTAACTGTCTTAAATACGGACATTTTTCATCTGGAAAACACTGTTCTTCCTCTAAATGTTGTTTTTTTTCCCATCTTATTTACATCTACGTCTAATATGATCATCTTACTGAACACACTGCACCGTTTTTGTTGACTTATTTCCTAAAATACCGGGAATTTCCTCTAAAACGACAAACATTTCTCACTTTTTTACTCTCAAACTTGTGTCGTCCTCATATTTTTCCCCTCTCAGTATTTCAACTATTTTCTCAAAATATTACAAATAATATCAACACTTTCGCCTCAAGGTACTACGACTGTTTTCTAATGATATTTCAGCTTGTTTACTGATTTTTTTTTCTCTTTTCTTTATGGTCCAGAAAAATCTCTGGGTAATACAATCATTTTAGAGGCCTCTCACTAAATATTTTGCCCCTTTATTTTTTAATTATCGCAGCTTTATTTACTACAATACTAATAATTTCCCATTTAACTACCAACCACTACTTTTTATTCTCATACCTGTTACTACAATAGTTTTCCCTCTTTAGTATTACAACCATTTTCTCTAAATATTACTACTAGTATTACCATGTTTCTCTCAAGTTATCGTAACCGTTTCACCACAATATATCAACCTATGTATGTGTATTTTTTGTCCAGACAACAGTTTGCTGTGGCTTTTATTCATACTTTAAATATTTCCACTTACATCTCTGTGTAATACGATCATTTTAGAGGCTTCTTGCTGTAAATATTGCACCTTTTTTACGACCCTACTGCAGATTTATCCTAAAACTACCATCTCCAGCGTGCTTCTGTCGCCGTGGACCGACCTGAACGGTAAACATTGTTCTGAAGGTGTTCGTAAACCGATGTGATGGGAAACAGGACAAAAAAAAAAAAGAGCTCCTCCGTCGTTTCGTGTGCAAACGCAGCTTTTAGAGTTTCACCACTTCACCACCAGCAAAGCAGAATCCCTTCTTTAGTTTGTTTTTGGTTAGTCTGCCGCCCGTCGGACCGGTTCCATGCTGCAGTGGCGGGTCGGGCAGGTGTCGGGTGGATGTGGGGGTGGTGGAGGGGTTCATAGTTACCCGGGGTTTTTGGGCTCGCCGTCCCGAGTCGAGCCGCCGCCGCCACCGCCCTTCAGCTTCCGGACGAGCTTCTCGCTGCTGCGACGGATCGACGCCCGCAGCTTGCTGAAGGAGCCGCTCCTCTTCAGGGAGCCGGAGCCGTCCTGGCGGGAAACGTCACAGCGTTACACTCATCCATGCAGATTCAGGACTAAAGGGTTAAACACTGGGCATACGTTAGCGTCAGACCACTGTGCTGCTTCTGATCTGCAAAACCTGACTGTAACACCAGCTAATGAACTCTTATCACTGCGTCCGAATTAAATAACGTCAGAATTCATGAGCGGCAGATGAGAAACACTGAGTTAAGCTAAGTAGCTACTCAGCTAAGTCGCTAACATTCAAGTTTTTAGGACGAATCTCCAAATTTTGCCAATCCACATCCTCAGTTTAGTGATTCTTTCCCGCACAGGACTTTAAAGTGCTGATTTTCTTCTTCTTGTCTGCAGTTAAGGGTAATATATGACCTGCACCGCCCCCTGTCAGCGGTCAGAGGAACTGCAGCTGAACTGTTCAACAGACCGAATTTAAAAAAGGCAGTGTTTTTGTTCCCGACACAGGAAATGAAGCTGAAATAAACAGCAAACATGGGTATTTTTGATGCTGTTCGTTTCTTTTCTGACCTCGGGCTCGTTTTTCCCTGCAATATAAAGTCCTGCACCTGTAGCACCTGAGAAGTTAAATTTCTTTCATTATTTAATTCACAAAAACTTCAAAAACACCAAAAATTACCATGTACAACACATGTCCACAGGTGTTCATGTTGATTCTACATGTTACAGATAACATTTTTTAACATTTTCAAAGCCTCAACTTCTTTCTCTCCACTCTGCTCATCATCTGTAGAAAGCGTCTAAAATAACTTGTAAACTGTCTTAAAATCATGAAAAACTACTTCACAATGACTCTAAGTTCATTCAAACTGACAATTTTGAGTCAACACGACCACTTTTTAAGCCGTTTTGAGGCTCTACTCATCATCTCTAGAAAGATGTTCCACCATGCTGGATGTATCTCCAACTACTGTCTCCTCTGTTCTCTGTTTCTGAGCCGTGCTGCATTTATTTATTGATCCAGTAGGTTGGAATTATCTGTAGTCTGAAGTTTAATGTCTAAATTACCTAAAATGACTCAATAATTGCCCAAAATGACTTGAAAACTTCACTTGAAACTCGTCCACAACGACTCAAAATTTGTTCAAATGACAGTTTTTGAGTGATTTTGCACAAGTTTTTGGGTATTTTGGACGATTTTAAATCCAATTTCAAGTCTAACAGGTAAAGGAAAGACAGGAAAAAATCAAACTATCTCCATGTCTCCAGCCTCTACAGACTTCTCTCTACTCTGCTCATCATCTCTATAAAGATGTTCCACCATGCTGGATGTATCTCCAACTACTGTCTCCTCTGTTCACTGTTTCTGCTGCATTTATTTATTGATCCAGTAGGTTTTAATTTCCTCTCAGTCTCTCTGATTTGCTTCCAGACCCGTCTCCTCTCTGCTCTGTGTGAACACTGTCTGCAGTTCAATACAAAAGTCTCAGAATTAGTTTGAATTTTTGTTTTTTTTGGCGAATATTTTTAATCAGACGTGCAGAATAAATCGATTCAAGCTCAGATTTTACTATTTCTCCTGACAGAACTGCACAAAACCCTAAGATTCGTTCTGTTTTTACGTTATCCGACTGCTAAATGGGCTCATTTTGGTGATTTTTTTTTAAAAAGAAAACATGGCTTTTAAACTCATTGTTAGGTTTTGTGGTTCAGAGGGTTCAAAAATTACATCCTGAAAGGTTTGTGATGTTCTATAAAATGTACTTTTAGCTTTTAATCTGCAGGAACCATAATATAAGCTCAGTCTTCTTGTCATCAGCACTGGTCAGACGCTAAAATACGAACTGGTACAATCTAAAGCAGCAGCTCTGCCACAGCGTCCGTCTCCTCGGTTTTTGGAAACACGTAAATTCAACACGATCATTACTTGGTGTTGTACTAAACTGTGCTGCATTCAGAGAGATCATGAACGGTGACTTCATGGCAGAGCTGCTGCGTCGTCCAGATGCAGTGCAGACAGATGTGCGCAACCCCTCGTGCAAACTTCCAAACACGATGCAGTGACGGGACGCAGCGGTGAAGCTGATGAATCTGTGGGTTACGCTAAAAAATACCTCACTTGTCCTGCTGCCGTTGAGATTCTTTTACACTAATTGGACAGGATGTGACTTTTAAACGATCAGTGATGCTTGGTGCAAACAGAAAAACACTACGACTGCTGACTTCATGTTTGTAGATGCAGCCGAGTCGTTCTGTCATCTGGGCCACTCAACTGCTATCTATTCTGGATAACCCCCACCACCGTCTGCACCACCTTCTGGACGGGCAGCGGAGACTGATCCAGCTCCACTGCCGCAAGCAGCGACGCAAGAAATCTTTCCTTCATGCTTCACGTCCGTCTGACAGGGAGCATTCTCAGCTATCTGCTCAGTTTGCACGACTTACATTTGCACTGAGTGAAATTTTGCACATTCAATACCAGTGGTTCTCAACTGGTGGGTCGGGAAGCCATTTTTAGAGGGTCGCAGAAGCAAAGAAAGTAGTGGTGTAAAGTCTTTTATTTTGAAGGACGTGTTTCTTATCACACAATTTGCTTTCAATAGCAGGATATTTAGTGGTGGTGACACCAGTAGTTGCCCACTATTAACCTCTAGATTTGTCTCTACCAGCTTATTGGAGGAATTTCTGCTAAAACGTCCCAAAAATGAACCAAAATGTGCTCAGAATCTGTCAAAATGGGCCAAAATGTGCCCAAAAATGTGGCAAAAGCGTCCAAATATACCAAAAAGACCAAAAAAATAAACCAATTTTTCCCCCAAGCTGTATCGAAATATGTTGAGACTGCATCCAAATAAACCTTAATTTGTTAACAGGAACAGCAAACTTCAAAAATTTGGGTCGCGACTGTTATTAACAGAGACATAGTGGGTCCTGAGGCTGGACCAGTTGAGAACCACTGGTCTATACAGCTCCTGTCCTGTTTGCACTGTATGTATTTCTCATTTCTGTCATGCCCTTTCTATTTAGATTTACAGGGTTTTTAATTTACTATTTTGCAGCTTCTACTTTTTCTGTATTTGCTGCTGGAACAGAATAATTTCTCAGACTTGGGATAAATAAAGAACTTCTATTCTCTTCTATTCCAGCTCACCTCCCAGTCGAGGGTCATGGACCTTCTTAAAAAATAAATCATGAAAAAAACTTCCACCTAAAACTAAGGAACCTTGCAAAACCCCACAGCTCTACTCCGAATACTTTCTGAGTTATGAATTTTTGAAAATAGGCCCTCTGTGTTAAATTTGATCACTTCAGTGATTCTTTAAAGCAGGGGCGAAAATCCCATTTTATCTTTAGGGGGGGGACAATAAACAGTAAAATTTCAGAGAGTAAATCAGTCCCTCCAGGAATTCATGATATTGCGATCGCCACAATTAACGCTAATTCAACCAATCTCCGTGAATTTTGTGTGACCTTGCAGTTTTGTCCAATCACAGCGACTTTTCCGCAATTTTGTCCCGCCTCCCGTGAGTTCCACCAATCACAGCAGTCCCCAGTAATGCACGTACGTCACCGGATTCACTTCCTTGTTTATGGTTTGAAGATACAGATACGGATGCAACAAAAACTACTGCAAAACAATTCCCTGATGTTCTTCACCAAAGCAGAGCTAAACTGTTTTCACCCCGTGGAATATTGAGGTGGAACACAAACCAAAACCATCCACTGACAAACACTTTTCTACCGTAAACATATCAGGAGAATGGGTGAAACCAGCGGACCACAGACCAGACAAACCACCGTGATGAAGCTGCTGCATCCAGATCTGTGGCAGCACTGAAACAATGAAGGTCAGTTAGATTCATTAACTGACGTGACGAGCTGTGAGCGTGTGTGTGTGAACACGCGTGTGCCAGGATGTGGAATTAACTTTTTAAACTTTTAAAATTTTTAATGAATTCTACAAAAAAAAAGAAAAAATGCAACTTTTGGACAATTTTTTACCGTCTTCCGCAATTTCATCGCAACAAATATACTTAAAACGTCGCAATTTTTTAGAAAAGCTGCAGCGAATTCAGACATTTTAGGAGCAACAATCTGGAAAAACGCCCACGAAATCCTGGAGGGACTGGTAATTCCTGGGGGGGACTCTGTCTCTGTCCTGCTCCTTTGGAACTCGCTTTGCAGGGTTGATCCCTCAGCATGTTGAATGTTATTAAAAGTAATAATAGTAGTTAAAACATTGTTCTGTATTAGTTCATATTCTACCTGTATATAGGTTTTTCTATGTTCAACCAGCAAATCAACAATGGTGTTAAGTGGAAGGTGGAAATGATTCACCTTTATGACCACATTAACAGAATTTCTTTGCACCCTGCTCTAATTTCCACTAGGGGATATTGTCACTAGCGTACACCCACTTCTAAACTAAAATAGTTTAGTATAGCAACAGCTATTGTAAATGAGCCGCTACATCCGGCTAAGGACTTGTTTGAGGTTCTACCATCGGGTGGCGCTATCGTGCCATTAAATGTGGTTCGTCTGGCCACAGGAAATCTTTTTTCCCCCCAAGCTGTGGTGTCTTTAAATAATGCATCCTGACAGGGCATTTCCCTTTTGCTCGATATTTGTCATATATTAGATTTTTTTACTGTGACTTTTATCATGTATTGATGACTGGCAGCTGTTTGTGAGTCTGTGTTTTGTATGAATGATTTAACAGGACACCTGAGCTACTTGCACCTCTTTTCCAATGTGGTATTTTTAACTGGAAATGGCAAATAAACTGAAACTGAAACTGAAATAAAGCGAATATGCATAATTATCGAAGAGTTATTTTCCCCAAAGAAGCTTAACAATGTGTTGTGACAAGTTTTTTTTTTATTTTTTTTTTTAACAATCAAATCTGCACAATCTTTGACTTTAAAAGAAATTAGACGTCTGTCAAACTGAACAGCTCGGCCCTAAGTCATGGTGATAACTACTAGCCTACAAATAATAATAATAATAATAAAAATCTGGCATCAAACTGAAATTAAAATACTTATATGCATTTCAAAATCTGGACACCTCTCTAGAACCAAATCTAAAATGTCAGTAAAATATGAATTAGGCTCATTTCTGACATTAATATCCTGACAGATGTTTTTGAAAATCCTGTCCTCTGTATTTCCTCATCTATCTTCCTCTCTGTCCTCAGTCTCCTCTCTCTTCCTCTTCTTCCTCCTGTGTTCTCTGTCACTGCTGCTGTTCTACATACAGTTTGAGCCTGTTAGCATCATAAGCTAGGCTATTTGCTAACCGGCTTGCTAATTTAAAAAAGAGAGAGAGGCTGATTTTGGACAAAGCAGGAGAAATGTCACTGTCATGGTGTTCCATGTTGTTTACCTTGAGCTTGTTGAACAAACGGCGTGATAAATGACTTGCTGACTTTTACACATTAGTGTAGTTTCTAGTCGTTGGTTAGAGGATCGCCTGCTCACGGAGCTGCCGGTATCCCGCTCGTTGGTGACGGCATGTGGACTAAACCACTTTGAGTAATGGGGAGGGGGGTCATAATCTTTCAACAATTAAAAAAAGAAGTTTTACGTTTATAATTTACAGCGCTTGTGTTGTGCTTTTATTGAGCATTACTATATTATTATTATTCAATTGTTTTTGTGTGCTTACAATGATTTTTGGGGGGACAACTTTATGGAAGGGGGAGGACACGTCCCCTGTGTCCCCCCCTTCCGGGATTTCCGCCTACGCTTTAAAGCCACCAGTTGATTATTTTCCACAGGATTTGGCTGATTATTTTTATACTGAACATCCCAGAAACCTCAAGAATCAGTTGTAATCATGTCAAAAGATCATGCTTATCATAACTTATCATCAAAATATATCACATCTCCACTAAGACTCGCTCTGTGCCAACCAAATTCTTGCTGTGATTAGGAACATCTTTGTTCTGTCATTTCCTAAAATAAGCTGGACAATCCTTGTGATTTCTTTGGAGATGGTCGTACAGAAGGAATCTGATGATTTACGATGGAATAAACCCCATATAGGTTCAGTGTATTTATATATGTGTATACAATCTACACCGATCAGTCTCAACATCCTGACCACTGACAGGTGAAGTGAATATCATTGATCATATTGGTTCTATGTGGTGTTCTGATGGAAAACCTTGATCAGACTTAGACACCTAAATAAACATTGTCCCACAACAAACACACTCCCTCATGCTAATGGAAATCCCAAATGTCACTGGATGAAAATTCACCCCACCACATGGAAACAACATCAAACAATCAGGAACATGTGGAGGAACATGACAATGGTCCAACATGTTGATGTGACCTCCAGACTTCCTACAGCCCATTGTGATCAAGCATCAACAGGATGCAGTGGAATCAGTTTGATGGACAAGCCAGAGTACCCAAAGGATCCACCGGTTCCAGACCCCATAGGACACCCTGAGAGGTCCTCTTGTCCAATGGTTCAGAGCATTTTAGACCACATAAGTGGGACCAACACAATATTAGTCAGGTTGTCATGGTGTTATAACTGATTGGTGTATATATATATGTTGTCTCTGCTCCTCTGCTCCATTTACTTGCGAGCAAAACCTTCCTTTCTTACTTTAAACATAATATATAGTACAGTAGGGCCCTGTTATTATCATACCCTTCGTGCAAAGCAAAACTATGACTATATCCGGGCTATTCTAATATGCGGGCTTCAAAATGGCGGCGATATCAGAGCAGTTATAGCATTTGTGTTGATCTATAGGCCTATGAGACTTGTTTCAGTCATCAGTTTGTTAATTTGAATGGGCATAGAACTACATTAAAGTTGCTTGAAAAAAGAAAACAAGTGTTTAATACTATATTTATTACAAAATAATAATATGTGCCGTGTTGCCGGCGTGATAATTAATCGGTTGCTTGCTATACCGTGACTGGGTATGATATTATCTATTCCTGGGACCACATTTTGTGCATTTGCCTATGACTATACCCGGGCTTATGACATTATCCTATGACTATAAACGGGCATATTTACTATAATTACATAAGAAATGGTTTTGGATTTCAAAATTCTATGACTATATGCGGGCTATTCCAATCAGCGGTATGATATTAAGTGGGCTCTACTGTATATAAATTAAAATTTAATTCTTACGTGGTGCTCCTTTCTTCCCCTATCAATGCATAAAATTCCTCGTTAGTGCAGCTTTATTGAACCAGAATCAGAAAGATGCAGTATTGACTTAATCAAGTGTGTTGTGACTGTTGGAATCCCCTAATGGAAGTGAAGGGAGTGTGTTGCTGCTGCTGCTGCTGCTGCTGCTGCTGAGAGACATTAAAGGTCAGTCAGTTACGAAGGCGACACAGAAAAAAAAAGAGAGAAGGAAAACACACAAAGAGGCACGAGTTCAGGTGAGCAAAGAGTTTAGGTTTTATTAGAAGTTAAGAAAGACAGACTGTAAGATGCACAAACGGGACGGGACACGCAGAAGGTTAGTAGCAGGAGGCGAGGAGCGAGCAGACGAGGAGCGAGGGCCAAATCCCCGACAACACGTCCTCACGTCTATGTACAGATATACAGGAGGCAAACGGGCCGGCTTCACTCCTTCCCCCGTTTGAATCCGTCGTGCGCGGCCCCCGTTGCCTTTAGCGCGTCGTCTCTTTGACATCACAACATAGTTTTAGTCTGATATCGATGCACACAGATGAGCACAGAGCGACACTAACGACTAGGACCTACGGAGCCACAGTCAGACTCTCGATCATGCTGACGAGGTGCTTCCATGGTATTTACAGCGTCACTACGATGCCTGGAGTCGCCACTACGGAGTCTCAGGAGTTCAATGAGGAGCTCCAGACCTCCACAGAGGGAGGAGGACGGAGAAGGAAGGAGGCTTCAGCTCTCAACACCTCGAACCTGGACACTGAGTCTGGCTGAAGTTTGTCTTCTCCTTCGTCATGTCGGTCCAAGTTTTGTTAAAAGGCTGCTTAAATTTTACAGTTTTTAAATTCTGTTTACCGATTTATGGATCATCTTTATTTATTTTGTGGTCATTTTTTGTCTTGTATTGCAGTTTGTGTCATTTTGCCATCATTTTGTGTCTTCTTGTAGTTGTTTTGTGTCTTTTTTAATGGCCATTTCACATCTCTGTATAGCTGTTTGAGTCTCTGTAGTTGTTTTGTGTCTTTGTGGTTGTTTTGTTTCTCTCTGTAGTTGTTTTGTGTCTCTTTTTAGTTGTTTTGTGTCTTTGTAGTTGTTTTGTTTCTCTCTGTAGTTGTTTTGTGTCTCCTTGTAGTTGTTTTGTTTCTCTCTGTAGTTGTTTTGTGTCTCCTTGTAGTTGTTTTGTTTCTCTCTGTAGTTGTTTTGTGTCTCTTTTTAGTTGTTTTGTGTCTTTGTAGTTGTTTTGTGTCTTTGTAGTTGTTTTGTGTCTTTGTAGTTGTTTTGTGTCTCCTTGTACTTGTTTTGTGTCTCTGTAGTTTTTTGGGGCTCTTTTAGTTGTTTTGTGTCTCCTTGTAGTTGTTTTGTTTCTCTCTGTAGTTGTTTTGTGTCTCTTTTTAGTTGTTTTGTGTCTTTTTAGTTGTTTTATGTCTCTGTAGTTGTTTTGTGTCTTTGTAGTTGTATTGCGTCTCCTTGTAGTTGTTTTGTGTCTCTGTGGTTGTTTTGTGTGTCTCTGTAGTTGTTTTGTGTCTCCTTGTAGTTGTTTTGTGTCTCCATTTAGTTGTATTGTGTCTCTTTTTAGTTGTTTTGTGTCTCTGTGGTTGTTTTGTGTCTCTGTAGTTGTTTTGTGTCTCCTTGTAGTTGTTTTGTGTCTCCATTTAGTTGTATTGTGTCTCTTTTTAGTTGTTTTGTGTCTTTGTGGTTGTTTTGTGTCTATTTGTAGTTGTTTTGTCTCCTTGTAGTTGTTTTGTGTGTCTCTGTACTTGTTTTGTGTCTCCTTGTACTTGTTTTGTGTGTCTGTAGTTGTTTTGTGTCTTTTTTAATGGCCATTTCACATCTCTGTGTAGCTGTTTGTGTGTCTCTGCAGTTGTTTTTTGTCTTTGTAGTTTTGTGTCTCCTTGTAGTTGTTGTGTGTCTTTTTGTAGTTGTTTTGTGTGTCTCTTTAGTTGTTTTGTGTCTCTTTTTAGTTGTTTTATGTCTCTTGGTAGTTGTTTTTCCTGTTGTTTTGTCTCTGTGGTCATTTTGTGTCACTGTTCTGACCAAACCCTTGCTGCACTTCATATTATACTTGTCTCTTCTGGTCCTTACATGAAACACGATACCACATAATTACTGATCAATAGATCCACTGTTGGACTATCATGTACTTATAATATACTCCTACTAGATTATTTTCATTATTGATGTTTGGTCAAAACGGGCATCTTATTCTTCATTAATCTATTCACTATTTTGCCAAAACATACCAGAACACAGTGATTAAAGCTAATTAAATCCCAATATATCATGCTCAAAGTGTTTGTTTTATCCAACTAGTCCTAAAATACTCAGTTTGTCGTCACATACGACAAAGAAAAGCCTTAAATCCTCATGTTTAGGAACGTAGACAGAGTGGATTATTGGCATTAATCAATTATCAGAACAGTTTGGAAGTAGTTTTCTCTTTTTATTGTCTTATGCTACACTTTACATATCATTCTCGCACAGTGCTCGTCTGGCTTGTTACTCAACTAAACAAGCTTTTTATATGTTGAAATGTTTTTCGTGCTCATTTTTGGAGACATGACAAAGGAAAAGACTCGACCGGCTGATCTGAGACGAGTCCAGGTCGAAGTGTAGAGAGTTAAAGGAGAACAGGGGAAGGAGAGATTTAATTTGAGGTCATACCGTCAGTCTCCCAACACAATCCTCCCCCCCGACAACCTATTAAAAGAGTCTACAGGCAAAATGAAAGCACAGTTTAAAGACACTGGAGGGTGACAGAAAGAGGGGAAGTAGAGGAGCGAAAGGACAGCGAGAAACAACAAGTCAGAAGGGAAACATCACCCCGGTCCTCTCCCACCCGCAGCACAGTCAGTACAGAGCTCCAGCGCGAAGCCACGTTCCCAAACCCGGGGCCGTAAAAGCAACGCTAGCGCTCCGGTTCGAAGACTTCCCACCACGGAAAAGAGAAGAAAGCTGAAGAAAACTGCAAAGCCTGAAGGGGGTTGAGGCGAGGCGAGGCGAGGCGAGGCGAGGCGAGGCGTCCGTCATGCAGCAGACAAGTTTGTTTGTTTTGATTTTTTAGAACAAGGCATCTGGAGTTACGCCTGCCGGTCAGACGGAGCAGGGAGAGGAGAGAGAGGAGACACAGGTAGAGAGGAGGAAGGAGGGAAATGTAAGGAAAACAACAGCGTAGAAAGAGAGAGAGAGAAGGGTGAGAACACATGACAAAGACTGTGAGAGGTTATGAGCCAGACCAGACACAGTTCCTCTACCAGGAAGTAGAACAGAGAGGAATCAGCGGTGCATGTTTAGTTTGGGAAAATGAGTGCGAACATGCTAACAGCTCCACGCTAACACTGACGGGTAAACGTTTCTCTATTACTGGATCAGAAAGTGGTTGTTTTTAACACTATAACAGAACATTTTTGGTCTCTTTACGTGTCTTTGTGGTCATTTTCTGTCTCTGTGTACTTATTTAACGTCATTTTAGAGACATGTTGCATCACCTTCTAATAGTTTTGTGCCTATTTGTGGTCATTTTGCATCTCTATGCAGCCATTTTGTGTCTCTTCATGGACGTTTTCATCATCTTTGTGGTCATTTTGTGTCAGTTTGTGTCATTTTGAATGTCTTTATGCTCATTTTTTAGCATAATTTTGCATCTTTTGGGGCTCATTCTGTCTGTTTTGGTCATTTTGTGTCTCTTTGCAGTTGTTTTTCATCACTTTTGGGTTGTTTTTACTTCTCTTTGAGGTCATTTATGCATCTTTTTGTGGTAATTTTGCATCTCCTAACAGTTCTTTGCCTATTTTTGGTAGTTTTGTGTCTCTTTTGGTAGTTTTGTGTCTCTTCCTGGACGTTTTCATCATCTCTGTGGTCATTTTGTGTCAGTTTGTGTCCTTTTGTATGTCTTTATACTCATTTTCTGTCTCTGTATTTATTTCATGTCATTTTAGAGCCATTTTGGATATTTTGGGGCTTACTGTATGTCTGTTTTGGTCATTTTGTGTCTCTTTTCAGTTGTTTTTCACATCTCTTTGTGATCATTTTGTCTCTTTGTGGTCATTTTGTCTCTTCGGATTCATTTTGCATCTCCTTCTAATAGTTTTGTGTCACTTTTGGTAGTTTTGTGTCTCTTCCTCGACATTTTCATCATCTTTGTGGTCATTTTGTGTCAGTTTGAGTCCTTTCGCATGTCTTTATGCTCATTTTCTGTCTCTACGTTCTCATTTCGTGCCAATTTATAGCCATTTTGCATCTCCTTGTGGTCATTTAGCATCTTTTTCGGCTCATTCTACGTCTGTTTTGGTCATTTTGTGTCAGTTTGTGTCCTTTTGCATGTCTTTATGTTCTTATTTTCTGTCTCTATGTACATATTTCATGTCATTTTAGAGCCATTTTGCATCTTTTTCAGCTCATTCTATGTCTGTTTTGGTCATTTTGTGTCTCTTTGAAGTCATTTTTCATCACTTTAGGGTTGTTTTTGCATCTCTTTGTGGTCATTTTGTCTCTTTGTGGTCATTTTGCACCTTTATGTGGTAATTTTGCATCCCCTTCAAACAGTTTTGTGTCTATTTATGGTAATTCTGTGTCCCTTTCGGTAGTTTTGTGTCTCTTCCTGGACATTTTCATCATCTTTGTGGTCATTTTGCACGTCTTTCTGGTCATTTTCTGTCTCAGTGTACTTATTTAATGTCATTTTATAGCCATTTTGCATCTTTTGAGGCTCATTCTATGTCTGTTTTAGTAGTTGCGTGTATCTTTTATGTTCATTTTTATAGTCATTGTGATCATTTTGGGTCTCCTTGAGGTCGCTTTTCATCTCTTTATGGTCATTTTGCTTCTCTTTGTGGTTATTTTCTGTTGCTTTATGGTGACTTTGTGTCTCTTGGTCGTCACTTTTTGTCTCTGGTTGTTTTGTGTCTCTTTGTGGTTGTATTTCCTCACTTTCTGTGACAGTTTTGTGTCTCTTTGTTGTTGTTTTGGGTCTATTTGTGGCCACCTTGGCCCATATTCAGCAAGCTGTTCTTTTAATGCTTAAAATGGCAGCAAGGTGGTAAAAAATATATAACAAAAGAAAAAATAAGGGAGTGAATAAAGACATAAGTGTTGACAAAACCTCTCGACTTAGAGCTATGTGCAGAGCAGGATTCAACTAGTGGAGCCTTGAATTCATTTAATCGTCTCACAACTAATTTCCAAGAGCAATTTCTAATAAGATAAGAAATAATAATATTATCTTTAAATCAGTCTAAGTTTAGAATTAATTATCTGCAATTCTGTATTTAAAAACAAACTTAATTTGTGGGGGGGAAACCAGGAGATCCACAGACTGATCATCTAAAACTGAGGAATAAACTACAGTAATATTTCCTCTCCAGCCTGTTTTCCTTTCTGGCATCGACAGACACTCAGACGGTGGTGTTTTCCTTCTCAGAGAGTTTCCACAGCTCCGTCCAGATGGCCTCGAGTGCCGCCTGCTGCCTCGTCAAAACCTCTAATGCCCAGAAAGCCAAAACAAACCGAAGAGGAACCGAGTGGCTTCCAGGAGACGACAAACAGGAGCAGCACGGAGGACGGAGTTTAAGACCTCCTGATTCTGAAGATCCTATTTTTTTAAGGAGCCTCATCATATTAAATACAGACACTAAGCTAATGTCAGCGTAGGAACACCTGAAGTATTCTGCTTGGTCATTAGACCTGTTCACACACCACCAGGAGGCTCCTCATGGCTAATTTCATGCTTAATGTGCTCCTTAAGATGCAGCATGATGTCAGTTTTCATCCAAGTGTTGCGTTTAATCAGGTCTCAGCTTGTTTTTGAAGCTAAATGATGATCAGAGGGTTTACTTTTCTATCTGTTAATGTTCCTACTGCTGTTTAAAGTTATGGACAAATGTAGGAGTCAAACTTAGTCTAACCAAGAAGAAGAAGAAGATGGTGGAGGAGAAGAAGAAGAAAGAGGAGGAGGAAGTAGAAGAAAGACAAGAAGTAGAAGGAGGAAGAAGAAGGAGGAAAAGAAGGACAAAGAAGAAGAAGAAGGTGGAGGAGGAGGAGGAAGAAGAGGTAGGAGGAAGAAGGAGGAGGAGAAGAAAAGAAAGATGAAGAAGAAGAAGAAGAGGAGGAGGAGGAGGAGGAGGAGAAGAAGTAGGACAAGAAGTAGAAGAAGGAAGAAGAACAAAAAGAAGAAGGAGAAGAAGAAGAGGGAGTAGGATGAGAAGTAGGACAAGAAGAAGTAGGAGGGGGAAGAAGAAGAAAAAGAAGAGGAAGAAGGAGGAGGAAGAGAAGGAGAAGAAGAAGAAGAAGAACAAGGGGGTGAAGAAGAAGGACGAAGAAGGACAAAAAAAGAAGGAGGAGGAACAGAAGAAGAAAAAGTAGGAGGAAGAGAAGAAAAGGAGAAGGACGAAGAAGAAAAAGGAGAAGTAAGACAGGAAGAAGTAGGAGGAGGAGGATGAAGAAGAAGGAGGAAAAGGAGAAGAAGAAGGAGGAGGAAAATGAAGAAGAAGGAGGAAAAGGAGAAGAAAAAGGAGGAGGAGGAGGAGGAGAACAAGGAGAAGAAGAGAAGAAGAAGAAGGACGAAGGAGAAGAAAGAGGAGGAGAAAAAGAAGAAGAGGAAGAAGTAGGAAGAGGAAGAAGAAGTAGGAGAAGGTGGAGGAGGAGGAGATGGAGAACAAGAAGGAGAAGAAAAGAAGGACGAAGAAGAAAAGGAGAAGAAGAAGAAGAAAGAGGAGGAGGAGGAGTAGAACAAGGAGGAGGAGAAGAAGAGAAGAACAAGGATGAAGAGGAAGGACAAAGGAGAAGAAGGAGGAGGAGGATGAGAAGTAGGACAAGAGGAAGCAGGAGGAGAACAAGGAGGAGAAAAAGAAGGATGAAGGAGAAGAAGAAAGAGGAGAAGGAGAAGAAAAAAGGAGGATACAAAAAAGAAGGAGAACAAGAAGGAAAAAAGGAGAAAGAAGAACAAGAAGAAGGAAGACGAGGAGAAGAAAAAAGGAGGTGAAGAAGAAAAAAGAGGAAGGAGTAAGAGAAAAATAAGAAGGGGAAGAAGGATGAAGAAGGAGACGAAGAAAGAGAAGGAGGAGGAGATGAAGAGGAGATGAAAAAGTAGAAGAAAAGTGAAAAAAGAAAGAAGAGGAAGGAGGAGAAGAAGAAGAAGAAAGCCTGAAGCTCAACTCTTTCCGAGGTCACTGAGGTTTTTATGGAGTCACCTGAGTCGTCCAGAGACTGTGGTGTTTAAAATGATCAAAAGACACACATTTAATCAGTCAGAGAGACGAAGGAGACCAGAACCAGATATTTAAGAAGCTGAGAACCACGCTGCTCATTCTGCCTGGTTAAAGAGAAGGTAATTCACACTTCTCGCCACCAGGTGGAGCTTTTTCACAGCTTAACGTGACGCAGAGAAACCGTGTCTGAGTCTGGAACAAACTGCAGTTCATTAACTTCCATCAACAGGTTAGTCAGAGGATCACAGAGTAAACAGAGTAAACAGAGTAAACAGAGGGCAGGCAGGGAGCAGAGACGTGACAGCAGCCAGACGGACTGGAACTGAACACCAGAGGACGTAAGCAGGGCTCCAAGTGAAGACGATTATCAATATCTATCAATTATTGTCTTGATTAGCTTATCATTAGTCTGCATTTATCTGCAAATAATCAGCTGGACTCCTATTTCTGGCTATTTAATAGTTGCTTCTTCTCAGTTAAATCACTTTGGAGCTTGGTTTAATGATATTTAACACGAGCCAACTGCATGATTTCTGGGTTTTAAGAGATTTCTATTATTTCTTGCTTCACTTTTAGCTCAGAAACATCCATTAAACGGCGCCTCCTTCCTCTCTGGCTGCTGACACGCCGACAAAGCAGGCACAAGAAAAGGAACAAAGACCAGAGAAGTCACGCTTTACATTCTCAGGCAGCAGCTCACCACACAAAGTACTTTAAGTAGGCACGTACATGCAGAACAGAGGACACGGATCACAGACATCAACAGAGAAGGAGTACAGTACAGAGCCCATGTGGAGTCAGAAGAACAGACTGATGAGTCACGACTTGTTTGTAATAAGTGAGAAGGAAACAGTTTTCACAGCTGCCTGAGGACAGAGCTGAAGTGGAAGTGATGATTTGTTTGACAGGATGAAAAGCAAAATGTAGTTTGACGACTGCAGAGAAGCAGCGAGAAGCATTTTTATCCATCTAATGTATGAGCAGTAGGGTAACAACAACCTGTGATGTTAGACAGCTGAAACATACACTGAACAAAAACATAAAGGCCCCGTGTGAAATATTGATGCCACATGAAGTGCACCACCCAAAGTGAGCGTATACTGTCTGGTACTTGTACTAAATGGATGTTTCTCTTCATTAGTGTCCCAAAAGCAGCAACGCCTCAGACGACTCCGGTCATGAGGGAACGTGTCATTGGCATGTTGGTGTGATGCGTCTGTTGTCAGACCAAAGGTTTCATCTGCTGTACGTGTCGCTGGTCTGAGACCATCCCACAAGTGAACAAGCCGGATGTGTCCATCCTGTGCTGGGGTGGTCACACGTGACCGACGTGGATGAGGTGGATTTACAGTACAGCAGTCCCTCGCCATATCGCGGTTCACTTTTCATGGTCTCATTGTATTGCGGATTTTTACATTGTATATAAAATACGTGGCGTACAGCAGATGAGTAGACGCACATATGGAAAACGCAGCTACGGCCACTTCCGCTTCAGCTAGTCGGTCGCTGATTGATCGGCAGCGATGGAAGCCAGTGTTTATAAGAGTGTGGGAAAAGTTAATAACAGTGTGGGGAGGGTTTATGAAGCATTAAAATGTATATAAATAATAAAGTAAATATAAGGTCGCTACTTCGCAGATTTCATCTATTACGGAGGGGTTCTGGAACCAAACCCCCACGATAGATGAGGGATCACAGTACTGCCCGTCTGTTGGAAACCAACTCTCAGACGTCCTGTCGTCTGATAGTGAACATTCAGCTGCACAGCGACCGCTCTGGTGGACATTCCTGCTTCCAACATGCCAATGACACGTTCCCTCATGACCGGAGTCATCTGAGGCGTTGCTGCTTTGGTCAACATGTGACATGTTGGGGTGTCCTTTTATTGTCCCCAGTATAAGGAGTGTCTGCTCATTGTGTTGGAGCAGCGTCTGGATATATGAATGAAAACACATATAAATGTACTGTATGTAATGTGCCACTCTATATAGCTTTCAAACCCTTTGTTTATCTTTCCTATCTACCTCTCTGGCTGTATAATGTATAAGAACATTATTTAACGTCATGCCTTTTTCTAAGTTCTGCATCCAAGCTGACTTTATGGTTTATCCACACATGTATTTACTGTGACATTAAACTAAATCTCCCCTGTTAGAATTGACTTCCAGCTTCAGCTCTCTCCAGACGGGACAGACTTTATTCCTGATTGATTTCCCGACAGACCGGCTGGTGATAGCTGTATGCTAATAACCGGCTCACATATAGACGTCGATACATCAAACCTCCCGGAGGAGATGCTGATTGGCTGTTCGGGGCGCTATGACTACTGTTGCTATGTGAGGAGACGAGCAGAACTACAGCGACCCTACGTCTACAGGCTGTGCCACTGCAGTCACTGAAGGCTGAGGAAACGCTGCAGACTCTCAGCTGGAAATGTGGCTCTGCAGCAGAGGGAGTTAGGTGGGTGTTGTCGGTAGCCAGAGGGAATTTTATCAGAGTTAGTTGGAGAAAGCTCTAGAGGAGGAGGGTTTAAAGGAAAACAGCACTGTGTGAATGTGAAACGCTACGGAGTCAAGCTGCAGCAGAGCATCTTCTCACTTGATTCTAACCGTCAAAGTGAGTCTACGAGTGAAGGAGAAGCGACTGCAGCAGAGTGGAGAACTGTGACAGTCAATCAGCATGATCAGAACAGCACTTTATTTACACTGTGAGAGACTCCTGATTTAATTTAGTCATAGATGAAGACACAACTTCACTGAATCTGTCCTGACTGAAGCCACTGATGAAGCCTGATGAACATTATCAGATCAAATAGATCGTAGTCGTGTTGTAGCCACGAGGTTTACATTTTAATCACTTGAATTGATCCCTCTGAACTCCAAAACCCACCAAGCATGTAATTGGCAAAACCACCCCATCTAACAGAGCAAGAAATTAAAATTACAAACAAAAAGGCGATCAGATTTT
This sequence comes from Dascyllus trimaculatus, assembly GCA_024666655.1. Classification (NCBI taxonomy): domain Eukaryota; kingdom Metazoa; phylum Chordata; class Actinopteri; family Pomacentridae; genus Dascyllus; species Dascyllus trimaculatus. Next base: position 28,587,417 of record CM045462.1, on the reverse strand, counting down.
CAACTTTTCCGATGGTCCTTGAACTCAACAAAAACTTAAAGCTGTTATATTTCGTCAAAATCACCTTTTAAAGAAGAAAAATTGCCAAAAAATTAACAGTTTGTTCTAAAATGATTCTGTAAAAAATGAAAAATTCTGCACTTCTTGGCGCAACTGTGAAACCATGAGTGACTCAGCCGCGACCGACAGTCACGTGACGAAAATTCAAGGACTTCTCGGCTGAACTGCAGGCTGTGTTTACCCAAAGCACAAAAAACTAATTAAAAATGTAACTAGGTAATTATCTATAGTATGTAGAGCCACTATTTTATTTTTTAATATTGGTAGTACCCTTTTTTTGCAAATTAAATAATCAATAATCATCTTTTTTTGCTTTATAGCATTTTAATTTTGCTATCCTGCACTACAGGACTTTACATTGCAGTGAAAAATGAGGCTACAGTGAGGAAAAATGAGACAAGAGCGAATAAAAAGCCCAGAAACTGCTCGGAGTTTGGAGCGTTAAACAATGAGACTGAGCTCAAGTCAGTCAAATAAAGCAGGAATCATACCTGAACCATGTATGATGCACTGATCGGTGAAACAACAACTAAAACTTTGCTCAAAATAAATCAAATTAAATGACAGAATTAGTCTCAGTGTTTAATGGCCACAGCTCAAGTTTGCAAAGTTGCAGCCTTTCAGATTGTAAGTTTAAACCCTCATATCTAATTCTGGATTTCCAGGAAGACGCTGGACTGTCAGAGATGTTTGTCTCATCTCTTTCCAGGTTGCTCTACAGCTGGATGCCCAATCCTGGTCCTCGGGGGCCCCTATCCTGCATGTTTTAGATGTTTCCCTCTTCCAACACACCTGATTCAAATGATCAGCTCATCATCAAGCTCTGCAGAACACAGACATATATACGTAGACGCTGCGTTGACTGAGGAGGGACGTGCCTAAAGCTCCGCCATCTTGGTACAGGGCTAGCAGAGGGGGGAGTGAATGTAAGTCTATGGAGGTAAGAGGTACTCCACAATCTTAAAGTAGAATTATTCAGTGAATTTTCGATCGATTTCCAAACGGTTTGGTTTGTTTAAAACGTCACACATGTAGCTTTGACACAGGATGCTTGGATGCTTTTGTTCTATTTATGTCTGCCTGTCCGTCCTCCATGTCTGACGTTTGTAACAAACAATATATGTTGACAACTGATGGATTTATGATCACTTTTATAGTGCAGACATGTCATTCCTCTAATGCACTGTAGGGGCGAGTGGTACTGTACCAAGATGGCCGCCGCGTAGGCACGTCGGCTCCAATCGGCAGCGGCAGTCAACGCGGCGTCTACGTATATATGTTTATGGTGCAGAAGCCTGATAACGATCCTGATCATTTGAATCAGGTGTGTTGGAAGAGGGAAACATCTAAAACATGCTGGATAGGGGCCCTCGAGGACCAGGATTGGACACCCCTGCTCTACAGTCTGTTCATAGTGCTGCTGAACATTAGACTGTAGTCGTGCACACAAAACTGCTTGGAGCTCAGAGGGTTAAAATGCAAATGTTCACTCACTTATTAAAACTCCTTGTTTGTCATGAAGACAGAAGATGAAGAAACTCAGATGGTACGAGGGCAACGAAACTGATTTTTGCTTTAAATTCCTGCTGAAGCTCCTCCTGTTACTGCATTATGTTGCATTTATCTGCAAACAATCAGATGAATTCCTATTTCCTACTATTTTCAAGCATTCTGAAACCCCGTTTAACGATATTTAACTGCATGATTTCTGGGTTTTAACAGATTTCTCAGCATCCTGTGTTATTTTTTGCTTCACTTCGAGCTCAGACGCATCCAATAAATGATGTTTCCCTCCTCTCTGGCTGTGTGTGATGAGGCAGCGGCTCATCACACAAATGCAGAGAACAAACACTTCAAGTAAGATTTAAGTAAAATACCCAGAAACTGCTTGGAGTTCAGAGAGTTAAAATGCAAGTTATGGAAACACAGCTAAAGCGACCAAACCTTTAAGTTATTCCCTCCCTATGATTACATCGTCTTTATTACATCGCTATTCTTAGACTTATCGTGCTTTATTGTTGTGCTTCTTTCATTTTAAGCCCAATAAAGTGGATCTTATTGGTTCAGTTGTTGCTTTAGTCTTCCTTTGTTTACCAGATTCCCTCTACGTGGCTTCAGTCCAGACACATTCAGGCGCTGTGCTTCAAACAACCATGTGTTTGCTTTACAGACTCTCAGTGGCGTGTTGAGGGCTGTGTACTGTACTTACCCCGTTCCACTCCACGCTCATACTCACTTCCTCGCCACCGTCCGGCCCGCTCTCGTACTTCACCGTGTCGGAGGTCAAGCTCTCGCGGCTCCGCTGCTTCTCGCGGGCCTCCGGCTCGCTCAGGACCTCCGCCACGCGCTGCTTGTGCACATTGTCCAGACCCTGGGAGACGCACAGATGCACACGAGGAAACAATAAGTGCCGGTTCTGCTGATCCAATTAAAGCGGCAGCTGAGCGCCGGCGCCACCTGCGGCTTGAGCACACGCCGACACTGTACAGGTGACAGCCACCAGCACCAATTCATCCAATCCAATTAATATCAAAGCTACAGACTTGTACCACCTGCTGCTCTCAACACAAACCCTGGCAGACTCATGGGCGTCACATTAGACACCAGCCGTCAGAACCGATTCAAAGAGAAGAAAAGTCTACTGAGAGGGGACATACAACAAATTGACATTACAGCTAATGATTAACGCCCTTACTCATTAAAAAAGAAGTCTTAAAGGAACAGTTCAATACCTTGGAAAGTTCTCTAGTATAAATCTTTTCATCTAACTCTCAGCAAGAATGATAGCAGTCGATACACGTTCTGATAAAGACAGCGTAAATTTATGTATGTAGCTAAAAAAACACAGTCGTGAAGCATTAAAAACAAACACCGATCAGCCCCAACATTAAAACCACTGACAGGTGAAGTGAATATCATTGATCATGTTGGTACTATGAGGTGTTCTGATGGAAAACCTTGATCAGACTTAGACACCCAAATAAACATCGTCCCACAACAAACACACTCCCTCATGCTGATGGAAATCCCAAATGTCACTGGAGGAAAATGCACCCCACCACATGGAAACAACACCAACCAATCAGGAACATGTTGAGGAACATGACAATGGTCCAACATGTTGATTTGACCTCCAAACTTCCTACAGCCCATTCTGATCAAGCATCAACAGGATGCAGTGGAACAAGTTGGACTGACAGAGGCCCCACTGCACAAGCCAGAGCACCCAAAGGATCCAGTGGTTCCAGACCCCATAGGACCCCCTGAGAGGTCCTCTGGTCCATGATTCCCAATGGTTCAGAGCATTTAGACCACATAAGGGGGACCAACACAATATTAGGCATGTCGTCAGAATGTTGTGCCTGATCAGTGTATATTGACTATCCTAAAATCCTTAATTCTTCATTGATATTGGTGCAAACCTAAGCCCAGTCCATAGTTTACACCTGCTGTCAAACAGATATCGTAAATTTGGATACCTGTCTCCAAAAATACAGCACTGTCAATCAATAATCAGCTAACTGAAAATATATTTAAGCACTCTGTGTGAAATTAACTGTTTAAACCTTTACATTTTTTAATGAATTAAACAAAACAAAGAAAAAAATGCAACTTTTGGACAATTTTTTACTGTCTACCACAATTTTATCGCGACAAATACGCTTAAAACATCACAATGTTTTAGAAAAGCTGCCATGAATTCAGACATTTTAGGAGCAACAATCTGGAAAAACGCCCAAGAAATCCTGGAGGGACTGAATTGTGGTTGTCTTTTGTCTTTTTTGTTTAATGAAGTTCTGTTTATCATCTATTACAGTCTCGCTTTGCTTTCCTGTGCTGTAATAATGTTAGTTCTCACTGTTATTTTGTTAGACACTCCTATGTAAAAACTGAAGGAAGCCTTGTTTTACACTATTTGTTATGTCCGTACTGGACCTGGTTTTGCTTCCCCATACATATATTTGAAAGAGAAAACATCCCTTAAGATGAGACTTTAAGAAAAAGCGTTTTTCTGGATCAAAGCCGTCGACGTCAGGCATCCTCTGACGTAGTTAGAGATGACAAGGTTACACCACAATGCTCCCTATCAACCTGCCTGAGCTATAAATTACTCAAGAAGGGAAAAACAAAGAGCAGCGGGACAATAAACTGGAGTTATGTCATCAGAGTCCAGATCCCAAACATTTGTTTACATCTTCTAAAGGTCAAACAAACATCACAAGGACGTCAGAGAGCAAAAGTGACAACAGTCGTCTGATATTAGAGGAATGTTCTGTGATTGGTGGAGCTAAAATAAGTCGTGTCCTTGTCATTTTACTCTCTAGAGCTGCAATGATACTGCAGGAATCCATTTTAAATTCTTCGAGCAGCATCCTGTGTGTGCTACTGAGATACTTAAAGCCTGGGAGGAAATCCTAATTCAGTCTAAAAAGCTGCAGGGCTAAACCACTGCCTCCCACTTATCATCGCCACAGGAGACCAAATTAAGTCTCATAAGTAACACCCCATCAGAGGCAGTTAAAAAGCTCAGCAGCAGCGTCTCTCCTCCAATTCTACACCACGTCTTCTGCCTTTTAATCTGCCGTAAACACCGACGCCGATCTGTTTCATCTGACTTTCGGTAACTCGTCATCAACAGCGACGTCTCTGCTCCGGCCAGAAGCTGTTAGTCGCATCGCCCAGAGACCACACCTGCTTTCTGGATCGCATCGCGGCTTCCTCCAGGGTCTCAGCCGCCTCGAACTTGCCCTGCCGCCTGTAGAGGGCGCCCAGGTTCTTCAGGGTGGTGGTGACCGTGGGGCTGCAAGCGCAAGAAGGAGAAAGACGTCATCTCACAGAATCGCACACGAGAAATGCAGACATTTTAAATACAAATCAAGCCTGTTCATTTGAAATGTCAGAAAAATAACACAGAGGCGTCTCAAAGCACTCTGGGTTCTGTCGGTAAGAGATTCATCTGATAATTCACAAGAGTTAAGCTTCTATTAGGGTTTAATCTCCAACCAGCAGGATAAAGGCGGCTACAATGCAATATACAGTCCTATATTTACATGTCAGCCAAGAACAAACATAAAATGACTGGTAAAAAAAGAGCGTTTATCTGGGCCACATCTTGGTTCTGAAACAGAGAAGGGATCTAAAGCTGCTGCAGGGCCTTTACAGAAACGAGTAAAAACCAAAATCAATCACTAGAAATTGGCTGTCCTGTCCACCCACGCTGGAAGATCGGTGAGGTGCGTTCAAAATGGAAAAGCTGACCTTCTCTCAGAGGATTCAAAACGAGCAAATTCTGACAGATTCAGAGGGAACGGATCAAATCGATAACCTCAGTGTGAGCAGACTTAGAATACCTCAACTTATCATTCATGAAGGAATCAGCAGAAATATGAACAGGCCTGGTTTTAATGTATACAGATGTATTTTTACTAGAATATGTCAGATGAGCACATGTAAGAAAGTTAAACAAGTAAACTGCTAATCTACACCAATCAGGCGTAACATCATGACCGCCTGTCTAATACTGTGTTGGTCCCCTTATGTGGTCTAAAATGCTCTGAACCATTGGACCAGAGGACCTCTCAGGGTGTCCTATGGGGTCTGCCCCTCCCAAAACAAGAAAAACAAACTTCTTTCAAGGCACTTTTACCTTGAAATAAGTGAAAAAATCTGCCAATAGAACAAGTGGAAATCTGCTTGGTCAGATTTCTTGAAATAAGACATGATATTTAGAATATTGAGGTCTTAAAATTAGCAGGGAAAACTTATTTTAAGCTATATTTTAGCAGCATTGTCAAGCTGAGGTGTCTTAGAATAAACCAGACATGATAAAGAATTAAATAGATGTTTGATTTAATAAGTTTCAGCTTCTTAATTTGAGATGTATTCAACTTATTTTAGTTGTATTATCGTGGCTCTTCTCTAGATTTAAGACCATCTTGTACTTGAAATCAGATCACACAGATTAATTGAAGCATTCTGAGATATAATGTCTTCTCACAGTTGGCTAGAAATCCTAATATTTAGTGGTGTTTGACAGCATTTGAAGGTGTGGTGTTTTAGGTGAAGCCAGCTACGTCCAAAAGGAGGTGTTTTAACTCAAAAGCAGACATTTGCTTTGTTTTTTTTTTATAACACATTTTCCACATGCAGCTGTTTTCTGATATGAGTTGGTGATTTTCCAATCAAATGCATTTACTTTATTTCTTACATCCACATTATTTATCTGATACAAACAACAGCTCAGCTTGAAACATGGATGAAATGAAATGAACCTTGTTTCTGGTAAAATACAACTAAAACAAGATCATTTCAAGATTGTTTGACTTAACAAGATATTTAAGATGCGTTGTCTTAAAACACGTCCCTCCATCTGCTGAAATGTTACCTGGAAAGTGAATTTATCTTAAATCATTGAGACAATTTGACTAAAAATAAGACGAATAAACTTGATAAGATGTGGAGTTTTTGCAGTGTGGAACCAGGACGATGTTTATGTGGGTGTCTAAGTCTGATCAAGGTTTTCCATCAGAACACCACATAGTACCAACATGATCCATGTCAGTGGTCATCATGTTGTGGCTGATCGGTGTAGATTTTATACACATCGATATGTGGGTGAATGATATGTAAACACCTGTGTAAGTAGTGAGTACATACGGACACATAAACTCCTCCTGGAAGCTACAAATATCCATGTCTTATGCTAATTTAAGCAAATCAGAGATGGCTGATGAGCATTAAATCCAAATATAATAATTTGCACTTTCACATTTAAAAGAAATCCCTTTAAATGTTCCCTAAATGCCTCATATGCAGGCTATAGCAGATGCTAGCTAGTTAGCCGTGCATAGAGAAGCTTCTAGTCTCCAAATTTGGAGGTTCTAATGTCGGATTTACTGTCACTTGTTGCTTGAATCTTATTAAGAGGAAACATGTGAACACAATCTGACAGCGTTGAGAATCTTTACTCAGAAGAAACGAACTGACCTGTCGACTTTGCAGGCTTTGTACCAGCCTCCGTATTCTCCAAAGGGGGAACCGTCCTTCTGCTTCCCCTGCGAGACAAATCAGTTCACAAAAGCATGCTTTAAAGACCCGCGCACTCTCGCAGGAAACCAATCAGTCGGCATTTAGAGACTGAAATTAACCCTTTTCTAAGCTCGAAGCTGCTCCAACGGCATCAAAGAGGACATGAAGGGGTATTTAGTGGCGGGATTATAGTCGGGTCAGGATGTCTTCCCCTGAACAACTAAACCTATTAAACCGTGACAGAATGAAGTCCTCGCTGGGAAAGTTGAGTTCTCACACCACCATCAGCAGAGGACGGCTACTACTGAGACTTAATCCCACTCTTTGTGACGTCGGTCCTTCCTATTCCATGTTAAATGAGATGATAAAACTGTAGAGTAGCAGTAGGGATGCAACGATCCACATCTTTTTTACTTCCGATCCGATCCCAATACCTGAATTTGGATATCAGCCGATACTATTCCGATACCGAGCTCTGTTTGCTTTAATATTATTATGATCATTATTGTTGATTACCTCCACCTACAAGGGGGAGAAGGTTATGCGATCATCGCCATTTGTCCGTCCTTATGTCTGTCCGTGTGTGAACATGATAACATTATAAACCTCCACAGTCTCTGGGCTGAGTGTTTCTGATGAGGATCACTAAATACCTGCTGTCTGAACAGAAACCAGATATAATGTATGTTAAACATGTTATCAGATAACTTGGTGGAGCTAAACTAAGAACAGTGAGGAGAGTCTTGTTGTCGCTCGTCTACACAGAGAATCACCACCAATAGAAGCTCCAGCAGCATTTAGTAACCGTTTTACTTCACCTCCATGTAATAATTTAAATAAGGATTAAATATGTGAATATTCATGAATGAATAAGTCGTTTAGCTGACCGGATTATACAAAGGACACTTTAAAAAGCCATACACTTGAAACTGCAGTTCGCTTCTGTTTACATTTTTTGCACTACTTTGCACTAAATACGCTTTACTGTTCATATTTACATTGTTTTTTTTAAATTTCTATTTTACTCTATTTTATTTGTACATACTATTTTTTATACTTGTTGCTGGCAATCTGAGCGGACAGCAAAGTAAGAATTTCATTGTGCAGGGAAACGTGTTTCTTTACTGTGCACATGACAACAAAAACTTTGAATCTTGAATCTATGTGGTGGCCGTGGTCAGAAAAAAATCGCCACAGTCTCGTTAAAATAAAGCTTAAAACTGAAGCTGTACAACTGGAAAGTAAACGCTTTAAACTGCAGCGGCTCACATCAACAACGTCATGTTATTAAATTGATTTTTTAAAACTAATTTTAATGTTTTCAACTTTTGTATCATTAGCTATCGGACTGAGCTGTAACACAATACTAATATTTAAAACTAGAATCCTCCGCCTCTGATGAATCCATCTTCTCCGTCAGCTGTGAGCAGCTAAAACTCCAGCTGTTGATCGAACTGTCTCTGGTGTGCAATGCATCTTGGGATATTTGGGGCTACGAAGGATCCACAGATGCATCCTTAAAATCCGTGGAAAAGAAGGACGCGTTCGTCGGCCGCATTTGAAAGAGTCTTGAAGTTTTAATGAAATGGGACGGCCTAGTCGCAGCGCTGTGATGTATGCTAAGCTACAGTGCTGCTAAATGCTCGCTTGCTAGCTGGCTGCTAACTGTGGAATGGATTTCCTGAATGGAGGCGTTTGTCATTACTCATTGAGACACACCTCTGTTCAGGAAATCCATTCCACAGATAGCAGCCAGGTAGCAGCCGGCATGGAATCACTGGTGGAGTCCTTTCAGCAGACGTGCACATACCGACATACCGATATTGGATCCGATCGGCTCCATCCCTAAGTAGTAGCAGTGCTCAATATGTGTCAAGATGTAGAGTCTGTGGACAACACTAAGGCCTTAAACCAACTACATATGACTGAAAATGAGAGTTATGCTCACCTTGCTCTGCTCCTCTCTCTCCTCAGCATGCATCCAGATCGGTTTGTTCTCATCTGCGGAGAAACAGACAGAATCGGTGCTGATGCTGATAAACGGCAAAAGTCCGTCTGCTTTTCAGCTGAAAGGTTATTTCTGTTTACGGCCTGAACACGTTGACCTTTCACATCAGAGCAGAGCAGCCGTGTGTCTCTGTGTGTTTATTCTAGCTCACTGTGGATCCAAGCAAAGTCCAACATGTTGAAATGCGCCGTCGGTCTTTACCGTCAACGGAGCCGAACTCCCTCTCGTGAGCGCGGGTGAGGATTTCTTTGTACAGAGTCTCGGCCTGCTTGAACTTCCCCTGCTTCAGGTAACAGGACGCCTGGAGAACACAAACAGTGAGCATCAGCGCGACACAGGGAATGATAAAACTACAGCAGAGCCAGACGCTGGACGTGGAACAGTGGAGATTCACACGAACAAGGTTTCAGACAGCTTTGTTTGGGCTTTCTTTGAAATAAATTTAGATTTTTTAGCCAATCTTGTGGCAAAATAAGAGCGAGATCACGATTATTTACTGATTTTAGGGACAAAATATCAATTTAAATGTTCCCTCAGTGCCTCACATGCAGGCTATAGTAGATGCTAGCTAGTTAGCTGTGCACAGAGAAGCTTCTAGTCTCCACTTAACCAGCTGTGAGAACAAAAATTACTTTAAAAACATTAAAAAAGATGATTTAATATCCAATTTACCACAGTGAAACCAAGTGATTTTATCTACATGAGCTGTTTTCTGTAAGCGGAGCATTTCAAACGCAGTCAGTTGTGTTTTTTTAATTGTGGGAAGCCAAAATCGTGAATCGCCGATTAAAATTATTCAGAATGCATCCAAATGTCCAGCAGCAACATGTTAATTTATCATTCTGCAAAGAAATAGCCACGTATGCCTCGACTCAGTATTAACAACAACTGCATTTGTCGCCTCAAATGAAAACGAAAGGTGCAAAGGGCTTTAATTTAGAGTTTTGTGCTTTCCTCTGCAGAAATGATGACATTTCCAACATAAACGGATGCAAAAAATGGCAAATACAGTGCATAAAAATTCACCAGAATGCAGAAAAAATAAGTGTTAAATCATCCTGAGGGGGAAAAACCCACGGCCCACTGAACGTGCCTATTTATAATCTACACCAGTGGTTCTCAACTGGTGGGTCGGGACCCAAAAGTGGGTCACGATGCCATTTTTAGAGGGTCACAGAAGCAAAGAAAGTAGTGGTATAAGGTCTTTTATTTTAAAGGATGTGTTTCTTATGACACAGTTTGCTTTCAATAGCAGAACATTTAGTGGTGGTGACACCAGTAGTTGCCCACTATTAACCTCTAGATTTGGTTCTGCCAGCTTATTGGAGAAATTTATGCTAAAACGAGCCAAAAATGAACCAAAATGTGCTCAGAATCTGTCAAAATGGAACAAAATATGCCCAAAACTTGGCAAAAGTGTCCAAATATACCAAATTGAGCAAAAAATTTTCCCAAGTTGAATCAAAATGCGTTGAGACCACACCCAAATAAACTTTAATTTGTTAACAGGAACAGCAAACTTCAACAATTTGGGTCGCGACCGTTATTAATAGAGACATAGTGGGTCCTGAGACTGGACCAGTTGAGAACCACTGATCTACATTAATCGATTGTTATCCACGTCTAACATCAACTGTTGTACGCTTAATTTAAAGATATATATAAGCACCGTGGTCGTCAAACACGCTTTCAGTAGTTTGCAAACGTCTCTCAGTATTAGATCTTCTAAAAAACGTCATATTTATTGGATTTTTGTGAGCTTTGCTTTGTTATCTACAGTAGATTTCTGAAAGAGTAGATAAAAGTTAACGATGAACTTTTGTCTGAGGGCGATAGATTCTTGTTAGGGGCTGGTTTTATGTCCACAGGGTGCCCCGCAAAGTCACAGATATCTAGCTTTAAGTATTAACTGCAGAATAAATTAGGTTTTCCATTATTCGTAATTCAGTTTAAGCTGAGAGAAGCGGCTCTGACTGTCCCTCTCACCAGGTTGTTCTTGGTCTTGGCCACGTTGGGGTCGTCGGGGCCCAGCTTGGTCTGGTAGATCTCCAGCGCTCTCATGTAGTAGTACTCCACCTCCTCGTACTTGCCCTGGTTCTGGCACAGCAGGGCCAGGTTGTTCAGCTGCTTGGCCACATCTGGGTGGTCTTTACCCAACACCTGGGACAGAAGCCGGAGAGACGAAGGTGGGGAGTTAAAACAACAGTTTTTAGACGACGACCTGCGTCTGGTGTGAGCCATTTGGTCGACAGCTCGGACCCAGGGTGGGAAATTACCACCAGGCTGCCGCCGAGTGCTGGCGAAGCTGATCTTGTTACAGTCAGTATTTCTTTAACCATCAATGTTTCCTCAGCATTAAACTTTTAATTCAAATAAGTGACCCAGTTTAACCATTTAAAACCACAAAATCCACCGACAGGTTTGTCTTTATGAATAAATAGAGCCATTTATCAAAACCAGTTTTCCATGATAGGCTGTTTTGATGGGAAAATCAACCAAATCTGATAACAGAATTGGTACAGTTCATTAAAATCACCTTAATCTACACGTCTCATTTAGAAAAATCGCCACAAATACCCAAACTGCACAAGAGCCGATAAAAAAATTAAAATTTTGTGCTCCTCAATGCAACTGAGAAGCCTTTAGCTTAAAATAAATAAGCTGAAAATGTTGTCTATTTAAAAATTTACCAAAAGTAAACTTTTTGCACCAGGTCCTGTAAAAAAAAAAAAACAACAAGAAACCATTATGAACTCTACAAGTCCATTTGGCTGAACTGCAGGCAGTGTTTACACTAAGCAGAAAGGAGGTGACATAACAGACTGAGAGGAAAATCAAACCAACAGGATCAATAAATAAATGTAGCACGGCTCAGAAACAGTGAACAGAGGAGACAGTAGTTGAAGATACATCCAGCATGGAGGAACATCTTTATAGAGATGATGAGCAGAGCAGAAGGAAAAAGTCTGTAGAGGCTGAAACATGGAAATGGTATGATACACCGATCAGGCATAACATCACGACCACCTGACTAATACTGTGTTGGTCCCCCTTATGTGGTCCAAAATGCTCTGGACCATTGGGAATCATGGACCAGAGGACCTCTCAGGGGGTCCTATGGGGTCTGGAACCAGGACGTTGCCACTGGATCCTTTGGGTGCTCTGTCTTGTGCAGTGGGGCCTCTGTCAATCCAACTTGTTCCACTGCATCCTGTTGATGCTTGATCAGAATGGGCTGTAGGAAGTCTGGAGGTCAAATCAACATGTTGGACCATTGTCATGTTCCTCAACATGTTCCTGATTGGTTGATGTTGTTTCCATGTGGTGCATTTTCATCCAGTGACATGTGGGATTTCCATTTGCATGAGGGAGTGTGTTTGTTGTGGGACGATGTTTATTTGGGTGTCTAAGTCTGATCAAGGTTTTCCATCAGAACACCACATAGTACCAATATGATCAATGGTATTCACTTCACCTGTCAGTAGTCGGGATGTTGAGGCTGACTGGTGTATTTATTAGTGTGTAAAACTACCAAATTTGGGCAGTTGGAAAAGGTTGTGCGTGCTGATTCATTTTTTTTCTAGTTTTTGTTCAACAATTTTCATTTTAATGCAGGGCTGCTCGGTGGCTCGGTGGTTGGCAGCGTCGCCTCACAGCTAGAAGATCCCCGGTTAGGACGCCTGGGATCTTCCTGTGTGGAGTTTGCATGTTCTCCCTGTGCAGCGTGGGTTTTCACCAGCTTCCTCCCACAGTCCAAAAACATGCTGATGATTCTAAATTGTCTGTAGGTGTGAATGAGAGTGTGCTTGGTTGTCTGTCTCTATGTGTAGCCCTGTGATAGACTGGAGACATGTCCAGGGTGTCTCCTGCCTTCACCTGAGTCGGCTGGGATAGAGTCCAACCCCCCCCGACCCTACAGAGGATTAAGCGGTGTATAGATGATGGATCTCTCCTTCTTCATGGTTGTTCTTTTTCTACAGAGGTGCAGGAGCTTATGTTAATCAACCCAATGTAAGAACCACACCTGAACTATGCAGGACGCTATAAACTATACACTGGTCAACGGGCAACCTCATGTCTACTTGTGTCATTTTAGATTTCTAGGAAGATGTTTGACCATTGGACATGTTGTTTTGACTCACTGCAGTCTGTTTGTAGCTTGGTTGTTCTGATGGTTTAACATTACAATGGAGCAGAGTACTCAAAACACTTCACACCCATAAATTTGAGCCACAATATTGGAAAGTAAATCTGTAAAAAAAAAAAAGTACTGCTTCCTAACCAAACCCAGCAGGCATCGCCCTGAGGATCTGGTTCAGTGCCAGGATGATGGACGACTGACCTGATAAGTAAACAAACATTAGCGTAGCAAGAAAACAGCGTCCATCACAGGAAACGACGTCCTCGCGTGAGCTGCTCCGAGCCAAGAGAAGCGCAAACGCGACGAAACAAATCTTTAAAAGTGAATGTGTTTGCATTAATGTGGATACGAGGGTGGAGGTGAGCTTCTCCTGCGTGCCGAGGAGGCTTAAGAGGCAGCGTGAAAAGATGCAGGAGGATTATTAGAGACGGGGGTTTTATCCGAGTCTGACAGACCGGCAAAAAGAGCAACACAGGAGAGGAAAATGAGACGGATGCATGAGGGTGGAATACGATTAGAAGAAGGTCAGAGGACGACTGGGAAGAGCATCGGCGAGCTTGTTGCCGTCCTTCTAGGTTCAGTTTGCTGCTCCGTAGGTCTGTGGGAGGTCTGCAGGATCATCGGCCTCCCCTGTGCAGAGCTACCTACAGCACCCGCCGGCCTCCCACGCCTCCGACAGCTCTCCTGTAAACATCGTTAGCCGGGGAAAGGATTTGCTGTAAGCCACACGGTTCAGGTCGCTCAGGAATCCATCTTGTTTATCGACGCCGCCGAAAGTGCTGCGGCCCGTCGCGGTTTCCGGGAAGCTTTGAGGAGAACTACCTTGATCTTTAATTAAGCAAAAGCATCCTCAACCTGCAGCGTATGGACTGTTCTGCTTAAGTATTTACAGAATACACGAGATTTGGGAATTTAATTGATGTTTTTTCACATTTCAACACAGCAAAACGACTGGATTCGTGCTGTAAAATCTGTAGTCTTTGCAATTTTCCAGTCAGCTACTCGTATCTGCTCCTACTGATTCAACAGGGTTATGAGGAAACAGTTTGAAGGAAAGATAACGGCTTCGAAGTCTGTTTAACCTTCAAAATTTATCTTTTTCACTCTCTACCTGACAAGGACAAGGCTGACGTTACTTCATATTCTAAAAATCCAATGACAACACTCTGGCAGCCTTTAAGAAGAGTCGTGCTCTTTCCTACAGCTCTTCACTTTAGTTCTCTTCTACAGACCTTCTATTTATTTTATTATTTATTTATATATACTTTAAGGCTTTATAAACCCTCCCCATGCTTGGGTTCGATGCCAGAAGCCTCAGAAGGTGCAGAACAATTTGGCGACATCGTAGTGCTTGAAATAAATCCAACACAGCAACGAGACGTTCATGTGAAATGGACAAGGCCAGATGCTGAACGCTGCTGTACACAGGAGACGGAGGAGGCTGATGCTACGGTCGCTGAGCCAATCAGAGCTCAGGATGCAGAACGCAGCGCTCTGATTGGTCGCCTCCCATCCACCAGCCAATAGCGTGCCGTGTAGCATCTCACGTGGGCAAACTAGCTCAAGAGGAAGTAGCTGAGTTTTCCATACGTGGGAGTCTTTGTCTGCTCATCTGCTGAACGCTAACTGTTTTATTTACATTTAATATTCTTCTTAATCCGTGATACAAAATTAGATGTATACAATTTAAAAATCTGCGATACAGTGAGACCATGAAAAGTGAACCGCGATATGGCGAGGGGCGGCTGTGCTTACACTGGAAGATTCAACTTTCTGACGGCCTTTGAAGGCATCATGTGTGACATGCGGCTCAGTCGGGAAAATTAACCAAATCTAAACTTAAAAACCAGGATATTCCATGTCTCATTTGAAAATTCAGCAAAAATAAACCAGTGAAAAACAAGAAATTCTGCACTTCCTGGCACAACTGAGAAGCTACGACTGACTCAGCTGTGGCCAACACGGCGGAAATTCAGGGACCTTTAGGTTGAACTGCAGGCAGTGTTTTTACAGAGCAGTGAGGAGACGACAAGAAAGACTGAGAGGAAAATCAAACCTACTGGATCAGTAGAATAAATGCAGCATGGCTCAGAAACAGTGAACAGAGGAGACAGTAGTTGGAGATACATCCAGCATGGTGGAACATCTTTCTACAGCTTAAAATTGGTCAAAATTGCATAAAAAAGTGTCCAAAATTACTTGAAATTTTCATTTTGTACTAATTTTTCATCATTTTAGACAAATTTAAAGTTATTTTGGACGATTCTTGAGTTAGTGTAGACGAGTTTTTAGTCATTAGGACAATTCTATGTGACTTTGGAGAAGTTTCAACTTATTCTGGATAAATTTTGAGTCATTTTTGAAATTTTATGTCACTTTGGACGAGATCAAACTTACTGGATCAATGAAATAAATGCACCATGGCTCCAAAACAGAGAACAGAAAAGACAGTAGTTGAAGATACATCCAGCATGGTGAAACATCTTTCTACAAATGATGAGCAGAGACTCAAAACGGCTTAAAAAATGGCCGTGTTGACTCAAAGTTGTCAGTTTGAATGAACTTAAAGTCATTCTGAACGAGTTTTTCGTCATTTTTAGCCAGTTTACAAGTTATTTTAGACAATTTTTGATCAATAAAATAAATGCAACATGGCTCAAAAACAGTAATTGTCCATGAGGACTCAAATTTTGTCATTTTAAACAAATTCTAGGATAATTTTGAACATCTTTCAAGTCATTTTTAACCATTTTCCGGTCATTTTTGCATAAATTCGGGCAAGTTTGAAGTTATTTTCAACCATTGTAGATGAGCGGAAAATCCAACCTGCTGGATCAATAGAATAAAAGCAGCACGGCTCAGAAACAGTGAACAGAGGAGACAGTTGGAGATACATCCAGCATGGAGGAACATCTTCCTACAGATGATGAGTGGAGTAGAGTGTTTGAAGAGGGTGTGAAGATGTCAGTAGTCACATATCTATAGCATGTAGAGCAGCTTTTTTTCCAGTACTGGACATTTGTGGACACTTGGGAGAAAATGTGCATGTGAAATAAATAAATAAATTCAACTATACGTATTTTTTATGACATTCTAGCTGCATCATTCTGCACAGGACACATTTCTGAGTCTTCTCTCCTTCTAGTTGTGGTTGTGCTGCTTCCATAGAGGATCAGGACTTTATATTGCAGAGAAAAATGAACCACAGTGAGTGAAAACCGTGACAGAGGGGTTAATGTTTTAAATCAGCATCAGAGAAATCAAACAAAAACGCTGCTTTAAGCTTTTTCTAGTTTAAATTTGCTCTCCAATAAACCACCAGAGCAGTGAAAAGCTTTGACACCACATTACAGTTCTCCCTGATGCCCACTGAGCTCAGTTTGCAGCAGAATTCCCTCTGAGTTTCTATAAAAAGGCAGAACTGCATGAGGAAAGCATCCGTCTGATTCAGCAGCTCTGCAGCAGCCACATTACGCCGCACCGCCTGTGCGGGAAAAACTCGGAGCCAAGTCTCACAGCTTAAGCGAGAGCATAATCATCGGAGTTTAAGCAGCGTAAAGAAATGAAATCGCTCAGCTTAACCGAAGCCGACGCCTCGCTCTCAGAGGAGGAGGGTTTGTTCAAAGGCGAGAGCTGCAGCAGAAAGTGTCTCCTGCACTGTCAGGATCGCTGAGCGGCGCCTCTGTAGGCATCAAATTAGGAGGTGAGACTGAATAATTAAGTTCAAGTTGGATATAGAGCCAATCCACTAGGGATGCAGGATAATATCGGCGTCAGATAATTATCGGTTAATTTTGGCAATTATGACGTCATTCTGATAATTAAAAAATGAGCGGATAATAATAAAGACTTTGAATCTTGGTTTTTGCCGTTGGTCTGTGTGTTGTAGTTTGTCCTCATGCCTGGCTCCTCAACCCCTCCCCTCCCTGACAGTACTGTCGCATGTGTGTGATGGTAAATAGTCTGCACTTTTATAGCGCTTTTCTCTACCTTAGTGGTTCCAAAGCGCTTTACAATGTGTTTCTCATTCACCCATTCACACTCCAATGGCAACAGAGCTGCCATGCAAGGCGCTAATCTACCATTGGGAGCAACTTGGGGTTCAGTGTCTTGCCCAAAGACACTTTGGCATGCGGAGGGGCCGGGGATCGATCAGTGGACAACCTGCTCTACCACCTGAGCCACAGCCGCCTCCCACTGATGTCATAACAATGCGCAGGCAGAGAAAACAAGCAGCATGGCGTGGCACTGACCAGTGTGGACTTTCTTTACCGTGTCAGAAGGAGACATTTCACTAAGGCTGGTCCCAAATATTGAAATATCTGAATATTAGTTGGTTGTGGTGGTATTGGGGTAATAATTTTGATATTGGAATAGTCGTGAGTGTCGCTGCCAGGCGCCACTGCCAGGGTCGTTGCCGAGCGCCGCTGAGCGTCACCGAGTGCTGCCAAAAGTCGCCAAGGCTCTAGTACGCCGTCGTAATTGTAGTCCGTGGACCTGCCAGCTCTGGTGTCATGCTCCGGTGTCACCCTCGCTCCCTCATGCTCCCCCCTCTCCCCTCAACACCGCGACACGAACCCAGTCCGTTGACATTATCAGTTATCGGCTGCAAGAAGTATAAAATTATCGATTATCGGTTGAAATAGGCATTATCGTGCATACAAAGGGTCCTAACAAACCCCATTATGAGAGGGAAGCACCTAACGACTCGCATCATGAGGGGAAGGGCAGCACACACCCAGCAGGCTGAAGCTTCAGTGGTGTTCATGGCTCCTTAAGAGTACAAAAACCTGGAACCTCCAACCAGTCAGCTTAGAACTGATGAAGCCTCTTGGATGGGAGGTGAAACGCCTTCGAGTCCAGATGCTACGACTGAAACCACGAGGATAACCACGACCTGGACGACTGAGAATCTTCAGACATGATAAATCTGAGGTTCATCTTCCTGATTCCTTTTCTGGTTTTAATCTTGATTAAGATGCTTTGTCCGAAAAGTTTGTTTTTTACGCTCAGAGTTACTGTATGTTTTAAAGAAAAGAGTCAGTTTAATGTTGTATTTCTTGTTTTTGTTGTTTAAACACATGAAACTGTGATTTTTGTGTACCTTCGCCCCCGTACATTCTTTTCTGTCATGTGTTTGATGATCTCTGACCCACCTTTTCTCTGATCTCCAGCGCTCTCTTGCACAGAGGCTCTGCTTCCTTGTACTTCCCTCTCTTCCCGTACAGGACAGCCAGGTTGTTGAGGGTGGCAGCAACCTGACGGAGACACAAACACACCCGTTACAGCTAGTCGTTTCATAAACCCTCAGTCATCTTCAGCCACGTGTGCTCGGCGGGCGAAACCGCAGGACGCCGGTGCTGCGGCTCGTTGATCCGGTGAGTGAGTCATTGGAAAGTGAGGAAACAGGAAGTGATTGTTGTGGTGGGCTGTGAAATTTGATCCAAATCAGCCGAGCGATGAATCTCGGCGAGGAGGGCAGCTCTGATCTCTGAATCACACCGGAGTCTGGCAGCCATGTGGAGGAGTGGGAGGAAGAGGAGGGAGAGGAAGGGCAGAGGGGAGGAAAGGGGAGATTTACTCAGGAAGAGAGAAGTGACGGAGGGAGGAGAGGAAGGAGGCAGCTTCAAAACTCTTTAACTTTTCCTTCACTATCTCCAAAAAAACCACTCTAAAAGGAGAAAATTATACTTTATAGCCTCCAAATATAACAATATCAAGAAGACAACTAACATATCTTTCAAACATCCAACACATAAAGCTGCAGATGAGAATAATCACTTCATCCTGAAACTTACTGAGGCTTATTCATAGGTTACAAAAGACGTCCAGTGTGTGCCTCCTATTAGTAATCCCTGGTCCTGGACCCACACCCGTCTCTACTTCCTGCTTGGTGAAATCAGCAGCAACCACTTTAATGAATCCTAAATAAACATCTAAGGAAAGCCAAAGAGCCCAAAAAGCCAGCAAAGTGTTTTGTAATCGTCGAACCAGGAAACATCCAGGAAATCATGTTGTTGCACTGAAGCAAGCATGGTGTTGTGACAAAAGTCTAACCTGTGTAGAAAAAACACTTTTAGTCACCAAACTCATGAAGCGTTTTCAATCAGATTTGAGTGTTGATTCAATATATGCAGCTTTTATGTCCTGGTGACCATTAAAATTGCAGTTTTGAGTCTTTATCCAGCAGAAAAAACTGACGGAGGCATTACCAAGATGGTTTAAGGGTCAACACATGCCTTTTTTCCCCAATTACAACCATTATGAGAGTGCAAAAGACACCTAACCTGTGTCTAATAACACTAATTCCTCAACACAAGCAAACCTCTCCCCCTAACCAGCCAATCAACTGCTTTATAATCGTCAAACCAGGAAATATACAACCATTATGAGAGTACAAAGACGCCCAACCTGTGCCTAATAGCATTAATTTCTCAACATGGTCACAACAACAATCCTGGACCGAGACCTACAACTGATCAGCAGCAGGAGCAGCCTCAGTCATGAGATGCTATAAACAAAGAGACTCGCAGCTAAACAAAAATCTACGGGAGAATTCTGTAACAACAAAGATGGAGGCTGCATGATACGTCTCACCTCTACGCTCAAACAGCCAATCAACTGCTTTATAGTCGTCAAACCAGGAAATATCCAGCCAATCTCATTGTTTAAACCTTATTTTGGGGCAAAGTCACCAAACTTTTTAAGTATTTTTAATCAGATTTAAGTGGTGGTTGTATATATGCAGCTTTTATGTCCTGGTGACCATTAAAATTGCAGTTTTGAGTCTTTATCCAGCAGAAAAAACCGACGGAGGCATTACCAAGATGGTTTAAGGGTCAACACATACCTTTTTTCCCCAATTACAACCATTAGGAGAGTGCAAAAGACACTTAACCTTTGCCTAATAACATTAATTCCCCAACACAGGTAAACCTCTCCATCCAAACAGCCAATCAGCTGGTTTATAGTAGTCAAACCCGGACATATCCAGCCAATCACGTTGCTGCAACACTGTGTGCATGCATTGTAGAAGTTTACCCACAGAAAAACGCCTTTTCAACCTAATTTTGGTGCAAAATTACCAAACTTTTTAAGTGTTTTTAATCAGATTTGAGTCGTGGCTCTACATATATGCATTTTTAATGTCCGGGTGAACTGTAAAATTGCAGTTATGAGTCTCTTCTCGAGGCCTTACAGACATGGCTTCAGAGTCGACACATACTTCCTTTACTTATTCATAGATTATAAAAGGCACCTAATAAGATTAATTACTCAACACAGTTACCCACACCTGATCCTGTACCTTTAACTGTCTGTCTGAGACACTTTTAAACCTTATTTTGGGGCAAAGTCACCAATTTTTTTCAGCACTTCTAATCAGATTTGAGTGGTGATCCTAGATAGGTAGGTTTTATGTCCAGGTGACCATTAAAATTTAGTTTTGAGGTCGGCTGCAGAGTAGCTCGACTTGCTTAGAAGGATTTTTGCCTCAAGCTTCTGTCAGCACCACACTGGAGCTGCTCATCCTTCAAAGTGACAGCGAGATTAAAATCAGACCTCCTTTTATTTACCTATACGTTGATTACAAAAGACACCCAGCATGTGACTCACAACATTAATTCCTTGCTACAGCTTGGTTTCAGCCTCAGTCAGAGACGCTACAAACAAAAGAATTACAACAGAAAGCTACGGGAGAGTTAGAGATGGAGATTGTATGACGTATGTCTCGTCACTTCCCCCAAAAAAGGCCAATTGTTTGGGAACAACCAGCCAGTCGTGTTATGTTGTTGCACTAACGCTAGCAGAGAGTGGGGAAAATGTGCAGAAAAGCCACCAAACATTTTAATTTTTCTATGTTTTTGTATCATATTCATCGGTTTTTATGTCCTGAGACCATTAAAATTACAGTTATGACTCAATCTGCATTTGTTTAGATGCAAACCTGGTCGTGTTAGCTTAAAATAACTGCCCAAGGATGCTACCAAGATGGCTGCAGAGTGGCGAGACTTTGACTTTTCCTCATCCGTCTATCAGCATCTCACTGAACCGGTTCATCCTTTAGGGCTCAGAGGCATTTCTTTTTAGCTCGAAACACAATCAACACAGCTGGGTGTCCGAGTCAGAGTGAAATAGACTCTTCAGGGACGCTTATGCTCATAAAATCCGAGTCATAGCACAGCTGGGTTAAACAGCTAAATGAAATGCGATGTTAAATGGCTCGAATGAAGCTCGGTGCATCCACTCTTTGTGTACAGATGGAGTCCCAAACACGCAGCTGGGGATGCCAGTACTCCGCTCCGTTACACTCGACAATCAGAGGAGCGTGTCGGATGTGATTTGCTAAAAATACCTGGACGTTCGGCTACGTTCAGTCGGATTTCAGTAGCAGCATGTTTCAAGTATAGTCAAGTTTGAGCAGTGGACAGTTCAATTCATGCTCCAAGTTTAAGGCACATTATTATGACAATTAGTACTTCCTAGATGTAAACATACTGCATTAAACAGTACGTACTTCATGAATGCAGCTCTGCTTAAAGTAAAAACCAGAAGTAGGCGATCTAGAACAGTGGTTCTCAACTGGTCCAGCCTCAGGACCCACTATGTCTCTATTAATAACAGTCGCGACCCAACTTTTTGAAGTTTGCGGTTCCTGTTAACAAATTAAGGTTTATTTGGGTGGAGTCTCAACATTTTTCGATACAGCCTGGGGAAAAAATGGCTTATTTTTTGCTCTTTTTGGTATATTTGGACACTTTCGCCAAGTTTGGGGCATATTTTGGCCCATTTTGACAGATTCTGAGCACATTTTGGTTCATTTTTGGCACGTTTTAGCATAAATTTCTCTAATAAGCTGACAGAGATAACTCTAGAGGTTAATATTGGGCAACTACTGGTGTCACCACCACTAAATATCCTGCTATTGAAAGCAAACTGTGTCATAAGAAACACGTCCTTTAAAATAAAAGACTTTACACCACTACTTTTTGGGGGGGACATGCTTCTGCGACCCTCTAAAAATGGCTTCGCAACCCACTTTTGGGTCCCGACCCACCAGTTGAGAACCACTGATCTAGAACACAACCAGGGTCTTTCTGTTTCTGATTTAGTTGCGCCAACCAGCGGTGATCTTCGCAGCAACTACAGTCCAGGTAAACAACTCTAACCGGCCTGGATCACATTAAAGTGTTTAACAATGACAGTCAGGAAGCCACAGTTACTTTCTACTGTATATTAAAGGACGACTTCAACATCCTGTGAGTCGGGTTTTATTTACGTTTGTTGATGAGAGTGAGACGAGGCGATCAACAGCACCTTCACTCACGTCTGTACGTAAAATAAAAATAACAGCCTAGCTTGGTGTGAAGACTAAACATGTGAAAACAGCTAGCTTGGCTACTTCCAAAAGGAGCTAAAGTAGGTCACTTCTTGACAACTTGTCATTTTTATACTTTGGAGATTAAACAGATGAGAGATAAAGTGCTAATTAGCGAGCTTTAGACGTGTTGCTTGTCCGATTCTGTTGTGCTTGGACTGAGCACGGCCTGCTGTCTCCAGTCTTTATGCTAAGCTAAGCTAAGCTCTGTCCAGGGTGTTGGTTACATTCGCCGCCACGAAACAGTTTTCATAACCAGGAGTCACAAAGTTAAGGTCCACACTCTACCCTAACTGGAACCAGTCCAGACCACTAAATCTGCTGTTGTGCAACCACAGGATGAGTGTGTTGGTGCATGTACAACCAGCAATGAACCAACCAGCGATGAACCAACCAGCAATGAACCAACCAAGAATGTCAGTGCTGCAAGTCCACGCCTGATTTAGAAAAGAACTAATACCAACCAGAATCATTTGGAAGCAGGTTAAAGTTCTGAACCAATGCTGAACACTAAAAACATGGAGAAGAAGATGAAAACATGGAATACAGAGGAAAGAAGAAGAATCAGGAGACTGTGAATCAGTTTCAGATAATATGCATCATATTAAATGTGATTTCTTCTTAACGACAATCACAGAACAATCACTTCCTTGTGGAAAAGACAGACGAGGGTCTGGTGGTGGGACGAGAGGATGGAGGATGGAGGATGGAGGATGGAGGTGGGCTAACCTCGGTTTCAGTAAGTGAAGCGTGATGGAGGTCCAGACAGTGGAGACTGAGGCCTGCTGAGGTTAACACAGTTAGTCGTTAATGGATCTGAGTTCAGGCCGAGTCATTCATGAACTCCACGCTGCTCATCACAGCTCTGGAGTGGTGCAATTTAAAATGTATAGGATGCACTGTAAAAAAAAAATCCTCACCAGTTTCCTGTTATTTTACAGTTTTTTTTCTGTTTTGTTAAATCACATTAATATTAAATTTACATGCAAAGAAACAGGCCATGACTGTACATAACGTCCACATCATAAGTCTGTATTTTTACAAACCATAATCTGTTCTTCTTCAACGTCAGACTGTAAAATTACACTATTTTACCGTATTTAAATCAGCAAACATCATTATTTTACAGATATTTGCCATTATTTGCAAAAGAATAAGTATATTAAGGATTGAAAAGTAGTAAGTGTTTTGTTGAATCAGAGATAATAACTAATAAAATCGCGAAAAAAGCACTTGCATGTCAAGAAACAAGCCAGAACTTTAAAATAGCTTCCACATTAAATATCTGTATTTTAACAAATTAACAAAAAAAGAGAAGCAGGCAAAACTGTAAAAACAAACGTACTAATAATAATATTAACCACATCTAAAATCTGTTCATTTGCTAATAATAATCTGTTCTTTTACAACATTAGAGCATAAAATTACACTATTTTTACTGCATTTAAATCAGCAAAAATCTAATTATTTTACAGATTTCTGCTGTTAGTTGAAAAAAAGTATATTAAAGACTAAAAATTAGTGACTGTAAGTGACAGAATTACCGTGTTTTGTTAAATTACAGGCAATATTTGGTAAAATCAGAGGGAGAAAGTATGAATTTAATGATCTACATCAAAAAGTGGTATTTTTACAAATGATAATCTGTTCTTTTACAACATTAGACTGTAGAATTGCACTATTTTTACTGTATTTAAATCATCAACAATATCATTATTTTACAGATATTTTCTATTATTTGAATGAAAAAAATGTTATTTTTCCAGATGTTTCCCATTTTGTTAAATTACAGCTAATAACTAGTAATGTCACAGAAAAAAACATTATTTTACATGTAAAGGAGCAGGTCAAAACTGTAAAAAAAAAAAACAAATAACAATAATAATAATAATAATTATATGAACCACATTTAAAATCTGTATATTTACAAATGGTAATCGGTTTTTTATGATATTAGGCAATAAAAAGACACTATTTTTACTGCATTTAAATCAGCAAAAATCTGTGTTGTTTTACAGATTTTTGCTGTTAGTTGGAAAAAAAGTATATTTAGGACAAAAAATCAGAAACTTTTTAATGGATTTGCCCTGTTTTGTTAAATTACAGATATTATCTGGTAAAATCCTAGAAAAAAAGCATCAATTTTCACGCAAAGAAACAGATTTAAATAATGTTTACATCAAAAACTTGTATTTTTACAAATGGTAGTTTGCTCTTTACACTATTTTTACTGCGTTTAAATCAGCAAAAAAATACAGACATCAGATATTAACTGGTACAATCACAGAAAGAAATATTAGTTTACATGTTGACAGTAAAAAAAGTGCAAAACTGTAAAAAACATGTCCACATGAAAAATCTGCATTTTTAGAAATAGTAGTTCGTCCTTTAAAGTGTGTTTTACTGTATTTAAATCAGCTAAAAATATAATTATTTTACCCATATTTGCCATTGTTTTCACGGGTTTTTACAATTTTTGAACATAATAGAATTCCACTATTTTCAAAAGCATTTTTTCGAGCAGATTTTTACAGTTTTTAAGGGATGTTTTTTACAGTGTAGGTCTTTGTGCATTTTTTGTGCGGTTTTGTGAGAATATGGTTTCAATAAATGCAGTAACAGAGACAACCAGACTCATCTGATGTCTTTATAGAATCACATTTACGTTATCAGCCATTATATTATCTTATTTAACTTTTTTGTCACTTTAAATTACCTCACTGGAGTCTGGAATGTTTGAATTCTGGTTCAACCTTGTAAAGTTTTGGCATTTCTGTCAAAAAAGAACTAGGTGAAATGTCTGAAACTGAAAAAACTAAATTTAAAATGATATATAGACATCCACAAACCCACTTGCATGGAAAAACAACAGCAAAGGAAGTCCAACTCCAACGCTAACTTCCTCCTTCTCGGGGTCTTTAATAATGATAAACGTCACTGTTATTGCTGCTGTCTCTGTTATTATATGTGCCACCTGAGGGGCGGCTGGGAAAATACCCTTAAATGAATTTTATCGATTTCCTGGGGGGCAGACGGGACGCTGCAGCAGCCGTGAAGCCGACAGCCGACCGTAATGATGGTTCGAAAATAGAAATCGGTGTGGACGGCTCAGTCGCTAACAACGTAAACATCTCTTATTGCCTTTTCCATTATGTGGCCTGGATCACATTAGAGTGTTTAACGGCGACAGTCAGGAAGCCACAGCTACTTTATATCAAAGGACGACTTCAACACTGTGAGTTTATTTACTTTCTTGGTAAGAGTGAGATGAGAAGATCAATAAAACCCTCACACCTACATATAAAGTAAAAAATAATAGCTTAGCTTGGTGTAAAGACTAAATATGGGAAACCCAGCTGCCTCGGCTTCTTCTAAAAGGAGCTAAATTAGGTCACCTCTTGTCATTTTGTCAAATTTGTCATTTTTATACTTTGAAAGTTAAACAAATTAGATGCAACAAACGAATGCTAAATAAAATGCTAATTAGCGAGCTTTAGACGTGTTGCTAGTCTGATTTTATGTTTGGACTGAGCAAGGCTTTGTTTTCTGTCTTTGTGCTAAGTTAAGCTAACAAGCTAACAGACTGTAGCTTCATATAAACAGTAGAGATATAAGTGTGGTATTGTTCTTCTCATCTAACTCTCACAAATAAAGAAAACAACATGTTTCCTAAACTGTTTAACAATATCTACAGTGCTATTTGTGTCTTTTTTGTGACCTTTAGATGTGCTGCTCGTCTGACTTTGTTATGCTATTCCCAGTCCTCATGCTAAGCTAAGCTAAGCTAAGCGGTTGTAGCTTCAAATAAACAGCACAGATACGTATGTGGTATTGTTCTTCTCATCTAACTCTCACAAATAAAGGAAACGACATGTTACATAAAGTCTTTAACCATACCTACAGTGCTGTTTGTGTCTTTTTTTTGTGACCTTTAGATGTGCTGCTCGTCCGACTTTGTTATGCTATTCCCAGTCCTTGTGGTAAGCTAAGCTAAGCGGTTGTAGCTTCAAATAAACAGTACAGATATGTATGTGGTATTGTTCTTCTCATCTAACTCTCACAAATAAAGGAAACGACATGTTACATAAACTCTTTAACCATACCTACAGTGCTGTTTGTGTCTTTTTTTTGTGACCTTTAGATGTGCTGCTCGTCCAACTTTGTTATGCTATTCCCAGTCCTCATGCTAAGTTAAGCTAAGTTAAGCTCAGTGGCTGTAGCTTCATATTAACAGTACAGATATGAGTGTGGTATTGTTCTTCTCATCTAACTCTCACAAATAAAGGAAATAACATGTTTCCTAAACTCTTTAACAATATCTATAGTGCTATTTGTGTTTTTTGTGACCGTTAGATTAGGGCTGGTCCGGAATATTCGAATATACGAATAATCAATCGTTGCGGTTGTATTCGAATAATAATTCTGATATTTGAATATTCGTGTGCGCCGCCGCCGGGCAACATCAAGTGTCGCAGAGCGTTGCCGAAGCTGTAGTACACCGCCGGGCACCATCGAGTGTCGCTGAACACTGGCGAGCGTTGCCAAGCATTGCTGAGCGCTGCCGAGCGCTGCCGAGCGTTGCCGAGCGCTGCCAAGCATTGCCGAGGCTGTAGTATGTCGCTGAGCACTGCTGAACGCTGCCTAGGCTGTAGAACACCTCAGTGGTTCCGGTACGCAGACCTGGCAACTCCGGTGTGACACTCCAGTAGACACTCCAGTGTCTAACCCAAACCCTAACCCTCTCCGACTTTGTTATGCTATTCCCAGTCCTTGTGCTAAGCTAAGCTAAGAGACTGTAGCTTCTTATCAACAGTACATATTTGTGTGTAGTACTGTTCTTCTCGTCTCTCACAAATAAAGGAAACAACAGATTTTCTAAAGCGACGTCTCTGTGATTCAAATAAATCCAAGTACACCAGCGTCACAAATGATATTGTCCAACTGTCCAATGCAAGAAAAACTACAGAAACATGATGCTGACATGCCAGAAAAAGGAAAAACAGATCAATATCATATCATAACGTGAGACAATTCACATTAAATCTTGATGGCTTGCATTCGAATGAGCGACTGGTGTGCAAAGAACGGATAAATTGAGGAATACGGCTCATTTACATGATCTGATTACTTCATGCTCGAGCTGAATCATTCCGTCGTTATTAATGATGACGGATGATGTTGTGATCAGTTTGCAAACACAGAGATTTAAAATGCAAGCGGCCGAACAGACGGAATGACTCAGACCATCTGGAGGCAGCGACTCATTGATCAGCGGACACTTGACTGATCACAACACCATCTAGTCAACAGCAGCTGAACGTCATTACGCCACAGGAGTAATAGAAAACAAGCAAATGAGCCACGTTCCTTAATTAATCCAGTCTGTGCGCATCAAACATGTGTTCCAAGATACCACAACATAAATAATATACTGTTATAACAAGAGAAGTTAATTGATGTAATGGGATATGATTGTAATAGAGCTGAATAACTAACTGCAATTCAAAACAGTGCACTCAGAAATGCATATACATTATTAACATTAATTAAAATATTACTTTATTTGAGTTTATTACAGAACACAC
This sequence comes from Dascyllus trimaculatus, assembly GCA_024666655.1. NCBI lineage: Eukaryota > Metazoa > Chordata > Actinopteri > Pomacentridae > Dascyllus > Dascyllus trimaculatus. Next base: position 28,559,218 of record CM045462.1, on the reverse strand, counting down.
AACACGTAGATGCCGCTGCTAAGCCACAGTCTACCGTTTTCGGAGATCTTTCCTACTTTCCTGCTTTTATTTTAGCCGCTTTATTCCCTTTTAACTCTTTTAACTGTGTTTTTTATGACGCTTTACGCTCCTTTTACACTGCATCTTGATTTTTTTCATGCGTTATGTAAAGCATTTAGTCTTGCCTTGTTGTTAAAATGCGCAATACCTATAATCTTGTCTTGTTTTACTCAATTATTTGATTTTTTAAAAATTTTTATGACTCATTTATTTAACTTAAAACTGTCAAAATAATTGTTTCATCTTCGTAAATACACACTGGAAGCAATTTATATTTTTGAGTTCTCATCTTTGCATCAGAAAACAGAGCAGTAAATATTCTGATGGTGTCTCATGTGGTAATTATTCATCACATGTTTTAAATCTATTGCATAGTAAACACTGAACTGAAGCTTCATCTTAAAAAAGTTGATTGCAAATCATAATATCTGCAATTAGATATTTTCCTCGAGTTGTTTAGCCGTTATTTGCGTGTTGTATTACTTGAAAATATGTTGTTATAGAGTGAAAAGCATCTTAAATATCTTCAAATATTAACATGATACTCATCGGTTTCATCGGTTTCTGCTGTAAATAAACAAACAGCTGTATAACTCTGATGTAGTGCAGAGACAGATGTACTCACAGCTGGATGGTCCCGGCCGAGAGTCTTCTCCCTGATGGCCAGAGCGTCATTCAGCAGGTTGGCCGCCTCCTTGTATTTGTTCTGATCCCTGAGTCAGACAGAAGCAAACGCACACAGATGGGCAGGATGAGGGACGAGCGCACAAAGAGAAGGAGCGTAAACCACGCCGACTGTCTCCACTAGCAGCTCATTACTTTCAGGTGACACGGTTAAAATGGCCCTGCAGCAGTTCCCACCATCATCGCACCAGTCTGCCGACAACAAGCCGACCCAGACTCTCATCCCTCCAAAAGCCTGAGTTCACTATTCAGCAGCGGAGATTTGTGTAGGTAACAAAACATAACGACGACGACCCTTTGAAATGCTTGTCCGGCTCTTGTGTGCCGTCCTTTTGTTCTCGACTGCTCGGGCTGAGGAATTAGCGCTCGCCCAGTTCTGCGGCTGCACTCTAAATCTTGGAGCTATGTTTGGCTTCTCCTGACGTCGGCATCCAGCTTCTCATTCTGAGGCCGGTCGCGCAACGCCGAGAGGGTGAGCGCCAAAAATGTCTCGAGGGGAGCATGCCACGGTGTTGTGAGGGCGGCGGAAAGACAAAATGCACCGTTGTTATCACGTTGAGGGATGTGAAGGTGTTCAAGTCAACTCAACTCTCAATTCAACCTTCTAATAAACCAATAATCCTGCTTTACTGTATTTTGTACTTTTAGAATACTTGATTTTATTGTACACTGAACAAAAATATAAACTCCCCCGTGCAAAATACTGATGCCACATGAAGTGCACCACCCAAAGTGAGCGTATACTGTCTGGTACTTGTACTAAATGGATATTTCTCTTGATTAATGTCCCAAATTTGAGTCCACCACTGCCTCAGTGATCCTTTGGTCTGACAACAGATGCATCACACCAACATGCCAATGACAAGTTTCCTCATGACCGGAGTCATCTGAGGCATTGCTGCTTTTGGGACACTAATAAAGAGAAACATCCATTTAGTACAAGTACAGGGTTTCCCCCAGTGCTTTATAAGCCTGGCGGACCGCCAGGCTTTCCTTGCCCCCCCGCCAGGCTAATTTTATTTATTTTAAATAGTTTTTTTGTGCACCAAAACAGTGATAGCAAAGACGATGTACAGAGCTTCTAATTATACGGTTGAAAGCGCAATGGCGATATTTTATGGTTGATGCGTGAACTTTTTCCGAAGTCGGAGGAGCACTGGAGGAGACCATGAGCCGCTCATTCACTCCCAGGCCAAGGGGAGTTCATCCCCGGCGAGCCGACCGAGCCGCGGCTCCATGATGAGGCAGAGCCAGTGGAGTTAGCACGGATGTTAGCATGTCGTCGGAGCAGCCTTCTGCGAGCCGCGATGGTAAACATCCAACTAGCAGATTTAATCCAAAATGGTTATCTGACCCTAAATTTAGCAGATGGCTCTACCAGACCCAGTATGGTAAACCCAGATGGATTGATGCACTGATCCAACCTGAACCATGCAGCAAAAGTAGAACAGGTCACACAGCACAGCAGACCTGTTCAGCCTCTGAGTTCCCTGGTTTTAACCCTTGACCATGTTTGTAGTTTTTTATTTATGTTAATTTATTTTACCTTTAAATGTGACCAGCAATGGCTTGTTTTAAGATTCACTAGGATTTAACTTAAGTGAAAACAACTGATATTATTTATTTTAATTGTATTTTTTTGTGTTTGTTAAAACCATATTTCAAGATTGTGCCTTTTTGTAAGATTCTACGGTTAAGTATTGTTAATAAATGGCTTGTAATAACACATAATAGTCAGAATTTTAAAATTCTTGTCAACTTTTAACTTATTTTATTATTATTATTATTTTTTTACAAAAACACGGTGGGCGGCCGGTGGGCTACCACCAGGCTTAGCAAGATTTCTGGGGGAAACCCTGAAGTACCAGACAGTATACGCTCACTTTGGGTGGCGCACTTCATGTGGCATCATTATTTCACATGGGGCCTTTATATTTTTGTTCAGTGTAAATACCTGCATTTTTTTCATATTCAATCTGTATCTATATAACATGCATGAGCTTTCTTTACATTGTGCTTGGGTTACTACAAGGTTAAAAACATTCCTTATCTACCAAACACTGATAAAAAAGAATGGACTAAGAAGCTTTTTGATTCCTGCAAAATCTGGTAAGAAAGTCAAAGCAATAGGGGACTTGGAGGATTAATGAGCCAGAGCAGAGTGCAAATATATTCAGCAAATATTTTAATTAAATATGAGACCTGACTATGAAAAATGCATCAGGGCTAATATATTTTACACGCTGGACTAACCTAAACCCAGGAGCTACCAGCATAATTCATGAACTCCAAACAGGAAATCATTACATCTCCTTAGAAACGATATTGGCACATGAATAAATAATCACTCGGGGGGGACGCGCTGGGTCTGATACCTGTAAACCAGGGCGAGGATGTTGAGCATGGTGGCCACGTCTGGGTGGTCGTGTCCAGAGGTCTTCTCCAGGTCCTCCAGGGCCTGCTTGCAGAGGGGCACGGCCACCTCGTACCTGCCCTGGGAGGCGTACTGGATCACCAGGTTGTGGAGGGTCCTCAGGCGAGCCGGGATCTCGTAGCCTCCCTGCTGGGCGGCTGCTGCTGCGGCGCTGCCGTGAGCTGGCTGGACTGGAGACGGAAGAAGAAGGAGAAGGAAGTTTGGATGTCAGGTTACAAACTTTAACTGAATTATGTCACATTTAGCACGTAAACAAGAAACAAATCCTCAAACCATGTAGTACACAGCGGAACCTCGCATCACAAGGGCACCAGCTAACGAGTAATTTGTTCTACCAGCCGAGGCTCAAGTGAATTGTTGTCTTGGTTTACGAGGGTAAATCCACATTTCGAGCGAAGTTCAACCACTGATTAGTTTGTTTTTCTAAACTGGAAATAGTGAGGGAAGGAGATTCTAATTCCAAACACTAAAAATCCTCCTCCTCCTCGCTCCATCGTCTTCCTCGTGCACAAATCGTCCGATCTTTAAGATACTTAACCCCTTGACGCCTGAATTTATTTACAATTATATAAAAAAATTATTTGTGTTTTTTGATTTCAAGTTGATGTTAAATTAAGTGAAGATGGTTAATTTGTTTATAGCACATATAGTAGATATAAAGGTGTGGAGCAACAGGCATTAATGGTAAATTTTTTTTACTGATGCCACAAATGCCATTCAAACCGGTCCTAAGAGAAACCAGTGCTTGCAAAAGGTTCCTAGGTATGTATTGAATATGCACGAACCAGCACTGGGGGAATGCATATGCTATCTCGGCTGCAACGGTACGTTCATAAAACCAGTTTACATCATTTCTGTTGCGTTCTCTTTGACTGTATTATGTTTTTATAAGTGTCATTAGTCCTGTGACGACACCTTTTCTGTTTTAAAACCCTTAAAAATGTATTTTTTGAGGTTGTTTTTGAGACTTGGAACGGATTAATTACATTTCAATTAATTTCAATGGTGAAAATTTATTTGTAAAACGAGCTCGGTGTTAGAACGAATTAAATGGTAAATGATCTGCACTTACATAGCTCCTTTATCATACCTTAGTGGTTCCAAAGCGCTTTACGATATGTTTCACATTCACCCATTCACCCAACAATGGTAACAGAGCTGCCATGCAAGGCACTAATCTACCATTGGGAGCAACTTGGGGTTCAGTGTCTTGCCCAAGGACACTTCGGCATGCGGAGGGGGATCGAACCGCCAACCTTGCAATCGGTGGACAACCTGCTCTACCACCTGAGCCACAGCCGCCCATTAATTAAACTCGTAATGTGTGGTTTCCACTGCATTTAATGTCTTTAACTCCCAGAAACCACAGACAGCGCCATCCTTAGAGTTACTGCTTTAATAAGCAACAACAGTTTTGGTTGCTTTTATGTATAAATGTAAATTAATATATCTTTATGTAAATGAACCAGTCCAAAACCAGGCAGTGGGGTTTAAAAAGCATGTTAAAAATAAATTAATACATAAATTTAAAAATGACCAAAATGACAACATTTATCAGAGCCACAAACTGATTATCAACTTTCCAACAGTCCTTGAAGTAGCTCTCTGATCGACCCAATCTAAGCTTAATATAGTCATAATTCATCACAATCACTTCACCCTGCATGTCTAATTTTAAAAAATAAGTCAAAAATAAACCATTTGCACCAGATTCTGTAAAAATCTAAAAAATCTGTGCAGCCGAGAAACCATGAGGGACTCAGCTGCAACCAGCAGTAACGTGATGATAACTCGGTAGATGCTTGGCTGAACTGCAGGCTGTGTTCACACGGAACAGAGACGACCATGGAAACAAACTGGAGGGATTATGAGGAAAATCAAACCTACTGGATCAATAAAATAAATGCAGCATGGTTTAAAAGCAGTATGCATAGGAGCAAGATACATTCAGCACGGTGAAACATCTTTCTAGTGTTGATGAGGACAACAGAGAGGGGCTTTAAAAATATTAAATAAAATATGTATAGTATGAAGAGCTGACCTGTTTTCAAGCAATGCAACATCCGTGGACACTAGAGGAAATGTGGTACATGTTGATTCCAGGTTTTAATTCCGATTTTTGTAAAATAAATAATGAAAGAAATTATAACTTTTTAATAATTTCAGGCGTTATAGCTGCGTATCCTGGACAGCAGACATTCTAGCTATGGTTGTACGGTTTCCACAGACGTGCAGGATTTTATACTGCAGAAAAAAAAATGATGCCACAGTGAGGAAAAATGTAACAGGAGGAACAAACAGCAAGAAACTGCTCGGGATTCAGAGGGGCAAGCCTCCATTTCAGTGGAGGTTTCCGTTTCCATATTTCTCTTGACTAATTCTTTGTTCAAATGCCAGAAAAATGAGATAAAATCCGGTAACAGATTTCAAAAATTAGGCAGATTAAACACGCTTAAACCCAAAGCAGCATCATTTTAGCAGCCTAGAAAACAAACCAAAGCTTCACATCTTCATAAGTTACAGGTGGCTCAACTGAAACTGTGGTAAATGTGTGTAATTCATTAAAACAACAGGCCACAAAATCTTTACGAGCTCTCCCAGTAACTCAAAATGACTGATATATTTGGCATTTTGCGCAGGACAATCAATGCAGTTTAAACTTTCAGTACACAGCCTTTTAATGTGAGTTTTATTCCCGATAAATTTCACACTCATGCCTTCCTGCTGGCTAGTTTCTCTACTCGTAAAAGGAATATGCAGGTTATACCACGGCTTTCCTCCTGAATCTAAAGAATCCCTTGAAAGCAGGGGTCATCTGAGTTCACAGAAATGGGTCAAAGCTGACAGAGCAGCAAACAAACACTCGCTGACTGTCACCACGTTGGCCTACAAACTGGATTATTCACGCATAAACAACGTCCTCGTTCTGCACAGCTAATGCAGCGGCTCCTGAGTGAGTGGCGCCTCTAACGGGGTCGTGACGGGAATGTCTCCACTGACATGAGGCTTGTTTGACTGTTCGTCTATGCGTGAGCGTCTAAGAATGCATGGATGTAAGCGAGGGGTCAGGAAACCACCTGATTGGGTTTCTTATTAAAGGCAGGCGGCTCTGTATTTACTCTGAAGGAGAGCCAGCGGGGTTCGGAGCGGGAGCCGCCCACCTCAGTAATAACATCTGCCACAGGGAAGACGCCAAGTGGTACCAGGTGTTCAGAACCGCTGGCCAACCAACGGCCCGCCTCTACCTAGGCTCAGAATAACACACGGCACTACAGAAATAACTACTGAGTGCATCCAGGCAAATCTAACAGCATCTCCACACCAACATCATGTAATGAAACAACGAGAAGTCAAACGTTTGTCTGTCAACAGGAGCTAAAAGGCAAAGCAGCTGGTTTCATCCACACACACAGAGGATGCAGTTAGCGCTGCAGCTAGCAACCTGCTGCGAGGCTGTTTACAGAGCAAAGTTTGAAGTGCTAAAGTGTTGAACATGTAATAAAACGAATGACGGCAAAAATATAGACCAAACAAAGCAACAGAGAAAACTAAAAATTAAAATAAAACGTGAAAAAACAAGACAAAACAGGGAAAAAGCTCATCAGATCATTTTTTTTCTAATAAAAACACAAATACAAAAACATTAAAACCACTACAAGCAACCGAAAGCCATTTTAAAGATGTACACCTTCAGATTTTTCTTAAAAGTGTCATTGCAGGAGGAAAATCTGACTGAAGAGGAGGGTTATTCAAAAGCTTTGGAGATGCTACTGCAAAGGCACAAAAACTCCCTCTAAATGGGAAAGTGGATTAGATGTTTGGTTTACAACATGTTCAAAAACAAATGGTGAAAAACGTGTTTTCCAAAGCGCAAGATGGCAAAAATCTAGTTTGTCAAATTATCGTCACAGAGGAGGAAAGAAACCAGAAAATATTCATGTTTAAGAAGCTGCAATTGCAAGATTCAGACTTTTTTATCCTTAAAATGTCCTTAAACCAACTATTTTAAAAACAAAGATGACCTCCTCAAATGTCTTGTTTTGTCCTCAACCCAAAGATATTCAGTTTATTGTGACAGAGGAGGAAAGAAACCAGAAAATATTAACATTTAAGAAGCTAAAATCACAACATTTAGACATTTTTTTCCATTAAAAAATGATTCTAAACTATCAATTTTAAAGTCAGCGTCCTCAAATATCTTGTTTTGGCCACAACAGTCACAGAGGAGGAAAGAAACCAGAAAATATTCACAGTTAAGAAGCTGGAATTTCACGATTTAGACTTTTTTTATCCTGAAAAATTACTTTAAACCAACAATTATAAAAACAAAGATGACGTCCTCAAATGTCTCAATTGTCCACAACCCAAAGATATTCAATTCACTGCCACAGAGGAGTAAAGAAACCAGAAAATATTCACAGTTAAGAAGCTAAACTCATGGGATTTAGACTGTTTTCCATAAAAAATGACTGAAAACAACAGTTTAAAAGCCAAAGATGACGTCCTAAAATGTCTTGTTTGTTCCTCAACTCAAAGATATTCAGTTTATTGTGACAGAAGAGGAAAGAAACCAGAAAACATTCATACTGAAGAAGCTAAAATAACAACATTTAGACATTTTTTTCCCATAAAAAATGACACTAAAACCAACCATTTTAAAGCCAGCATCCTCAAATGTCTTGTTTTGGCCACAACAGTCACAGAGGAGGAAAGAAACCAGAAAATATTCACAGTTAAGAAGCTGGAATTGCAAGATTTAGACATTTTTTCCCCTAAAAAAATCACTAAAGCCACAGTTTTAAAGCCAAAGATGACGTCCTCAAATGTCTTGTTTTGCCCTAAACCCAAAGATATTCAAGCTACTGTCACAGAGAAAGAAAGAAACCAGAAAATATTAACATTTAACACATTTAAGAAGCTAAAATCACAAGATTTTGACATTTTTCCCCCTAAAAAATGCCTCTAAACCATCAATTTTAAAGCCAGCATCCTCACATATTTTGTTTTGGCCACAACTGTCACAGAGGAGGAAAGAAACCAGAAAAGATTCACAGTTAAGAAGCTAACCTCATGGGATTTAGACTGTTTTTTACATTAAAAAAATGACTGAAAACCAACAGTTTTAAAGCCAAAGATGACGTCCTCAAATGTCTTGTTTTGTCCTCATCTCATAGATATTCAGTTTATTGTGACAGAAGAGGAAAGAAACCAGAAAATATTCACAGTTAAGAAGTTAAAATCACAACATTTAGACATTTTTTTCCATAAAAAATGACTAAAAACCAACTACTTTAAAGCCAGTGTCCTCAAATGTCTCGTTTTGGCCACAACAGTCACAGAGGAGGAAAGAAACCAGAAAACATTCACAGTTAAGAAGCTGGAATTGCAAGATTTAGACATTTTTTCCC